>JADLZL010004953.1:0-356578 GCA_015844335.1 Chrysopogon serrulatus | reverse complement strand
GAATCTTGTAAATGCTGCCTTAGGAGTCTTCGGTAGGTTGTAATCAGGAAGTGAACAATCTATATTTTGCAGAAAACATGTCACATTTCCTGTAATTGGTTTGGTTTATCTTCTTCCGTTTTAATCTGAATGAAGTGGTCTAAACATATCAGTATGCTTTAGAATGGGTAGATGTTAGATGAAATGTAGTAGAACATCTATCTCCGGATTACTGAAGGGGTTGTGATTAGTCCTCAGGCTAACTGGATGACCAGAATCATAGAAAAGACAATTGAACTATGCACCTAGTCCCCAGACTGGCTGGCTGACCAGGATTTGTAGAAAAGACACTGGCGGACCAGGGCTTGAAGACACATAGCTCGGCGCGGACTCAGTCCCTGGACTGAGCTGGTCGACCAGGTCTTGAAACACACGCAGGCTTCGATTCTGCCTAGTCTCCGTGATCGATCCGGTCGGCCGGGTCTTGAAACACACGTAGCTTCGGTTGGGGGGCCCCCATCCATGACCCGATCTAATCGACCGGTTCTTGAAACACATGCAGCTCGGTTAGGGGCCCAGTCCCCAGACTGATCTGGTCGACCGGGTCTTCTTAGCGTGACTTGGGCATGAGCCTAGTCCCCAGACTGATCTGGTGGACTAGGGTTTTGACGCATGGCTTGGCCGTGGGCCCAGTCCCCAGACTGACTAGAGGACCAGGGCTTTGACGGACGGCTTGGCCGTACCGTAATGGATAAAAGTAACAAGGCCCAGTAAAGCCCAGTTAAAAATTAGGGTAAATGTGCGGTCAACAGTATGCCCTTGAGAAGTCAAAGGACCACCCGCACCGTATAAATAACCCGACGGCCACCGCATCAGTTACCAAATCCTCGAGTCTTCACCATTTCTGCCACTTCGTCTCCTCAATCTCCGGCGCGCAGAGCTAGGGTTCCACTCATCGCCATTCTCAGCCTCCACCACATTCCCCGCCACGTTTAGGAAAAACGAGCAGATGGCAAAAAAGAAGGCGACAAAGGCGGAGGCGGCGCACAAGAAGCTGATGGAGACCCACTGGGAGAAATCTGCGACAACACATGAATCACTTGTGACAATGGCGAAGGGTGGCCTGCTACCACCACCGGAGCTGGAGGTATGGAGGGTGCCACCAGCAGGTGAACGCCACCCTAAGCCCCAGGAAGATGAGATTGTTGTTTTTGAGGATTATTTCCTGCGGGGGCTAGGGATTCCGGTGCACAGTTTCTTGCGGGATCTATGCATTTTTTGGGGGATTTCGATCTGTAATCTTCTCCCCAACTCCATCTTGACCATCGCAATCTTCGTTGCATACTGTGAGTGCTATTTGGGGATAGCGCCGCACTTCAATTTATTCCGCCATCTATACTGCTTGAAGAAGAAAGGGGAAGGGTCTGGTGGGTCCCAGGTGGCCGGCGGGTGCTACATTGCACTTAGGGATGGTATGAAATCCAACGGGTTGACAGTCAGCCATACCTCAAACACCAAGAACTGGATGAGAAAATGGTTCTATATCATCCAAAATCTAGAAGGCCGAGTGTTAACACTGGATTTTGGTAAAGGTCAATGACAGATGGGCCGATTCGGCAAGGTATATGAGAAAGCAGGAATTCAACGCGTTCGGCAAATGGGTGTGCGGTCGGCTAACTTTGAGCTATTCGGCAAGCGAGTATACGACTGGCTCTGGGTCGTTCGGCAAGCGGTCACACGTGCGGTTATCTTCAAACACAGTAGCTCTATTCGGGAAGCAAGGTGACTGACTTTAAAGGAAAGAAACGTGACAATTCCGAGAAGAATAAAGATGATGGCTTTGTGCTTGCCTAAATATCTTTGTAATCGTATCTGTTTAGGACTTATGTTTGTCCAGGGTATAAATATAAACCCTCGACCATTGTAAAAGATATTCACAATCAAATCAATACAACCGGCCCCGTACCAAGTTTTGAGTCCTTTCGTCGTGTCGTCGAGTTTTTCGAGAGGAGTCATCGATCCGTCGACCTCCGTAAGTTCCGGCAACCTTGCTATCATGTCTAGTATCATGCGGTGGATTTAGATGTTGATGCAAGTAGTCTTGTTCGTCTCGATGGATGGCCGTGCGGCAGCGCCCGCTTTGATGATCGGGGAAGTCTTTGCTTATGCTCGTTTATCTCGACTAGATGGCCGTGCGGCGGCAGCGCGTCCCGCTTGATAGCTTAGCGAGGCAAGATAGTTATCGAGTCTTTGTTTATGCTTTGTTTATCTCGACTAGATGGCCGTGCGGCGGTGTGTCCGCTTGATAGCTTAGCGAAGCAAGGATTACTTATCGGCTCTATTAGATTTGGCAAGATCTAATAGATTCATTAAGTTACCACGTGTTGCATGTGTCTAGTGCTTTTAATTATTTGTAACACTTTTTTGCCCGATCTAGATTGATTAGTTTCGGCTCTATACTTTTATAGATCTATTCGCTCTTTAACGTTCTTATTCTTTTATTGTCATGATAAATAGATCATATGCTCAAGTGGCGAATTAGATCAATCTAGATTGTTACATGTTGCGGGTTCTTGCACGTTAGAAACATTTGGATCTTGATAGGATTGAGTGTCGTGCGGCAGATGCAAGTTCTTGATGGATTTACTCGTGATAGTTTGTTAGTTCCTTCTTCATGGACCCCGAGTCGGCTGAATTGCCGAGCTTGGTTATGCTTCAACTTGTAATTAATTTTCACTTGTTCAAACATGTCTTCTCATGCATGCGTATTCGGCAATCAATGCTTTACGTGTTTTGTCTTCATATTAGCCAAATGGATCACATGCATAATTGGCAGACAGCTTCTATAGCTGTATGTCGTCGTAAGTGGCTTCAGGGCCGTATATACGGAACTGTCTGGTCTCATCCGGTACGTTCCGATTTTATATTTAACAATCTTTTGTCCCTTGTCAGTTTTCAGGTCAAACTGACTGGCACGCTTCCAGATCTCCAAACCGTGCGGCTGTCCGATTGAAGCCACGCTTTTCGGCTTGCTGTGTGTGAGGCACGGAGAGTGACGTTTCGTGTCAACACACTTTTTGGCACTCCCGGAGGGACCACGTTGCTCAAGATGTCTGAAATCAGGAACAATCACGTTCTGGATGTGACTTTGGATGAACTGCCTGAAGATGTAAGAGAGTTGGTGCAACAAGCATGTAATCAGTTTCAGCAGAAGTGTTTGATGTCCTTCTCCAAGAACAAGAGCAATAAGATCATCCAAAAGCAATCGCTGCCAAGGGTTCTTCTTCCGCATCAGTCTGATTACACCGAAGAAGAAGCTCAAAAGGTGTCGGAGTTGGTTCACAAAGCTTTGGGAGAAACTATTACAAATCATAACACAGCCTTCTTGAACACTTTTCGTGCTATCATGGTTAGTACCTTCGGCCCAACGGCTGATAAGTATTTTGAGGAGAATGCAGGCCCAATTCGTGGACCAACGCTTTTCAATCCACCAAAGTACCAAGAAAAGCCTGAGGGAGGTGAGGGAGCATCTGGTTCAAATAAAGATGGACTAATCCCTAATGAAAAATAGCAGCCTCCTACTTATGGTCAGGTAACATTTGGTACGATAGAAGATGTACCACAATCAGCTTTCAAGGTATCTCCAGCATCGAACAGACTGTAGAGAAACATGTATGGAGATGGATACCAAGAATTTACTGATTACACTGCTCTAGATGCTTTGCCGAATCCGGGATACAGGAGCGCATCAGGAATACCTTCTGGAAGACAGGCACATGGAACCCCGAAGTCGGATGTTGATATCATCATGCATAGGATGGCTGATATGATGCAGCATCAGTTCGGCCTAAAGCCAAGGAATCAATCCTATTCATACAAGTCTCCTTATCCAGAATGGTACAATAGAGTCGCACTTCCTCCAAGGGTGAAACCTCCGACGGACTTGACCAAGTTTTCTGGTCAAGATGATACTAGCACCGTGGAACATATCGGTCGGTACTTGATGCAACTTGGGGAAGCATCCACGGATGAAGCTTGGAGGATTCGGTATTTTCCATTGTCCCTCACAGGGCCAGCTTTCTCATGGTTTACCTCGTTGCCAGCCCATTCCATTGGTACGTGGGCAGAGCTGGAGCAGAAGTTCCATGCGTACTTCTTCACCGGCACTAATGAAAAGAAGCTAGTCGACCTCATGAGTCTGAGACAGAGAGCTAATGAAACACCGCAGGAGTATCTTCGCAGATTTAGAGAGACCAAGAACCTTTGTTATTCATTGAACCTACCGGATGATCGGTTGCCCAGGGATGGCGATAGCGAGCATGCAGCCAAATGTCGAGAAAAAGTCTGTTCGGCATGGAATTTGATGATCTTGGTCAACTTTCACAACAACTGGCTGCTATGAGTAATCAAACTCAGGGGTTCAAGAGAGACAACCGCTTCCAAAAGGGGAACATTGCTAGTGAAATGTATCAAAGTTTCCCGGAAGAAGCGTATGAGTATGATGATGATGATGAGATAGCTGCAGCTGAATTGACTTGGGCGAAGGAAACTACTCGGGTTAGCCAAATGTTGGTTGAGGCAACAAAAGGGAACTTATGACTTTGACGTCTCCAAATCGGACAAGCTCTTTGATTTGTTAGTTAGTAAGGGAAGGACGCATCAAACCGCCGGATGGACATCCTATGCTTGCGACCGAGGGAGTGAAAGACAAGAAATATTGTGGCTATCATAACACTAATTCTCACTCCATCAATGATTGCCGGGTGTTCGGGGTTCGGATTCGAAGGCTATTCAAGAGGGACATCTGAAGTTTGATGGCAAAATGAAGGTTGATGGTCAGCCTTTCCCTCGAAACATGATCTCTTTCTCCGTAAGTATGGTTTCTGCAGATGATCCCAAAGGGAAAGGTAAGGTGAAGGTGTTAACCTCCCGACAGAGCAAAGAAGAACGGTGTTTGTCGATCCTAATCAGCCAGATTACAACCGAGGAGCCGAAAGAGAAAGTTCGGTTCAAGAATAGCCGAACCGAAAAAGGTGAAACTTCTAAGCCTAGGGTTACATCACATATTCTCGCTAAATAAGTGGCAAAGGCAACAAGAACGAGAGTACTATGAAGAACAGAGGTTTATAGAGGAACGCCGGAGATACGAAGAAGAGGTATACTGCAGGGAGCAAGAAGAGCACATGAGGGAACTGGAACAATCTCATTGGGGGTGTTCATTCTTTAAGCATTGTTGGAATGAAGGCTTAAAACTGCCTGCTAGAAACAATTGCCCGTAATGCGGTGATCAATACTATGGCTACAAAGCGATCTCGAGTCAACCGCCGACCGGGTCCATGAGAGGCTTGGAATTCAATTTCCTGAGGACGATCGGTGCATAAAAATAAATGACTTCGGTCATCAAAGAAAGAGATTCGCAGATCAGCACTGGGTTCATCCTGAAGAGTATAATGAGGAAAGAGGCACTCGTGAGTATAGATGGCGAAAAGGGCGTGGTGCCCTCCCAGGGTTGAGGAAAAGTCAAGAGAAGAGTGCAAATGTTGAGAAACAAAGAGCTGGAGCAGCCGCCGCAGAAGAAAAGAAAGAATGGCGTCCGAGAAGAAACATGATGAGAAAGGTCCTTCGGGTGATGCATGCATGGCTTTCTTCCTCCCATCGAATTTATAGCTCCCGACAATCAAGAAGTACATGCAGAGGTTTATTCTGATTTTGATGAAAGTGAGTTTCAAGACTTAATGGCTCGGCTTTGTACCGACACGACAAGCAACATTTGACAAGCCAGCCAAACATCGTCACTTGAAACCGCTTTACGTGAAAGGGTACGTTAATGGGAAGCCTCTGACCAAGATGTTTGTTGATGGAGGAGCTGCTATCAATATAATGACATATTCCACGTTCAGAAAGCTTGGAATGACGAGTGAAGATTTATTAAAGACCGACATGGTCCTTAGAGACTTTGCTTTGGCAATCCTTCCGACACTCGAGGAGCTGTGCATGTTGAGTTGATGATTGGGTCTAAAACCCCGATCACTACGTTTTTTTATCATTGACGGCAAGGGGGCATACAAATGCGCTTCTTGGGAGAGACGGATCCATGCTAATTGCTGTATTCCTTCAACCATGCACCAGATTCTCATTCAATGGATAGGGGACGATGTAGAAATTATACATGCTGATGATTCGGTAAGTGTGGCTGCTTCGGAACCAGCTTACTGGGAGTATGACGGTGTTGATTGTTTCTCTGGCAAAGTATGGGGAGAAGGTCCTGTTAATGTATTTAACAAGGATCAACAGCCGATCCAAGCAGTCGGCTCTCATAGTAATTTTTAATGGGTAATCCAATCGATGGCAACAAAGGAAAACTGGGGCGAGGTTTTATGTCGGCCGACAAGCTAGAAGAAATAGATGTTGGTAATGGTACTAAACCAAGGCCGATGTACATTAGTGCAAGCTTGGACCCGGAGTACAAAACACAGTTGGTAGCCCTTTTAAAGGAATTCAAAGATTGTTTTGCCTGGGATTACACAGAGATGCCTGGATTAGATCGCTCTATTGTTGAACATCGGTTAACTGTTAAGTCCGGTATCGTCCTTACAAACAACCTCCACGAAGGATCTATAAAGAGGAGGTGTTGGCCGATGTGAAGAAAGAGATCAAAAGATTGTTGGAAGCAAATTTCATTCGGCCATGCGGTATGCGTAATGGATTTCAAATATAGTTCCCGTATACAAGAAGAATGGAAAGATGAGGGTATGCATAGATTTTAGAAACCTTAATAAAGCTACTCCGATGGATGGATACCCAATGCCAGTTGCCGACTTGCTGGTAGATGCGGCAGCTGGGTATGAAATTATTAGTTTTATGGACGGGAATGCTGGTTATAATCAGATTTTCATGGCAATAGAAGATATTTCAAAGACAGCCTTCAGATGCCCTGGTCATATTGGTTTGTTTGAATGGATCGTCATGACATTCGGGTTAAAGAATGCCGGTGTAACTTATCAAAGAGCTATGAATTACATCTTTCATGAGTTGATCGGCAAAGTTGTGGAGATTTATATTGATGACGTGGTGGTCAAGTCTAGAAACCATGAGGGGCATTTAGCTGATTTGAAGAGGACTCGAATGCACTAGAAAACATGGTTTGAAAATGAATCCAAATAAATGTGCTTTCGGAGTATCTACCGGTGAGTTTCTGGGATTTCTTGTCCATAAAGGAGGGATTGAAGTTGGAAAAAAGAGCATGGAAGCAATAGACAAGGTTGTCCCTCCAACTAATCTCACGGAGTTACAAATCCTTTGCTTGGCAAAATTAATTTTGTAAGAAGGTTTATATCCAATCTATCGAAAAGAGTCTTGCCTTTCTCTCCACTTCTTTGAAGCTCAAGAAAGATCAAAAGTTTGTATGGGGTGACGTACAACAAGAGGCTTTTGATGAAATCAAAGAATATATGAAGGCACCACCGGTGCTGGTACCTCCACAACTTGACAAACCTTTCAAATTGTACGTGGCGGCCGATAGTCTAACAATAGGGTCGGCCCTCATGCAAGAGTTTGAGGGAAAGGAGAGAGTAATAGCTTACCTTAGCCGAAAACTATTGGATCCAGAAACAAGATATTCGGCTACGGAGAAACTGTGCTTGTGTGTGTATTACTCATGTACCAAATTTTGGCACTACCTGTTAAATGCCGAATGTGTGGTAGTTTCTAGTTTTGATGTAATAAAACATATGCTATCAATGCCAATTTTAAATGGAAGGATTGGCAAGTGGATTTTTGCTTTATCGGAGTTTGATTTAAGATATGAATCGGCAAAAGCAGTAAAGGGTCAAATTATTGCCGATTTTATTACACAACATCATGATCTTTCTATTGAGATGGTCGACATTGTGCCCCGGGCTTTATTCTTCGATGGTTCATCCCGTTGCAAAGGTGGTGGTGCTGGTATTCTCTTAATTTCTCCACAGGAGCAACTTTTGAGTATGCTATTCCCATTGAATTTTATGTTACTAACAATCAAGCGGAGTATGAAGCATTGCGTAGAGGGCTTCGGCTTCTTATAGAAGTGAAAGCCATTGCTGTTGAGATCTTTGGGGATTCTGAGCTAGTAATTAACCAATTAACTGGCCAATATGAATGCAAGAGTGATGTGTTGAGAAAATATTATGAAGAATGCCGGGAACTTTTGAAAAGCTTTCGGGTAGTAACCTTGCATCATATCCCTAGGGGGCACAATGAAGAAGCAAATAGGTTGGCTCAAACTGCTTCTGGATACCGTGAAAATCAAGAAGTCCTCACTATAGATGAAAATGTTTCGAATACTTGAGCAAGTGGTTGATGATTGGAGATGCGAAATCATCGAATATCTAAGAAATCCATCACGTAGAGTTTCCCGAAAGCTCGGGTATAAAGCCCTCAAATTGTACTTCTCGATGATCACTTATACTACAAGTCTATAGATGGAGTATTGCTTAAATGTTTGAGTCAAGAAGAGGCTAGAAAGGTGATGTATGAGGTGCATGAAGGATTATGCGGTGCACATCACCGCTTACCGAATGAAGTGGATAATTCGGAGAACTGGTTATTTTTGGCCAACCATGCTGGAGGATTGCTTTGAATATTATAAGGGATGTCACGATTGTCAAAAGTTCGGCAATATTCAAAAGGCTCCAAAGATCTCGTTATGAACCCAATAATCAAACCTTGGCCATTTAGAGGATGGGGCATAGATTTAATTGGTCAAATTCATCCTCCTTCTAGCAAAGGACATAAGTTTGTGCTCTTGGCCACGGATTATTTTACCAAGTGGGTCGAAGCTATTCCGTTGAAGAAAGTCACGTCGAAAAAATATGATCGGTTTCGTTAAAGAGCATATAATTTATAGGTTTGGAATTCCTCAAACTATAACGACCGATCAAGGGACTCAGTTTACTTCTTCGGAGTTTTGTGACTTTGTTTGAAGACATGGGAATTAAGTTGTATAATTCTTCTCCCTATTATGCACAAGCCAATGGTCAAGCGTAAGCATCAAATAAGATTATGATTAAGATCATTCAAAAGAAGATTGATGAGAAGCCAAAAAGATGGCATTTGGTTCTTAACGAAGCATTGTGGGCTTACCGAATGGCTTTGTCACGGGTCGACTCAAACATCTCCCTATGGGTTAGTTTGTGGGCATCATGCTTGTGTTACCTTGGGAGTTGCAAACGGGTTCAAGACGAGTTATGTTACAAAAAAGGATTTGGAAAAAGGAGATTATACAAATTTGATGATAGATGAACTGGAGGATTTGCATCTGATTCGCCTCAAGGCACAGGAAAACATTGAGAAAAACAAAGTACGTATCGCCAAATACTACAATAAATGGGTCAAGATAAAGCAATTCACGAAGGTGATCTGGTTTGGAAGACTATACCGCCGATTGGATCAAAAGACGTAACATTCGGCAAGTGGTCTCCGAATTGGGAGGGACCCTTTCGGGTAGAAAGATGTGTGCCCGGCAATGCATATATTTTGAAGACTTTGTTTGGGGAAGAATTCGCCAGAGCTATCAATGGAAGATATCTTAAAAAAAAATACTACCCTAGTGTCGAAGTTGGTTCATGAAGAGAATTTAAAATCAAACAAACCGATGAAACAATGTCGCCTTTAGTAAAAAAAATATGAAGTTGGTGAATAGCCGATACAATTCATGTCGCCTTTAGTCCAAAATATAATCGAATGATCTTATGTTGACTTCAACGCCTCGATCGGGTTGGTTTATCGGGAAAAGAAAAAAGATGGAGATCCCGGATGATACCGCTCGCTGGCGCAAAATCGCTTGTGGCGCAGACTAAGATCCAATCGACTAAAGTGATATCACCGCATTCGAAATCATTCGAGCTGCTTCGATTCGGAAAGAATACTGAAGATATCTATCTGACAATCAACACAAGATCAAATGGACGCATTTTCGGAAGATGATTTCAATATTCACAAAACAATCCCTAATTACAAACTACTCCTAGAACAACTTATTGAGAACAGATTGGGGATTGGTGGATTCGGCAAGGGCGGTAGCATGGTCTCCTCCGAGAGCTCCAAATGCTCCTCGATGTCCTCCACCTCGTGAGGATGACCTCCCCGCAAAGCCAACGGCTTGAAAAGAGTAATCCTCATTGGTGCAGGAGGACATCGCCGCCAGGCCAAGGGAGACGCCAAGGTGAACGCCTTGGATGATGGCCCGATCAACACAGCCATCAATGGCATCCAAAGCGTGCCTCGGGGGTCTCTCCCCTCGGCATTCACCTTGACGGCTGCCGGGTTGCTTGCCGCCCTTCAACCGATCGTTCTCCGCAGAGTGTGCTGAAAGATGAAAGGTTGATTAGTACAAAGGGAGATGATGAACAGATTGAAATCAATGACTAACGAACCGGTGATGGCGTCGCAAAACTGCTTGCGCTGGTCTTCCCATTCGGCTTGTGCAATGCGAATTGCTTGGAGACCTCGCCAAGCTCGCTCCGGCTTCGTCCCTCTCCTTGCGGAAACAGAGCGCCTCCTCGTGAACGCATGCAGGCTCCTCTTCCTCCGGCTCTGCTGGACCCCAAGGGTTAGGGTTGTAGGAGTTGCCGAGTCGGAAGAGCTTGAGGAGCTCGAGGAACCCAAGAACCGACACCGGTTGGCTGGAGGTGCCCTGTTGGGTCACCACCATTGGGGGCAGCAGATGGTATTGCCCCCGTGATGACTCGCGGCCCGAGAAAGACGAAGGACCGAAAGGTTAGAAGATGAACAAAGGAACAAGAACACGCAGAGACGGCAGAGTAATCTTACCCATGGCGTTGTCGGGCGTCGCGCCCTCTCCCTTTCTCTCCTCTCCCTCGGGGCGCTTCCCATGGTCACCGGCGCCGACATTGGTGATGTGGAGGTGGAGTTTTCTTCCTAGTGGTTTCGGCGAGAAGGTGAGAGGTTGATGATGAATACTAACCGGCGATGGTGGTGGAAGCCGGAAGAGGGCTTTATTTATAGGCCAAAATGGAGTTCGTGGCGCACGACTCGGGGTATACCAAACGATGAAGTAGGGTTTACTCCTCTTTTGGGCCGTTACGGACCGGGCCAGGCTCGCTTAAATCAAAAACGACGGTTCGGAGGAATCGGCTAGTCCCCTAATCGGAAGTCCGTAATGATGGCCGTCTGTCTATTCGGGAAGCCTAAGGGCATTCGGTTTTGTCACTGATCAGATTGAAATGAAAGAAACCAAAGTCATCACAGGGAATGCAAGTGTTAAGAGAGATACAAGATATAAATGCATTACAAAGCCGTTGTTTCAGTTGCCTAGGAAAATTTTAATGGCATCTATGGCATCATTCCCGATTCGGCTAACTTCTTCCAAAGACTTTGTTGTCATCATCCTCTGAGCTCGGATTTTGGTAAGCCGAGTCTTGATCTGCTGATTCTCCTTGATGACGTAAGCTATCTTCATCCTGGCTGCATCTATGGAGTTTGGTAGATTAGCAATCTTGTCTTTGTGGGACCGGATGTTAGCATTCAGCTGAATTAATCGAGCTTCCAGTCTGGCCTTCTCTTCCTCCATAGTCGTCAGCTCAGGCTCCATAATTGCCAAAGTTTGTTTAGTAGCCTGAATGCTGGAATGCAACTCCTTGACTTGTTGCTTCTTCATCGTTTGTCATCTTGCGTGAGCGGCTTTGGAGGCTATATTTTTGTTTGCTCTCCTAACCTTACCAACATGGTCATCAAGATGAGTTGCAGATTCTAAAGGAGCCCTAAGAGCTTGAGGAATTTCTTGATCAATAAGTTCAAAGAGGTCCCTTATCTGGTCTCCGCATCCCGAACCGTAGTGTTGGTATCCTTGGTTAACAAAAGAGCAATTTCTTTTCAGCGAGCCCGGTTCTCTGGCCGACAACCGCCTGGCTGGGATGTGGCTTCTTCATCGCCTTCATTGATGTACTCTTCAATTGTGAAAGAGTAGTGATAATCGGGCTTGGCATCATCCTTTGAGAAAGGAAAACCATTAGCCGATTGATCGAGTTATTTGGGAGGTCAATGAAATAAAGGGTTACCTTTTGTGCGTAAGCCTCTTCAGCCGATTCCTATCCCGACTTGATTGAGGGATCGGTTGGATGCCCGAGGATGATGAGCTTGAAGCTTGATGGGAAGATGATTCTTCTGTCATCCCATCCAAAAAATCATCTGAGAATGATTAATGGATGCAATGAGTAAAGTTGACAAAAGAAAAAGAAGAGGGTGCATGAAGAGCTATTACCAATGTGACCAATAGCTCCCCCGAATTTCTGCACTATCAACGTAAGCATGAGGAGGAGATTCTTCTCGCCATTTTATCCAAGGAATGATCTCGCTTCAGAGCAAAATTAGTTCATCTGATGCAAAGAAAGGGGGCAATCGGCTAAGAAAGTAGTACCTATGTGGCCAGTGGTTTCTTGAACTTCTACGTCTTCTTCTTGGGTTTCTACATTTTCAGGTGCCTGAGAAGATGTTTCAAGAATTCTAGGCACATTGGCTGATCTTGAGGGCCTGACTGTGGGTCAGAAAAAGAAGAAAGATAATGGATAAATAAGCTCCATCATGGTTCAAAACAAAACTGACCTGAGTATACCTTGGGAGAGAGTTTAGCCTTCTTGGATCTTGTTCTCCCCGGGCACATTAACATCTCTACTTGATCCAAGAATAGCTTTCCTCTTGCCTTCCCTTCTTGAGGGAGGCGTGCCTGAGCCTGGTATTTTCATGAAGGTTGCCAAGGATGGAGCGTCAAAACCTAAGGCGTGGATGGGTCCAAATTTTGGTAATATTGGACTACTTGAGAAGAAGGGGTAGGCTCAGGATCCTGCAGAAGACAATACAATACCCAAATTAAGAACAAAGTCAGAAAAAGAGGTAATTGTGAGTATGAAGAAAGTTACCTCACTGTCAGAATCAAATTGAGCATGCAAATCCTGACATAGAGGGTGCACTGGCATGTTAAAAATATGGGAACGCCACTCTTGCCACCAAGAGGAGAACAGGGGATGAGCAGCATCTATCAGTCCTAGAGGTAGAGGCATGAATTCTGGCAGATCCCATCCAAGCTCAAAGACTTTCTTGGCTTCTATCTCATCCCCTACCCTCTCCCTGGGCCTTATAATGGTGGAGAAGAACAATCTTGGGGGCAGCTGCCCACAGCCTAACTGTCTGGCTGACATGTTTGGATTATAAAATTCATAAGAGGGATTCAGCAACCTCCCATGATGAAACTCTGCTGGCAAAACACAGGGTTCAATGAAAGAATTGAAGATTTTTGTAGCAACCATGTCTGAGCAGCCAGATTCATAACTGAATTTGCAAGGCAAGGTCAGAGTGTCACTTTCTCTATAAGGAAGCCATATCACATGATTGAAGCCTTTGAAGAACAACTTGAAAAGATGGCCGAGGTCTATGTCAATGGCAATGGCAGCTGCTGCTTCTCCATAAGTTTGACAGGCTTTCTCTTTCACTTGGCCGTCCCTCATCATCATTGACGAAGGAAAACCCAAGGTGTTAAGGTCCATAGAGACTATCTGGTGCATGTACAATTGTAGCCACATCTGCACAAACCACCAGGGACCGTTTACACAATGAATTTCCCCAGATTGGCGCATCTGAACAATGATCTGATGCATCATGTGATAGACAGCTCCCAGGAGATATTTGCCTAGAGGAATTAAAATTCCTGCAGCCAGCTCCTCGGCCATTACCATGTGGTTGAGAGTTGGCTCATTGGATTTACCACAGAAAACAAACCTGTAGAGCCACATGTTCAGGAAAGCTTTGTATTCCTTGTTGTCAACAGATCCCGTAGACATGTAAGTCAGTATGTATTTGGTCCACCCGCTTCCTGATTTGACTGCCTTCTGGTTGCTGTTGTTCTTGTACTTGGAGGGGTATACTGGCGCCGTTACATTGAGGCCTGTCATCATGAAGATATCGGCCAAAGTGGGAAGCTGCTATCAAGAGAGAGTCATTCCTGGGTGTTGCTGATAGAGATAATTCTAAGCAATGCTGAATATCCTGAGAATCCCAGTGACTACTGCTCTTGTTCAACATTCTCTGGTACCACTTCCGCCATCCAGAAATCGGAGGGAAAGGCCAGGTTTTGAAAGTGTTTGGCCATCGGTTCGGGGGAGCAACTCCGGATTTGAAAGGGATCCTCGAGGTCTCCTTCTCCACAAACTCAATTGGATTGGGATCTCCCATCGGACCCAAGAAGTATGAATCAGGGTTCGCAGCATAGGGGATCAGAATCGTATCCTTGTACTCCTTCAAAAGGTGATACAGCCAGAGAAGAATCAAAAAGTGAAAAAAGCAACGAGAAGATTGCCGAATACGTGAAGAGAATTGGGGATTACCTCTGGAACTCCATCCTGGGTCGCCATTGAGGGCTAGAATTGAGCTTGAATCTAGGACCGGAAAAGTTGGATTTTGAGTAGCGGCTGCGGATTTGAACAGTGTTGACCTAAATGAAAAAGGAGTTTGTGGTCAATTTCGGAACAAAATCACTTTTATCCCGAAATTGAGGGGGCATGTGTTAACACTGGATTTTGGTAAAGGTCAATGACAGATGGGCCGATTCGGCAAGGTATATGAGAAAGCAGGAATTCAACGCGTTCGGCAAATGGGTGTGCGGTCGGCTAACTTTGAGCTATTCGGCAAGCGAATATACGACTGGCTCTGGGTCGTTCGGCAAGCGGTCATGCGTGCGGTTATCTTCAAACACAATAGCTCTATTCGGGAAGCAAGGTGACTGACTTTAAAGGAAAGAAACGTGACAATTCCGAGAAGAATAAAGATGACGGCTTTGTGCTTGCCTAAATATCTTTGTAATCGTATCTGTTTAGGACTTATGTTTGTCCAGGGTATAAATATAAACCCTCGACCATTGTAAAAGATATTCACAATCAAATCAATACAACCGGCCCCGTGCCAAGTTTCGAGTCCTTTTGTCGTGTCGTCGAGTTCTTCGAGAGGAGTCATCGATCCGTCGACCTCCGTAAGTTCCGGCAACCTTGCTATCATGTCTAGTATCATGCGGTGGATTTAGATGTTGATGCAAGTAGTCTTGTTCGTCTCGACCGGATGGCCGTGCGGCAAAAGCCCGCTTTGATGATCAGGAAGTCTTTGCTTATGCTCTGTTTATCTCGACTAGATGGCCGTGCGGCAGGCGTCCGCTTGATAGCTTAGCGAGGCAAGATAGTTATCAGAGTCTTTGTTTATGCTTTGTTTATCTCGACTAGATGGCCGTGCGGCAGGCGTCCGCTTGATAGCTTAGGGAAGCAAGGATTACTTATCGGCTCTATTAGATTTGGCAAGATCTAATAGATTCATTAAGTTACCACGTGTTGCATGTGCCTAGTGCTTTTAATTATTTGTAACACTTTTTTCCCCGATCTAGATTGATTAGTTTCGGCTCTATACTTTTATAGATCTATTCGCTCTTTAACGTTCTTATTCTTTTATTGTCATGATAAATAGATCATATGCTCAAGTGGCCGAATTAGATCAATCTAGATTGTTACATGTTGCGGGTTCTTGCACGTTAGAAACGTTTGGATCTTGATAGGATTGAGTGTCGTGCGGCAGATGTAAGTTCTTGATGGATTTACTCGTGATAGTTTGTTAGTTCCTTCTTCATGGACCCCGAGTCGGCTGAATTGCCGAGCTTGGTTATGCTTCAACTTGTAATTAATTTTCACTTGTTCAAACATGTCTTCTCATGCATGCGTATTCGGCAATCAATGCTTTACGTGTTTTGTCTTCATATTAGCCAAATGGATCACATGCATAATTGGCGCATGCTTCTATAGCTGTATGTTGTCGTAAGTGGCTTCAGGGCCGTATATACGGAACTGTCTGGTCTCATCCGGCACGTTCCGATTTTATATTTAACAATCTTTTGTCCCTTGTCAGTTTTCAGGTCAAACTGACTGGCACGCTTCCGGATCTCCAAACCGTGCGGCTGTCCGATTGAAGCCACGCTTTTTTGGCTTCGCTGTGTGAGGCACGGAGAGTCACGTTTCGTGTCAACACACTTGCGATGTCACACAGATTCCTCAATCCAACCCACGGTGGTCGGAGAGACCGACCTCTGATCAAATGACTCAGGTGGAGGAGCTGTTATCCCTGATGAATTTTAGTACTATTGATGGGATTGTAGTGGCTAGTATTATCGTGCACCGGATCCAACCCTTGAAGGAGAGGGTCAACTTCATGTTTGAGTATCAAGGAAGGCTTGATCCCTCGCAAGAGCGCAGAGAAAACTTGAAGCAGGAGGAAGTGGAAAGCCGGCTGTCGAAGATGTTTGAGGGCTTTGCCAATTACAGCTATCCAACCTAGAGGGGATCGGAGACAACGCAGAGGTCGGCTCCTAAGCAGTCGCCACCAAGGCAACAGGTAATCCCCACGCCAGATCCTTGACCACCACACTTAGAGCCCGGTGGTGCGGGGTCCACCGCTGGAGGCCAGAGCGGATCAGCAAGCCGTGGAGGAGTTGGGCACTTCAGTTTCTTTTTCAAGCAGTCTGCCAGGTATGGACACCTGAATACAAAATAAAGCCAATACTTTGTACTGACTATAATCGTTTGTTGGCCCGTAGGCAAGCCAGCACCGAAGAAGGAGAAGGTCCCCAAGATCACCAAACGGAGGAAAATGCCAAGGCTCCAGGAGATGAAGGGAAAGCGAGTCAGGAAGTGCACCCCAATCGTGACGAACCTGGCCACCCTTCCCCAATAGGCGCACCATTGTCTCCTCATCGTGAAGATACCAAGGTCACGCCTGAGGTTGTGGTCGGCCACGCTCTGGTGAAGGGCATGCCATCAACCAGAATCAAGGCAAGAGCTGGAGCCAGTGTTCCAGACATGCAGGACCCTCTTGAAGCAATGGAAGAAATCCTGGGGCATCCTGAGAAGCCGAAGCGAGTCCCAGGCAAGGTGAGCTTCATGGCCCGACAAGATCGGGACGGGGAATGGCAAGTTTTTGAGGCCAAAGTTGATGCCCCGATCAAGGAAAACATTGATACTTCCTTAAAGCAGTTGTGTGAACACATAAAGGTATATGTTTGGACTGAACATCTGATATGCATCTTAACGGTAGCCAGAGCTAACGTGTTGTGATGTTGCAGGGCTTGCAAAACCTCTCCAAACAGCGCTTGGATATGATCGAGCAGTTCCGGCCCACCATGGCCGAGAATGAGCGCTTACAGAGGGAGAACGCCACCCTGACCTACATGGTCAGCGTCCTTGAAGGGCAGAAAAAAGGTATGACACCGTTCACATGCCTTAAAGGCCTGTTCTTGTGTAGCGTATCATGATTTATGTTTGCTGTCACGCAGAGCTGGAGGAGGGCGACCGTCTGAAGGCGCAGGAGCTGTCTCCACTGCTTACCGAGAAGGAAAACGCCCAAATGCGCATTAAAGAGATGGAGGGTGAGATGACAGGTCGGTAACCGGCCATCCGTGCCCAATAATCCTATTGATGCATCATAGTTGATATGTAACATATCATATTATTGAACATAGCTCCACAAGAAGCACATGACACAATTTGAAGTACTAGCCGAAGAGAATAAGAAGCTCAAGGAGCGCTGGCAAGTCGTGGAGGTCGGGTTAAGGCCTCTGATGAAGGAGCTATCGCTAGAGGAACTAGAGGTAACGGACCTGCTGAACAGCCCTGAAGCTTTCATGGATCAGTACAGAAGGGCCTGGCCCTTATTCAAGGAGTTTGTCCGAGATGCGGGTCGGTTCTCGGTGTTCTCTGTTCTTGCACTAGTGAAGTCGCACTACCCCCGAATTGACCTGAAAAGGGTAGAAGAAGGAGCGGTGGCTAACACTAGTCCAGAAGAAATTAGCAACCTCCGAGGCAGCTTTTGGGACACTGCAGCCAGGGTGATGCAAAACATCAAACTGGTAGATGAAGGATCATCAAGCAAGTCCTCCTGAACAATCCGGCCTCCACTTATATTTTGATGTAAAACTGTTGTGATGTAAATAAACATTTGCTCATTTTGCTCGGCATGTACCGAGTACTAACAGCTTAGTTAGAACTATCCGTATGTGACGACTCGTCGTACGGTGGTCGGTATTCAGAATACCGTTGCATAAGATAGAGCTAGAAACTCTTAACTGCAACACGCGAGGTTGGTAGTACAAAGAACTATACAAAACAAATGAAAAAGAATTAAAAATGTGAAACGTCAACAAGTGTAATACTAGGTATTGAACCAAGATGTGGTGAATCTGTAAACGAGTATGAGACTCATTTGGTGTTTAGAAAGTTTGTATGCATGTAGTCATGTAGCATCCTTTGAAGCGAATCAGCTCGTTAGGTGACTAGGTGACCTTTGTGGAACAACAAGGTGCTGGAACGCTTAGGGCCCTAGTACCGTTAGAGAGCGACTGCTAGTATCTCCAGTGTTCTGTGGCTCGAAGCCGTAACACGTAGTCGGAGGAACTAGAGACAGTGCCTTTTCTGATTGTTCCTGTCGGAGCGTTAGACTGTATGGCTTATGAAAAGATATATTTTATGGATAAAACATTTTTAGAAGATGTTGACCATGAACCAAACTTTATTAATCCTAACAACTGAATACAAAAGAAGAAGGGTACAAATCTTATTCTATGATGTCCATAAAGGGTAGAATCGTATAAGCTGTTCGATGTGCCAGGAGCTGGGTACATCGATGCCATCTAAAGTGCAGAGCCTATAAGAGGTAGGCCTAGTAACTACCTTTATCATGAATGGCCCCTCCCAGTGAGAGGACAGCTTATGCAAGCCTTCCGTCTTCTATTTGCGCCGGAGTACCAGGTCTCGGACCACAAAAAAGCGATCTCTAACATTGCGATTGTAGTAACGTCGCACACTAGCCAAGTACCGAGTGTTTTGAACGCAGGTGTCAAGGCGTCGTTCTTCCAGAGCGTTGATGTCGAGCTCCCGTGCTTCATCCGAAGTGTCCTCATCAAAATACTCGATCCTGGGAGATCGGTGAGCGACCTCGGCGGGTAGCACGACCTCAGAACCGAATATCATGAAGTATGGGGAAACACTAGTGCTACGACAGGGCTGGGTGCGCAGTCCCTAGATCACAGCGGGTAATTCTTTTAACCTTCGCCCTGGGTACAAGCCTTCTTCACAGAACGCTTACGCAGGGCATCAATGATCATGCCGTTAACACGCTCGACCTGGCCATTGGCCCTTGGGTGAGCCACAGATACGTATTTGACTTGAATAGACAAGTCATCACAGAAGTCCCAGAAATGACTTCCTGTGAACGTGCTGCCGAGGTCGGTGATTATGCTGTTTGGAATGCTGAAACGGTGGATAACATCGTCAAGCATCTCGGCTGCCTTCTTTGCGGTTGCCTTGACCAACGGTTTATACTCGATCCACTTGGAGAATTTGTCTATGAGGACATAGACATACTTAAAACCGCCTGGAGCTGTTTTAAAGGGTCCAATCATGTCTAGTCCCCAGCATGAAAAAGGCCAAGAGACTGGGATCGTCTGAAGTTCATGTGCAGGGACATGAATTTGTTTGGCGAAGAACTGACAATTTTTGCAGTGTCGAACCAAGTGCTTGGCGTCGGCCACGGCGCTGGGCCAGTAGAACCCAGCTCGGAAAGCTTTACCGACCAGGGTCCTTGAGGCTGCATGATTGCCGCATGTGCTAGAATGGATTTTATCCAATAATGTGACGCCGTCCTCTAGTGTGATACATTTCTAGAGTATTTCAGCTTTAGCATTTTTGCGCATGAGCTGGCTATCGACCAGTATATAATGGTGGCTTCGATGAACGCGGTGCTCTGCTTCGGTCTTATCATCTGGTACTGCCTTATTAATCAAGTACTGGATGAAGGGCGTCCTCCAATCTGATGCTTGGGCTCCAAGCTGTTCAACCGACTGATCGGTTGCATCATTATCGAGTTCAGGCTCATTATTGGGCTCCGAGTGGTCGTCCGGTCCTGGAGACTGGTCGACACAATCACTGACCGGGGTTACAAAATGGATAGCAGTCCCCTGCTCTGTTAGTGGCTGCACGTTGGCTGTTGCTGGAGCCAACTGTTCGGTAGCCTCTTGTCGTGCCACCGGCTTCTCTTCATGGATGGACAGTGTGATCAGATCTTGGAGAAAGACTACGTGAGGGACTTCTGCTTGAGATGACCCTAACTTGGACAATTCGTCGGCTGCCTGGTTTTCCGTTCGTGGAACATGAATAAATTCAAGGCCGTAGAATTTGTCCTCGAGCTTGCGGATCGCAGCCACATAGGCGTCCATCTTCTCGTTGGTGCAGTCCCAGTCCTTGTTGACCTGGTTGATGACTAAGGCTGAATCGCTATAGACAAGGAGTCGCTTGATGCCGAGCTCTACAACGATGCGGAGTCCATGCAGTGCGGCTTCATACTTGGCGGCGTTGTTAGAGGCTTTAAAGTGGATACGTAAGACATATTGCAACCGACCTCCGGAGGGAGCTATGAAGAAAACTCCAGCACCTGCACCGCCTATGTTTAAGGAGCCGTTGAAGTACATCTTCCATTGCTCCTCAACCGTATCGGATACGGGTAGTGTCATGTCTGTCCATTCAACCAGAAAGTTGGCCAGTGCCTGAGACTTGATCGTGGTGTGACTGCGGAACCCGAGCTCAAAAGGACTGAGCTCAATTGCCCATTTGACAATCCTACCAGTAGCATCCTTGTTGCGCAGGATGTCGCCAAGTGCGTGCTCGGTGACAACAAGAATCTTTGTCTTCTCGCTGAAGTAATGCAGGACCTTCCTTTTGGTGATCAGGATCGCATAAAGGAGATTTTGGATGTGTGGGTACCGTTGCTTGGTCTCGTTGAGCACCTCACTGATGTAATAGATGGGCCGCTGGACAGGGTAGGCGCGTTCGGGTTCGTTGCGTTCAACCACCAAGACGGTGCTGATCACTGTCATGGTGGCGGCGAGCAAAGCAGCAGCTGCTCATCCCCTGTTGGAGCTGTGAGGACGGGTGGCGAGGATAGGTATCACTTAAGTTCGTCGAAGGCGGCGTCAGCTTCGTTCGACCAGGCGAACTTCTCCTTTACCCTCAACAACCGGAAAAAAGGGACCGAGTCGAGATATATACCTACTCAAGGCAGCCATGCATCCTGTTAGCTTTTGGATGTCTTTGACGCACTATGGAGGTTTCATATCCAACACGATTTTCACTTTCTCGGGGTTGGGGCGTATGCCATCTTGGCTGACGACGCTTCCGAGCAGTACGCCTGAAGGTACACCGAACACGTATTTGTTCGGGTTTAGCTTCCACTGAAATACATTTAGGGCCTTAAAGGTCCTATCAAGGTCATCGATCAGAGTCGAGGCCTCTTTTGTTTTTACTACTACGTCATCGACGTAAGCTTCGCACAACCCGTCGCGGATCTCCTTTTCAAGGCACTGCTGTATGGCACGCTGGTATGTAGCACCAGCGTTTTTAAGCCGAACGACATGGTCATGTAACAGTACGCACCGAAAGGGATTATAAACGATGTTTTCTCTTGGTCATCTAGGGCGAGGGCAATCTGATGATACCCCGAGTAGCAATCTAAGAAAGAAAGCAACTGGCAACCCACGGTGGAGTCGACCACCTCGTCGATGCGAGGGAGCAGAAAGGGGTCTTTTCGGTAGTGTTTATTGAGATCGGTGTAATCAACGCACATTCTCCATTCATTATTCTTTTTACATACAAGAACCGGATTCGCTAACCAATCCGGGTGATACACTTCTCTAATGAAGCCAGCAGCTAGGAGCCAGGTTATTTCTACCCTAATCGCCTCCTTCCTGTCCCGAGCAAATTGTCGTAGCTTCTGCGTGACTGGTTTGGCTGTCTCGGAGACATTAAGGAAGTGCTCGATCAGTTCCTTCGGGACACCGGGCATGTCAGCAGGTTTCCACGCAAAAACGCTTATGTTGGCCTGCAGGAAACGAATGAGCGCGCCTTCATATTTAGGGTCGAGGTTGCCCCCGATCATCGCCGTCTTGTTCGGCTCTCCAGGAACCAGGTTGACCTTCTTATGTGTTTTGGTAATCTCCTCAGGGCGTTTGTGCTGCTTGACTGGAACCTCGAGCTCCGCAGGCTTTGACGTCCTGGCTTTGTAGGTAGTCTCCTCCATGCGCGCCTTGATCTCTTCGGCTTCGGCGGCGGCATACGCACTCGTCTCGCAGGCATGAGCCATGAGGACGTTACCGCTGAGGGATAAGATTCCCTGCTCGGTTGGCAGCTTGAGGACAAGGTAGCCATAGTGTGGGACGGCCATGAACTTGGTGAGGCCGGGTCTGCTGAGTATGGCATGGTAGACGCCATGGAAGTCGGCCACGATGAAGTTGATATAATCGATGCGGAAGTGTTGGGGTGTACCGAACTGAACGGGCAGCGAAATTTGCCCGAGGGGCATAGAGGGTTTGTCAGGCATGATGCCCAGAATGGTGAATCTTAAGGCTCAAGCTGATCTTCTCTTATGCCAAGCTCCAGGAAGGCTTGGTGAAAGAGGATGTTTAAAGCGCTGCCGCTGTCGACCAGTACTTTCTTGAAGCAGACGTTGCCGATCACTGGATCGAGGACCAGAGGGAAACAACCCGCATCAGGTAGTCTAGCCCACATGTCAGCTCGACTGAAGGATATGGGCTGCTCTGGCCAAGCTGGAGCTTGGATGTCAGCGACGAGCGTATCGGTTTCAGAGAGGGCGGTGATGCGCCTCTTGAGGAGCTTCCTGTCACGCGCGTTCTCCGTGGTCACTTTGCCCCCAAAGATCATGGTGGTCACATGCTTCTCTGGGTCCTTGTAGGCGTGGCGTGGATTCTTGCCGTCGTCCTCGTCGTCATCGGACTTGTCGCGTGTATTGGGCTTCTTGGGACAGCCCTTCTTGTTGGTATGCTGCCGCTTGCGGGCAAAGATACTGGCGAAACCATTGCACTCACCGAAGGTGTGCCCCTTGTTAGGGTGATGGGGGCAGTCACCATTGAGGATCTTGTCGTATTCGCCGTCGACCTCCCGCTTTTGGCCTTTGTCAGTATTGTTGACGAAGTTGCGCGAGCGGTTGCTGCGATTACGGCGATCGCTGTTGCCATCGTCCTGTTGCCTGTACGGTCTGTCATCATCACGACGGTTGGTACCCTTGTCGTCACGGCGGTCGCTGCCTCGGTCGTCGTGGCGATTGTTGCCGTGGTCTTCCCGTGGGTGGTTACGACGATCAGGGTGAGGTCCTCCCCGACGATCATCGTAATCAGGATCTCTATCACGACCATCATCATCACGACGTCAAATGCGCCTATATATATCGTGACTACCATCATCATATTGGACAAGGGCTTCGTCGACACGTGCCCAATCTTGGGCGATGTTGAACATCTCTTCCATCATCGCCGGTTGCTTGCACAGGAGCTCTTTACGGAGGTCGGCATTGCGCGGCTGGCGGAGCCTAGCGATGAAAATACTGATGGCCTTCGGGTCGTGGATGGTGATCCAGACTTCGGAGAAACGACGGATGTAATGCCGTAAAGACTCGTTAGGAGAGTCATGGATCAGGGCGAGCTCGTACTTGGTGCCGGGCTGCTCGCAAGTTGGTTTGTAGTTCTCGATGAACATTTGCCAGAGCTGTGGCCAGCTATGGATGGAACCGTCTCGCTGGCGTAGCAGCCAGCGGTTAGCAGATTCACCGAGCACTACCGAAAGGTAGTTCACCATGACCTGCTCGTCGCCTCCTGCTGCTCGAACGGTCATCTCGTAGATGACGATCCATTGTTCCAGATCGGCCTTGCCGTCATAATGCTTCAGGTCTCCAATCTTGAAGCTTCTGGGCCAATGGATCTGGCGCAACCTTTCGGAGAAGGATTTGGGACCTGGCGCCCCGTACTGAGCTCGGTATCTGTCATCGATGACATTATGGAGATCGGCCGGGGTTGGGCTGATTGACCTCCTGAGGTGCACGGGGCGGTCGTCTGTCACCGCCTTCTCGCCGGCGGTGATCGCGACCCTGGTGATGGTCGGGCTAAGCCGCCCGATGGCTCTCCCAATCTCGATCGTTGGCACCGCCGCCTTCCACCCGATCCCTGCGACCGCGGTGCGTGCTGCGAGAGCGGCGGCTGTGAGATGGGCCGGCTGAAATCTCGCGCATGAAGTTGACTTGAGCCTCCGCGGCTTCGAGGTGGTCGAGGACGGCCTCGATTGCTGGTGTAGCTTGCTTGCCGCGGAGCTGCTGAACCGCAACAGCAATATTGGCGCTGGGTGTCTTGTGAACCTGTCGATCGCCGACTAGGTCGAACTCGTCTCCCAGGTTCTGGGGTCGCAGCCTTCTTCTCTGCGGGGTAGCGAGAGCAGCTTGCGGGCCGGCGGGTGCGTCGGCTGCTGCTGTAGCTGCAACGGCGTCTGCACCATTGGGCTGAGGGGCTGGTTGAGCTTGAGCTGCCTCGAGCGCGTGGTGTCGTGCACGATCTGCGTTGCGGTTCGCCTTTGTGCTGCGCTTCTTCGGGGGTCTCGATGACGGGATGCGGTTCGTCAACGCTTACGTTGAAGACAACACCCCCGAACCCTGGAGGGAACTCTGGGAACTCCACTGCTCCGAACAGGTTCCTGACCCGCTGAGGGAATTCATCGTCATCTGCTGTGGAGGTGGAACTTGCGGAAGCAGTTGCTCCATCCAGCCCAGAGATAGAGCTCGAGCCCCCATCCTCGTCAACGGTCGACTGGGAGCCGCTGGAGGCTTCCCCGCTGTGGACGCAGTGGATGACGTGCCTGGCTGTTCCGTTGAGCTGGAATTCGACGAGCTGAGCCGGGGGTGGTTGGTGCAGAGGCTGGCTCTGGAACAGTCTCCCCATCTGTTGTTGATACGCTGTGGAGGCATTGGCCATCCCGAAGGGGAATGGGTTTTGACCCGCAACGTTTTGGGCATTACGCCCTGAGTTAGCCCGACCAGGCGCCGGTTGAGGCCGAGGGTCACCCCGAAGATTTGGTGGTCGGACCGCCGTCAGATTTAGATCTGAGCGGCCTTGTGGGTTGGCGCGGATCTGAGGGCCGCGCTGAGGTCGAGCCACGACCAGATTTGAATCTGGACGGCGAAGCTGGTCAACGTGGGCCTGAGAGCCACGCCGAGGTCGACCCACAGCCAGATTTGGATCTGAGCGGCGAGGTCGGCTGGCGCGAACTTGAGGGTTGCGCCTTGCCGTGGCCAGATCGGAGCCTGAGCGGTGGAACGGATTAGCGTGGACTTGCGGACCGCGTCTTGCCACGACCAGATCAGAGCCTGGACGGCGTAGAGGGTTAGTGCGGACCCAAGCCCGACGCTGACGTCGTTGGATGAGAGTGAAGCCATCGTCGTTAGATCGATCCTGGATCGATTCCAACTGCTCGATCATCTCCCGAGGCCCCTCCCAAGCTAGTCGATGGATCTGAGGAGATCGGTGTTATCGATCTGCCTTCCTTGGTAACGAGGGAGCGGTGGCCGAGACGCCGCTCGTGGTGCCCGAGACGCCGCTCGTGGTGCCCTCGAGATTGATGGCGGTGGTGTTTGAGGCACTGGTGCCAGATCCACCGGAGCTCCTCCCACGCTTCCCGCCGTGGTGATAGTCCAAGTGAAGGAACCGATGGTGAAGGTTGATCTGGCTTCAATCTCTATGGTTGTAGCAAAGGAAACCATCTTGCTTGCTTTGAAATCTGCACGCGCACCCCCTACCTGGCGCGCCACTGTCGACAAAATATCGGCGGCAGTCTACCACGGGTATACCGACGATAATGATTTATCGGTGGAGGCACGCTCTAGATTACAAACGAGACGTAACAGAAAGAATAGCACACACGGTTTACTCAGGTTCGGGCCGCTAGATGCATAATACCCTACGTCCTGCTCTTCTGTTATTGATAAAAAGAATATGTTTGAGGGGGTCCCTGCCCGCCTTATAGTCTGGGGGCAGGGTTACAGATCCTGGGATCCCGAGGTGGTCAGTTACAAATAGATCGTATCTAACTAGGATACAATTGGTTCCTAACCGACTAGTTGCCTTGCATGACAAGCAACTCCTGATTGTCTGCCTAGGAGTCCGACCAGGCTAAAGAGGCCGATCGGATTTGGTCTTGTGGGCTGGGCTGCCCTGTCTGGCAAGACTAAAGGCCAGCCGTGAGGGTATAGGGGTCCAAACCCCCACATAAATGCTATACGAGCAATTACATGAATTCAATAAGATCAAACCAACAATACTAAACATATAATCAAAGTAGACAATGACTATTGCAATTAAGAATATATGAACTATTAAGAATAAAGTCTCCCTAATCATAATGAAGAATACAATAAGAAAGAAAGAACTAGAACTATACCGAACTCCTACGCTCCAGACAGATGCCGGGGGCTCCAGATCCCAATGAAGAACTAGATCTCCTCTACTTCTAATCTAACTAAACTAGAACTATGAACTAGAAGGCTCTTGATGAACTAGAGGGCTTCTTGATGCTTGAAGGCTTGAGGCCTTGATGAATAATAATGGTGGTCTCTCCAGGGGGGTCTGCCTCTTTATTTATAGTCCGGTGGGATGAACGTGCGCCGCAGGATCAAACTGATTTAACCAAGGGCTGAGATGACTCCTCATAGGCGGTGGAAGAAGACTCCAAAAGGCAGCGGCCAACCCTAACCCTAGGGCGCCGCCCGGCGTGGCAGTGGGGCCAGTCGGCCCCACATGTGGGCCCCTCGGGGTCCCGTTGCTTCGGGTGACTTCTAGATGCTTCCTGAGCCCCATGACGGTGTTTTGCCTTCGCGGTTACGTTTCGTGATAATTATGCACTCTAATCCCTCTTTTATGCTTTTCTAGAATAATCCCTGGAAAATACTGAATATGCAAAACTCATGGAAATTGTCAGTTAAAACCCTAGACTAGTGTGTATTCGTGTATCCTTTCATGTCTAAAGTTCTAATAAATGTTGACGTTATCCACCATCAACAACTCCCCCAAGCATACCTTTTGCCAGTCCCTTGGCAAACAAACTAAGCCTATATTTGGATCAGGTGTTGCTACAATGTTGTTATACTTCTCAAGTACACATGCTTTCAAACAAAGATTCTTCTCCGGATTAGACAGTGTCTGTTCTAACCTTTAAACTTACCCATTTTATCTTTAACTATAGGGCTTTACAGCTCTTGCATAAGTCTTGAGCAATCGAAAGATAGAACAATCAGGTCAAGCACTATGTCTCAAATTCTTCGTAGTACCAATATTCCAGAGTTTTTATAGTTTTTCACAATAAAACTCAGAGTTTAATTGTATGACGCCCTCAAGTTCCTCAGTGTATGTGGTATTTATGGTTCTCTCTTAAGGCATTAATGATGTTTGCCTCCTTCAGCTAAGGGTATATATGGTAGAGCTCATAGGAGTGGCAATAACAAGGATAGGCATACTTGTAATGCATATATTGTAAAGTCAAATAATGGATCCACAGAGAATCAAGGCATACAATCAAACCAAGATGTGCATGTGTATGGAATATGGTGGATAGGTGTATATATGGTATTTGTGGCTAATTCTAATTCTACTTTTGCTCTTTAAAAATAACACTCTCTCTTAAAACTTAGAACTTCTCTCAGGAAAAATATGGGCTATCTTTATTATTATTATTATTATTCAGGGAGGCGGGCATCTAGTACCTATTGTTTTAATTGTTGGGACATTTGTCCATCTTTTGCTCCCTTCTCTCTTTTTTTATAGCCACACGCATCCATTGAATACAGTAACTGATTGGAGAGATAATAGTGAGGACTTAGAGCATTTTATAACAGTGGTTATCCTATAGGGTATATATATTTTTGGTGTTTACTCCCAGTGTAGGAGAAAATATTTTTATGATGAACATGGATGGAAAATGTGTGAATGATTGCGATTATTCCCAGGGTAGAAATAATGCATATGTAAACTGGAGTGTGCAAGTGATCTTGGTTTTAAAAGCATGACAAGACTCTCATAAGGCATACGATACAGATTGATTGAACTCAATACAAAACAATTAGCTTCAATATGAAAAGAGTTTCCTATCTCTAAAGATATTATTTCTCGCTTTCGTAGGAATTCACATTTTATCATACAAGAGCTCATCATATAGAATTTTAATTTTTTAAAATAAACCTCCAGAACTTAGTAATACTAGGAATAAGATAAATAACGGCTCAGCCTTCATGAATCATATCAATCAACTACCTAGACTCAGCGCAAGCCTATGCCTCCACAGATTTCAGGTTCAGAGTAAATTCTCAGATTAAAATGGCAATGTATAAAATTCAGGAGAATTTAAGTTTATCAACTAGATACTTGACAAGAATGACAATAGAGCAACTATTCATCATCTCCAAGATAAAATTTTAATGTTCATCAAGTTTTTAATTAGCTCTAGCCTGGATTGTCTTTAAATGTACTCTAATATATAAGTAAATATTTATTTGGTTTTAGATAATTATACATCTTTTTTATTATTATCGTTTAATGGACTATCAAAGGACTCCATGACTCGTGGACCTTCATGTGCCCATATATTTTTGGTATTTTTATTTTTTCTATGATATTATGGTGAACCTTCATATGCTCATATATTTTTTTGGTATTTTTGTGATTATAAAATAGACTCGATAATCGCCTAGGTATAGTTACCTGATAACTAGGGGATGCTGCTCCCCCAAGCTAGATGTTTGCAATACTTGGTGTTGATGGTCTTCAGAGCGAGCAAACAGCAGCGGTCCTAATGGTTGCCACTGATAGACTCTCTCCTTGTCATAATATTGTTCCTGCATAAATATATTCCACAAAAAAAAAAAAACCAAAACTCGAGGCTCGGATTTAATAATGGGTTAGCGATTAGCCAGAGAGTAATTGATTACCTTTATGAGCAAATTTTTACGTTGACAGCTTTTAGCAGGTTTTTATGTCTCTTTTCTTTAATTTTATATTTTTATAATGCAGGAAATAAATATGAATGCTACTTTTTATTTTTATGCCACCACAGCAAATATTCCTACGGGAGTTACCATAAGTTTATTCACATGCGGCTTTTTGTATTTGTGATGCAGTAAAATAAAGCAATAAATATTTTTGTTGTTTTTATATTTTAATATGCAAGCATAAATGTACTACTGGATATATATATTAAAGTAAAATTACTATTGAATACTAACTTAATTAGACAACTACCATTCTAACCTTATGGCTAGGGTACGGAGTTTAAAGTCTACCGATAGGACTTAGATAGAGAAGAATACTTACTTAGCAGGTTCATCGTTTGAGGTTACCTTAGTCAATTCCCCATCGTGCGGTGGTGTAACAGATGCTTCTTCTTTCTCCTCTGATCTCATTTCTGTCTCTTCTGCTTCTCTCTTTTCTAACTCTAGCTCTTCAGTTTTATTATCCTTCTCCCACTTTTTTAGTTGTGCTAGGATCTCTTCTTTTTCTGCCTTGGCGATCTGGTCCATCCTTTCAGCTTCCGCTTCCCACTCACTCCAGCGTGGTGCTTGTATGTTCCCTTTTTGCTCCTTGTAGCAGTCTTCATACTTCATAATCTTGCCAGGAAATTCTTCCCATCCACAGTGAGGCTGGACAGCCTGACGGCGGCTTTGGTGTCTTCTCCTGTCGCGTTGCTTCTTGATCTACTTATGGTTAGCAAGTGTTCTAAATTGACAGCGTACCTTTCCAGTGGGTAAGTTGAAGTGGATCTGCCCGGACCCGATGTAGATGATAGAGTTAGTTGTGCACAGGAATGGTCTGCCCAAAATTATGGGTGCCTTCTCATCTACTCCTGTCTTTATGACCACAAAATCAACTGGGACGTATGATTGTCCCACTCTGATGACGACTTCTTCTAGTACTCCCTTAGGGTAGCAAATGGATTGATCTGCAAGCTGCAAACGCATATTTATGTACAACAAGGGATCGGTTAATATTTTCTCATAAATTACCTTGGGCATAATGTTGACACTAGCGCCGAAGTCACAGATAGCCTCTGGAAAGTTGTAACATCCTATAGAGATAGGAATGACAAGCCTTCCAGGGTGTCCCATCTTCTCAGGTAGAGAGTGGTCAATCCACTATACATCTGTAGGCTCAATATGATATTGGGTTGCATTGTGAATATCAACAAGATTAGCAGTTTCTAAATCTTCCGGTTGGCCTGGAATCTTACCTTTCTCAAATGGAGGAACAGCAGTAGCTAACTGAGCTAATTATGATTCTAACATTTTATTAAAGCTGTGCTGATTCTTTATAGCAGAAGCAAACGTATCCATTCTAGTATTAATGTTTTCTAATGCTTTATCATTTGACGCTACCTTTCTAGACATTTGATCTAACAATTTAGATTGACCAGCAACTAAATCTCTTAAAGGTGAAAGATTGTAATTATTGTAATTATTATTACCTTGATTGTTACCTTGGTAATTACCTTGTCGAGGTTGCTGATTCCATCCTTGGTTTTGCTGAGGACGATAGAGGTGTTGTTGTTGATAAAGTTCACATCCTTTTGCAGTGTAGGGCAGTTGACAGCTGAATGCCCAAAGTCTCCACATTCTTCACATGTTATATGGAAATCATCAATGTGCATAACTTCCTTCTTCTCTATGTTGAGCTTCTTCATGATGAGGTCTAGCTTGGCAGTGACCATGTCAGTTTCCTTGAGATGATGGATACCTCCTCCTCTCTTGCTAGGTTGAGCACGTTCTTCATTACAGCTTGAATTTGAGGCCATCTTCTCAACAAGTGCTTTCGCATCTAAGAGCTTAAATGACAGGAAAGCTCCTTCTGCTGCAGCATCAATAGACTCACAGGTGCTAGAGATAAGCCCGTGGTAGAATGTCTGCATTAATAGCCACTCCTCTATCCCATGATAAGGACAGTCTTCAATGTAGTTTTGGATTCTTTCCCATGCTTCAGTGAATGATTCATCATGTTGCTGTGGAAAACTTGCAATTTTTCCACGTAGAGCATTTGTCTTGCCTGTAGGAAAGAATTTTACTAGAAAAGTGGTTGAGCACAGGTCCCATGTAGTGTTCTTGTCTTTGTTGATGTAGAACCACTGCTTAGCTTTCCCTAATAGTGAAAATGGGAAAAGGCGGAGTAAAATAGCATCTCTTGGTACTCCTCTGATCGTGAAGGTGCTGCAGATTTCTAGAAAGTGTTGTAAGTGTGCACTTGCACCTTCATGAGCTTTTCCATAGAATTGACTGGCTTGAACCATAGTGATTAGAGCAGGCTTGAGCTCGAATCCATTCTCTCCAGTGTTGACTGCTGGTCCAGTCCGGATGTTTACTATTGTTGGGGCAGAGAACTCACGCAATGTCTTCTTAGCCATGTCTTCAAACACAGGAGATAGGTTTTCTCCTAATTGCTCTTCTGTTTGTTCTTCTACTTGTTCTTCTAATTCTTCTTCTATTTCTTCTTCCAGTGTTGGAGCTGGCTCCTCCGAAGAGCTAGCTTGAGCAGCAATGGGTGTTCTTGATGGTGACTTGAATTTGTCCCTTGCTTCTATAAACTTCTTCTTTCTAACGAGTTTCTCGGATCGTCAGTGAAGTTCTATGGAAGAGAAAAACCATTCATTCATTACCCCGCATAAGATAAGCAAAACGATAAAAAACAAGGGTGTACTGTTTTGAGTTAGAGATCGATCGGTAATATAACCTTATCTATTATGTATATATGTTATCAATATTTCCTAAGTTTATTGTGCCTTCCCGAACAACGGCGCCAAAAATGCTTGTTGGTATTTTTAATGTCATTACTAATTAATGAGATTAGAAACATATGGTATTGAATTAAGTTATCATTAGCAACTAGCCACTTATCTATCACCAACTTTCCTAAGCATGAATTAGGTTGTTATCCCAAATTATATATGCTAAGGAATAAATATAGGTTTATATATATGTATCATTCAATATGACTAGGCAAAAATATAGACATAAACTAGAATCGGTTCTGCAAGCGGACAGATAATTATACCATTGTAGTATTTTACCTAGGGAGTTCTACCAGGTTATTGATTTTTATTTATACCACTAGGAAAGCTTGTAATAAACTCTAATCTGTTATACTGATAATAAATTATATACAATGAATAAGTGATATTACCGATGTCATCTACTCTACTCATAACAGGCAGAGGTCACAAGGTAAATATAGATAAATATGGGTGATAAGCATAATCAAGCATCATAAATATATAGATAGACATCAGAGCACTTTCTAGTCATAATCATAGTTAGCCAATGGATAAACTAAGGAGATAACTGCCTAAGGTAATTCTATAACTACATCAATGCTTACTCTAATTAGTGAATTACATCTAGTAATCATCGTTAGATTAGTCCTATATCATGATCACATGTAAAGGGCATCAACTAGGAAGCATGTGAAACAGAGTCATCACCCAACTTCGTGATCGCGCCTGCTTGTCTACGTACGGGGGATGGACTACAGAGGAACCAACGCAGCTGTCACCTGCGCGGACTACCACACGACCCGGCACATCAGGGTGCACTCACAGATAAACAGGATATCTGGACACCACGTCTACATATTGTCTACCATCTACCCAATGATCGTTTGGATAAATGCTATACGAGCAATTACATGAATTCAATAAGATCAAACCAACTATACCAAATATATAATTAAAGTAGATAATGACTATTGCAACTAAGAACATATGAACTATTAAGAATAAAGTCTACCTAATCATAATGAAGAATACAATAAGAAAGAAAGAACTAGAACTATACCGAACTCCTCAAGCTCCTGCATGCACACACGGGGCTCCGGATCCCGATGAAGAACTAGATCTCCTCTACTTCTAATCTAACTAAACTAGAACTATGAACTAGAAGGCTCTTGATGAACCAGAGGGCTTCTTGATGCTTGAAGGCTTGAGGCCTTGATGAATAATGATGGTGGTCTCTCTAGGGGGGTCTGCCTCTTTATTTATAGTTCGATGGGATAAACGTGCGCCACAGGATCAAACCGACTTAACTAAGGGCCGAGATGACTCCTCATGGGCGGTGGAAGAAGACTCCAGAAGGCGGCGGCCAACCCTAACCCTAGGGCACCACCCGGCGTGGCAGTGGGGCCGGCCGGCCCCACATGTGGGCCCCTCAGGGTCCCATTGCTTCGGGTGACTTCTAGATGCTTCCTAAGCCCAATAACGGTGTTTTGCCTTCACAGTTACGTTTTGTGATAATTATACACTCTAATCCCTCTTTTATCCTTTTTTGGAATAATCCCTAGAAAATACTGAATATGCAAAACTCGTGGAAATTATCAGTTAAAACCCTAGACTAGTGTGTATTCTTGTATCCTTTCATGTCTAAAGTTCTAATAAAAGTTGACGTTATCCACCATCAACAATATGCTTGAACTAAGTCTAGGTACCTGATTGATAAGATTGAGAAAGTCTAAGCTGCTATCTATCTTGTTCTAAGTGACACTAGAGTTCTGGAGATTTATCTTTTTAAAAAATACAAAAACATGATGAGTTCCTATATGAAAAAGCTTACATTCCCACCAGAACCAAACATGATGAGATAGGCTAGTTAAACTTCCACATATATACTGCTTGTTATGCATTGAGTTTTGTCAACCTTTGTGACCCTAGTGAGAAATTTGTCATGCTCTTGAATCAAGATCCACCTCCATATGCAGTACTCTACACTGGAGTAGGTGCAACAACATGCCATTCTATCTACATCCATTTCAAAAATATTTTCCTCCTACATTGAGAGAAAACACAAAAAATATCTCCCATGGGATAGCCACCCAATAAATGCTCCAAGTTCCTATTACTATCTCTCCAATTCCATAAGTGCCAAAAGGAGTGCCATGAGCTATGCAAAAATACATTTGAAAAAAAGAAGAGGGGAGAAGAAAAAATGGACAGTTGTCCAAATGCTGAAAACAATGGGCACTTAGATGCCCGAGTCCCTAAGAAAAAGAAAAGATAGCTCATAACATCGGGCCAGTTTTCAAAGTCCAAAAGAGAGATAAGCATTCAAGGACCTAAGTAGAATTAGGTTCCATGTTGATGGTGGATAGCGTCAACCTTTTATATATCAAAAGACATGAAAAACACATCAATATCTAGAAGGCTAGGGTTTTATCTAACAATTTCTATGAGTTTTGGTGATTTATTAATTTCCAGGGACTAATCCAGAAAATAGCGAAAAAAGGGTTTAACTATGAAACTATACCACAGAATTATCCGCAACTCAGGAATACGCCAAACAACTCTAGAAGGATGCAGAAGACACCAGAGCGACGGGGATGTGGGGCCACCGCCAGGTGGGGTCGGCTGGCCCCACTGCTTAGGCCGGTCGGCACCCCCCCGTGGGCCCCACATGTCATCTTCCGCGAGCGTCTTCCACTGCCTTTGAGGATCAATCTTAGCCCTACGTGAAGTCAGTTTGATCAAACGGCCGTCGTGTATCCCACCGGGCTATATAAATAGGGCCAGGCCCCTCTAGGAAACCCTAATTCAATCAATACCTCATTCAAGTCATTCAAGGTTGAGCCAGTTGAAGATCAAGTCATCTAGAGCTTCAAGTTCTAGTTTCTCATAGCCTTCTAGTTTATAGTTTAGCCTAGTTAGATCTAGTTTAGAGGGAGTCAAGATGCGTTAATCGATCTTAGATTCCAGAAGTTGTCAAGAAGAAGAGTTCGGTATACTTCTTTCGCTCTCTTCTTTCTTATTATATTATCTACATTTGTATGATATTTACTAGCAACATTGTTCTTCATTTTAGTTTAATTATTATGTTCATTGTCTACTTCGATACATCTAGTTTAGTTGGTTTGCTATTATATTCAAGCACTGGTTCGTATAGCTAGCGCTCATCTATTTGATCATATGGTGAGTGGTAGGCAATATGTAGGCATCAAGTCTAGATGTTTTGCTTATCTGTGAATATGCCCAGTTGTGCCGGATAGTGAGGTAGATCGTGGATGTGACAGATCTATTGAGTCGATGGGCGAGATCGTGGTGGCTGGCACTTGGGACTTCGACAAGTGCAAGGACATGTGCACGTTTGTTGGTTTGGGCCTCAAAATTAATGGAGGCGTGTTTAGTGGTTTGGGCCTCAAAACCACTGGTGGTGTTTTCTGGGTTGAGCCTCAACTCCTGAGGCGAACGGACAACACGTGGCGGCATCGGGGAGTTCGCGTCGAGGCAAAGCTACCGGTGAGAAGGCGCGGAGCCGTTAGATCAAAGACTACGTCGAGTCAGGTCGAGTTGGACCGCAATGTCCCTAGGGCTAGACAGTTTGCTCAGAGTTATATCAGGGGCAAAACTAAAAAAATGAAATAAGCCCGGTCGATAAGTAAGGTGGAGGGAGCTCCATCTCCCTCACCTCTCCCATTTGCATTTTTCTTCATCCTTTCTGGGATTTCCTTCTCCTAGGTGCTAAGTGAGAGAGAGGTCCACTAATCTCTACAATTAGTGTAAGACCCAAGTTTACTCTTGGGAAAGGAGGTCCCGAATCCTCCTTATTTCCTCGTGGGGTCAGATTAATGTGTTGATTCGCGTTTTTGATTGTTGTTCATCTCGTTCTTCGTTTCTTCCTCTTCTCCCCCACTTGTTCCCGAGTTGATTTCTCAGGCTATGGTTCATCTCTTTGCAAACTACTTGTTTCTACTTGATCTTGGTCGTGGGTTGATCCTTTCCACCGAAGGATTTCATCCAATTCCTCATGAATCCACAGATCGGGTCGAATTAAGTCTTTGGGGAAAAACTTGCTCTTGAATCAGATTTCATTGATTTCTAAAGTTGCAGTGAGTTTGGGGTTGTGATCTTCATGGAGCAGTCTTAGAACTACCTTGTGAACCCCTCTATAAAATCTCAAGTCGATACGAGTTGATTTGATCGAGTTTTGGCTTTGAAATCGAAATTTCCCGAGAGCTTCTTGTCCATATCGGACAAGTCGGATAGAGGTACCGGACATGTCCGGTAGGAAAAACTTTTAAATTTTGAGCTCAAATTTTGTGGAGACCTTCTCTGAATCAAGTCATAAGCTCTGCATCCTCAGGGTTTGCGAGCAAACACCTCAACCGATCTAAGGTACCACATGACCATAGCAGGAACCCTTCTCTGTGCGTAGTAGTCTTCTTCTTCGTTTTCTTTGGTGCAGGGTTTTGAACTCTGTTGGGTCTTCTTTCTCTTTTTCCCTTTAGAAATGGAAGTTGCATTCTCTTCTTGTAGATAGTCTTTTTTCATCTTGTACCGACTTGCACCATAATTTGGACAGTTGTCCAAGTCTTTGTAATCATCTCGATATAGGATACAGTGATTTCTGCACGCGTGGATCTTCTGGACACTCATAGTAAGCGGACTGATTAACTTCTTTGTATAGTACGTGTTAGCAAGCACTTTGTTCTCCTTTGGAAACATATCTCTGAGAGTACTCAATAATGCATCGAAGCTGGCATCGGACCATCCATATCTAGCTTTCAACATCAACAGTTTAAGCACAGACCATAATGTCGTGAACTCTTTGGTATAACCTTTAGTCTCATCGTACAATGGCTCAGCTGCTGCCTTCTCCAAGGCCTCCATACCTTTCATGAAGAACATTGATGGATCTGTATGACGACACAATAGTGCAGCCATCAATTCTGCATCTTCATCCATCATTTGAGTTCTGTTGTCCTCGGTTCCTCCAATATTTGCATCATCATGAACATCATGCACAACATGTTCACTCTGCTGGGGACAATGGTGATGTGTCTCGTGTAGGAACTGGCTAATATCGTCAACAACCATATCTGGGCCATTCGCACCGAGGTTCACAGGGTTTCCAACTGTATACGGTGCAGAGCTACCCTCTCCTTGCTTTGTCCAAATCAAGTAATCTTCCATAAATCCTCGACAGACCAAATGAGTTAAGATTGGTTTTGTGTCTTCAAAAACAACAATATTTCTACAGTCTATGCAAGGACAACATATGTGCTTCTTGTGTGTTCTCAAAGCATGGTTTTTGGCAGCATCGATAAACTTCTGAACCTCAGTGCACGTATGATGGATCTACTCTTTCTAAGTTATACATCCGAATACTCTATCCATCGTTACCTGTTAAAAAGTTTAATAGATTTATATATTGTAATCACTAAAAAGTAGACATAGATGTTTATTTATATTAATTAACTAACCTTTCTATGATCAATACACTCGTTCAAAGGAATATATATAGATGAAAATGACCCCTCACTTGTATATTTCTGAAATAGTACACATTCGAGCTAAATTACATATAATTAAAAGAGACTAATTAATGAAACCCTAATTAAATAATCACCAATACTTCATTAAACAAAAAATAATAAAATAATTAAAGCATCAATTTATTAGATGAAAACCCAAAAAATTAAAGCAAGACTAGTTACTAAAACCCTAATTAAAACCTCACAACTAATTAATTTAACAAAATATAACTAAATAATAATTAAACAAAAACTAATTTAAAGCATCAATATCTAGAAAAATTTCAAATAACTAAAACTAGATTAATTAATGACAACCTAACTAAAAACATCACTACTAGCTAATTAAACTAAACATAACTACATAATTAAATAAGAGTAACTAATAAAACGCAAAACGATAAACTGTAGTTAAAAAAAAGTGAAACCCTACAAAAACCTAGCTACTCTTCTCTCTCTTGAGGTGAAACCCTAGATCTTAAAAGTGGTGGGGATTGAGGAAAAAATGTGGGAATGAGGCAAGAAACATATAAACTAACCTTTTTTAGCTACCTCCTCCATAGAAATCAGGATCAAAACCTCCCCCCTTGTATTGGTTCAAATCTGGACCTCCAAAGCTCCTCTCATGGCAGACTGTGCTCGGCCTACAGTTCTGTTGAAGCAGGTGAGGAGGAAAAGGGGGTATATATAGGAGAGTTTCAGCACAGGCGATTGATGTAAGGTAACCGCATGTGAAAACGGTGTCAATTTTCACAGGCGGTTCCTTACATCAACCGCCTGTGAAAATGGTCAATAGCACTGGCGGTTCCTTAAGCGAACCACCAGTGTAAATGGTCACATTTACACTGGCGGTTCGAATAAGGAACCGCCAGTGATATTTCTTTTCCACAGGCGGTTCTAAAGCTGGGGAACGCTTGTCGATTTTTAGAGGCGTGTGTCAACTAAAACCGCCTGTACAAATGAAACCCCACCGTCAATACAAATGCTCTGTGTACTAGTGTATGTCAGCTCTCTCCCGGAAGAAAAGAACTCTAAATTGGGTCGTCATGCATTTCGTTTAAACGACAATATGCCACTATTTCTTAATCGCACTAAGGTGCTATTTGGTTGGACTACTGTGCGTCACAGTGGTATTGACTAACATTGATTTCTATTTGATTAAGATAAGCTGCAATCATCTTACGACGCGACTCAATCCAGTGATATGCACTATGCTTACCACTGGGAGGTGTCACTTCACGTGAGCCAAATTATCAAAATAAATGATTACCTTTTTCCAGGTTGCAGCGTTATCTATTCATATTGACGTTTACATTGGCAGACGAAACAACACCAACTCCATCTGTGCCAAAATAGAAGACGTTCTCGACTCCCAAGAGTTCAATATTTTTAACTTTCATCAATCATCTATAAAAGAATTTTAATATTTACAATACACAATCATTATCATTAGATATATCGTTGAATATATTTGTAATAAATAAAATTATTTAGAGCTATACATTTTGAATGCCTTTTCTTCAATCATTGTCAAAGTTGAGAAAGTTTTACCCCATGATTCCATAATGTCTTCCTTTATGGGATGGAGGAAGTAAGTTGCATTGTTGGTGTCATTGGCAAAACCTATTCCTTGTCGTGAAGACCTGCAAGCAGATTGCTACAGGCAAATTGATAATAGCCTCCACATGAAACATTATGTGACAGCTGCACATATTTTATGGATAAAAATATAACTACTACTTTGTTAATTAATCACTTCTCCAACCCTTGGTTTTAGAAAGATAGTGATAATCTCAACCACTAATCTCTACGTGCCATTGCTCTTAATTAATTATGACATTTAGTTAGCTTGCTTAATTTAATCCAACAATCATGCATGGAGAACAGGACAAGGGATAGATGCTGTGCGCCAAATGCACCCGACATATATGAGCAAATCGATCTTATCGAGGTGCTCACGATTTGATTCTCCTCTCGTCAGCAGATAATGCTATAGATCAAATCGTAAATATTTGTATGGCTCCAAAACAAAGTCCACAAATGATTTCCTAGTAATTTGCATCATAAACAAAATGGTTCTATATGTGTAACGTACCAAAACTGCTCCACCAATAGCTTCATCCATGGCTACAAGAGAGAAACAAGAGAGAAAGCAGTGAAAAGCTACTTCTCCAGATTTGCGGTGTTCTGCCTGCTTCCGCTCTGTTCAGGTCACTAAATGAGGACGACAGGGCATTTCAGTGGGTAATCCTCTACGATGCAACATCTTGAGAAATCATTTCCAAGTTCATGAATTCAAATTTTCTCATGTCTGGTTGTTCATTTTTCAGTTTTGCCTATGATTTTGGTTGGATTTTTAGTGCAAAACGGTGCAATGCCATAAGTTACCAATCCTAAGATGTTCCCTAGACCAGTAATATGCATGCATGATTAAAAATCGGCAATCTGCATCATCTACCTGGCACTCTTTTCCATATATGTAGAAAGATCATAAATCTTTGTACGAATTTGGAATAATGTAAATTTTATATCAAAACTATAAATCTTATCATGACCTACAACACTATAGTTGAGACGAAGTTTTTTAATTTCGATATTTTTTTGAGGCTCGTATATTCATTTTAAGTTATTATATTTTGAAATTAGAAATTTTCACTTTAGGCCAGTTAATATGAATGAGCAAGTAGTTATAAGCATTACTACAGGCTATGTCAGCTCTCTCCCGAAAGAAAAGAACTCTAAATTCGGTCGTCATGCATTTCGTTTAAACGACAATACGCTACTATTCTTAATCGCACTAAGGTGCTGTTTTGTTGGACTATTGTGCGTCACAGTGGTATTGACTAATGTTGATTTCTATTTGGTAAGATAAGCTGCAATCATCTTACGACGCGACTCGATCCCGTGATATGCGCTACGCTTACCACCAAAGACCCACCGCAAATGAGTCATGTGACAGGGAGGTGTCACGTCAGGTGAGCCAAATAATCCAAATAAATGATTACCTTTTTCCAGGTTGCAGCGTTATCTATTCATACTAGCAAAACCTGCCCGTGCGTTGCAACGGAACATATATTTTATAATAATTTCACTTAAAATTATAACTCAGATTTATTTAACTATCACGTTATGCACTTGAACTCACCTCAGAATCAAACTGCATACTATATACCTCAGCATATGTGTTGTTCACTATAACGTCTATAGGAACCGAAGAGAACGGCGAACAATGAAAATCATCTATATTCTAATTTTTTTTTGGAATTGTAGTTCATGTCCATCCCATATTTGATCATGCTTTCTAATTTGTACGGCAAGACGATTAGGCCCATCAGATCCGGAGCAAACATTTGTGAATAATGGTAAAAAAATCTTTCCCTTTAATTTGTACGGTCAGAATGGTATGGTAGTACATCAACCTGACCAAGGCTTCATCAAGTTATAAATATCAGACGCTGCTGGAACGCGGTAGAAGCTCCCCTCTTATTTTTTGCTTCGTTGGCAAGAAATTTTTTTTTTGTCGGTTGAAATAACTTTTGTCTTATTTTTGCACATAGTAAAAATATATGAGATAAAAATTGATCCCAGGTTACAGAGAAGAAAATGGCTGGCTGGAAAAGAAAAAAAAAGCTCCCGCATGCCTTTTTCTTCATCTGCTGCCCACGCCTTATCTGCGTACATGCGCATCGACCTCCCCAGCATCACTGGCCTCCCCTGACTCGTGACGCATCTCGGCCTGCCGCCCTCCCTTGCGCTGTCCGCCAGGCTGCCACTCCCGTCTAGGCCTCCCTCGCCGCCTGCTGTAGGTGTGGTGATATGTCTCTTTTCCTTGTACGTGTTGTGTTCGAATCTGAGTCCTTGTACAATTTTGTTTCACAGGCTGTTCCGTTTAAGACAGTAGGATTAGAAGTTTTAGGATTGGATTAGTTAAAGACGACGGCCAGACCAAAACAAGAAAAAAAGGATCGTATTCTATTCACAACCGTTGTTTGGCATATGGACTCGCGACGAAATAAAAAAAAAGTTGGACCAAAAAGTAGGTGGACCAAAAATTGCTGAACCAAAAAATCGGCGGAAAGTTTTGCCTCTTTTATTATTATTAGGTATAGATTGACATTTATGTTGGCAGACAAAACAACACCTACTCCATCTGTGCCAAAATAGAAGACGTTCTTGATTCCCAAGAGGTCAATATTTTTAACTTTCACCAATCATCTATAAAAGAATTATAATATTTGCAATACAAAATCAGTATCATTAGATAGATCGTCGCAAATATTTGTAATAAATAAAATTATTTACAGCTATAAATTTTGTATGCCATTTCTTCAATCATTGTCAAAGTTGAGAAAGTTTGACCCCATGATTCCATAATGTCTTCCTTTATGGGATGGAGGGAGTAAGTTGCATTGTCGGTGTCATTGGCAAAACCTATTCCTCGTTGTGCAGACTTGCAAGCAGATTGCTACAGGCAAATTAATAATAGCATCCACATGAAATATTGTGTGACAGCTGCACATATTTTATGGATAAAAATAGAACTACTACTTTGTTAATTAATCACTTCTTCAACTCTTGGTTCTAGAAAGATAGTGATAATCGATCTCAACCACTAATCTCTACGCCATTGCTCTTAATTAATTATGACATTTAGTTAGCTTGCTTAATTTAATCCAATAATCATGCATGGAGAATAGGACAAGGGATGGATGCTGTGCACCAAATGCACCTGACATATATGAGCAAATCGATCTCATCGAGGTGCTCATGATTTGATTCTCCTCTCGTCAGCAGGTAATGCTATAGATCAAATCGTAAATATTTGCATGGCTCCAAAACAAAGTCCACAAATGATGTCCTAGTAATTTGCACCATAAACAAAGTGGTTCTATATGTGTAATGTAGCAAAACTGCTCCACCAATAGCTTCATCCATGGCTACGAGAGAGAAACAAGAGAGAAAGCTGTGAAAAGCTACTTCTCCAGATTTGCGGTGTTTTGCCTGCTTCTGCTCTGTTCAAGTCACGAGATGAGGAGCATGGGGCTTTTCTGTGGGTAATCCTCTCCGATGCAACAGCTTGAGAAATCATTTCCAAGTTCACGAATTCAAATTTTCTCATGTGTGGTTCATTTTTCAGTTTTGCCTATGATTTTGGTTGGATTTTTAGTGCAAAACGGTGCAATGACATAAGTTACCAATCCTAAGATGTTCCCTAGACCAGTAATATATATGCATGATTAAAAATCGGCAATCTGCATCATCTACCTGGCACTCTTTTTCATATATGTAGAATGATCACAAATCTTTGTACAGATTTAGAATAATGTAAATTTTATATCAAAACTGTAAATCTTATCATGACCTACAACACTATAGTTGAGACGAAGTTTTTTAATTTTGATATTTTTGAGGCTCGTATATTCATTTTATGTTATTATATTTTTAAATTAGAAATTTCACTTTAGGCCTGTTAAATATGAATGACCAATTATGATGAGCAAGTAGTTATAAGCACTACTACAGGCTATGTCAGCTCTCTCCCGAAAGAAAAGAACTCTAAATTCGGTCGTCATGCATTTCGTTTAAACAACAATACGCCAATATTCTTAATTGCACTAAGGTGCTGTTTTGTTATACTATTGTGCGTCACAGTGGTATTGACTAACGTTGATTTCTATTTGATTAAGAGAAGCTGTAATCATCTTACCACGCGACTCGATCCCGTGATATGCACTACGCGTACCACCCAAGATCCACCGCAAATGAGTCATGTGACAGGGAGGTGTCACTTCACGTGAGCCAAATAATCCAAATAAATGATTACCTTTTTCCAGGTTGCAGCGTTATCTATTCATATTGATGTTTACATTGGCAGACGAAACAACACCTACTCCATCTGTGCCAAAATAGAAGACGTTCTCGATTCCCAAGAGGTTAATATTTTTAACTTTCACCAATCATCTATAAAAGAATTTTAATATTTACAATACACAATCAGTATCATTAGATAGATCGTTGGAAATACTTTTAATAAATAGAATTATTTATAGCTATAAATTTTGTATGCCATTTCTTCAATCATTGTTAAAGTTGAGAAAGTTTGACCCCATGATTCCATAATGTCTTCCTTTATGGGACGGAGGGAGTAAGTTGCATTGTCGGTGTCATTGGCAAAACCTATTCCTCGTTGTGCAGGCCTGCAAGGAGATTGCTACAGGCAAATTAATAATAGCCTCCACATGAAATATTGTGTGACAGCTGCACATATTTTATGGATAAAAATATAACTACTACTTTGTTAATTAATCAGTTCTTCAACTCTTGGTTCTAGAAAGATAGTGATAATCGATCTCAACCACTAATCTCTACATGCCATTGCTCTTAATTAGTTATGACATTTAGTTAGCTTGCTTAATTTAATCCAACAGTCATGCATGGAGAACAGGACAAGGGATGGATGCTGTGCACCAAATGCACCCGACATATATGAGCAAATCGATCTCATCGAGGTGCTCACGATTTGATTCCCCTCTAATCGGCACATAATGCTATAGATCAAATCATAAATATTTTCATGGCTCCAAAACAAAGTCCACAAATGATTTCCTAGTAATTTGCATCATAAACATAATGGTTCTATATGTGTAACTTACCAAACCAGCTCCACCAATAGCTTCATCCATGGCTATGAGAGAGAAACAAAAGAGAAAGCTGTGAAAAGCTACTTCTCTGGATTTGCAGTGTTTTGCCTGCTTCCACCCTGTTCAGGTCACTAGATGTGGACGATGGAGTCTTCCTGTGGGTAATCCTCTCCGATCCAACATCTTGAGAAATTGTTTCCAAGTTCACGAATTCAAATTTTCTCATGTGCGGTTGTTCATTTTTTTCAGTTTTGCCTATGATTTTGGTTGGATTTTTAGTGCAAAACTATGCAATGACATAAGTTACCAATCCTAAGATGTTCCCTAGACCAGTAATATGCATGATTAAAATCGGAAATCTGCATCATCTACCTAGCAGTCTTTTTCATATATGTACAAATATCATAAATCTTGTTACGAATTTAGAATAATGTAAATTTTACATCAAAACTATAAATCTTATCACGACCTACAAAACTATTGTTGAGACGAAGTTTTTTATTTTCGATCTTTTGGAAGCTCGTATGTTCATTTTAAGTTATTATATTTTCAAATTCAAAATTTTCACTTTAGGTCGTGTTAAATATGAATGGCCAATTACGATGAGCAACTAGTTATAAGCATTCCTACAGGCTATGTCAGCTCTCTCCTGGAAGAAAACAACTCTAAATTGGGTCGTCATACATTTGGTTTTAAACGACAGTAAGCCACTATTCTTAATCGCACTAAGGTGCTGTTTGGTTGGACTATTTTGCATCACAGTGGTGTTGACTAACGTTGATGTCTATTTGATTAAGATATGCTGCCATCATCTTACGACGCGACTCGATCCCGTGTTATGCACTGCGCTCACCACCCAAGACCCACTGCAAATGAGTCACGTCACTGGCAGGTTTCACTTCACCTGAGCCAAATAATCACAATAAATGATTACCTTTTTCCAGGTTGCAGCGTTATCTATTCATATTGACGTTTCCGTAGGCAGAGAACACAACACCTAGTCTATGCCAAAATAGAAGACGTTCTCGATTCCCATGAAGTCAATATTTTTAAGATTCACCAGTTATATGTAAAAGAATTTTAATATTTAAAATACATAACCAGTATCATTAGATAGATCATTGAGTATACTTGGTAATAAAATTATTTAAAGCTATAAATTTTGTACGCCTTTTCTTCAATCATAATCAAGGTTGCGAAAGTTTGACCCTATGATTCCATAATGTCTTCCTTTATGGGATGAATGGAGTAAGTTGCATTGTCGGTGTCATTGGCAAATCCTATTCCTCGTCGTGCAAACCTGCAAGCAGATAGCTACGGGCAAATTAATAATAGCCTCCATGTGAAAGTATGTGTGACAGCTACACATATATTATGGATAAAAATATAACTACTACTTTGTTAATTAATCACTTCTTCAACTCTTAATTCTAGAAAGATGTGATAATCTCAACCACTAATCTCTACGTGCCGTTGCTCTTAATTAATTATGCCATTTAGTTAGCTTGCTTAATTTAATCCATTAATCAAGCATGTAGAACAGGACAAGGGATGGATGCTGTGCACCAAATGCACACGACATATATGAGCAAATCGATCTCATCGAGGTGCTCACGATTTGATTCTCCTGTCGGCAGCAGATAATGTTGATTTTCCTCTAATTTGCATGTAATGCTATAGATCAAATCATAAATATTTCCATCGCTCCAAAGCCAAGTGCCCAAATGATTTCCTAGTAATTTGCAACATAAACAAAGTGGTCATATATGTGTAACGTACCAAAATAGCTCCACAAAAAGGCATTTGGGAAAAAAAAGGCGCACTGGTGAAGCTATGCATACTTTATTGCACCAACTTCTCTTTGGCTTGACAAAACTACCCCATGGTGGCCACTTGCAAATAGGTAGCTGTAAATCAAGCCTCCACTATGCCAAAATAGTAAAATGGAGACAACTTAAATAGTGACCTAGAATTGAAACATGTTAGTAGTGTGATATCAGTGACGCGTATACACAGAACAGGTTACTGTCTAGATGTCGCACCATAGCTAGTGACCAACACTAGTACACAAAGCATTTTTACAGGCGGTTCTAGAGGCCTCGCCACTGGCGTTTTGGCCTGCCGCCTGTGCAAGAGGCCAGTGAAAATGTTGAATTTTCACCGGCGGTTGCTTGAAAACCGCCTGTGGAAATCCATTTTCACAAAGCGGTTCACATAAGGAACCGCCTGTGAAAATGTCATTTCCACCGGCGGTTCATTTTAAGGAACCGCCGGTGGAAATGGAATTTCCACAGGCGGTTTTATTAGGTAAACTGCCGGTGTTAATGTTTTCCCGCCCCATTCATTTGAATTTTTAATTTTTTCGTTGGCGCCCTCCCCGTCCCCTTCCTCCCTCCCTCCTCTCTGTCCCTCCTCTTTCACCTCCTCCCCCTCCCTCCCTCTCTCCCCCTCATCTTCCTCCCTTCCCCTCATCTTTCTCCCTTATTATGATCAATGCAAAGACTATTTAATTATGACAAATACATTAAGAAAAAGTAATTATACCATACAATACTTATATACATATATACATCATTAACAATTTAATTACACTATACATTGTTTACATCAAAATTGTTTTTTGGCCACCATGTGATAATAAAATTTACATTAGAGAGGATTCTAATAATCATTTCGACTTAATTTCAGAGCGCTAATATCCCTTAGCGCTGAACTCCGGCCTCGCTAAGGCGCTTTCCGAGTGGTGAAATTTCTCCTCCGAAGGAATAATTTCTCTCATGATAAATAAGCGAGATCCTCAATTATTCCATACATAGTTAGCTCGTCGAAGTTATGGGAGTCCGCTTCTTGATACGCCTGAAAAGGAAGTTTATAAGCATTATATATATTTCCATGCGTCTAAATAAATTTGCATTTTTAACGATATAAATATAAACGTTACTATTAGTGTTACCTTAGGATTCCTGATGTACCGTCCGGCCGTTCTCATGAACTCGCACGTGTAGAATCCGCAGTGCAGCGAACCGATTGGTTGCTTGTGGCACTACATAAATTGCTTAGAGTTATTTACTTGTAATAACATCTTATATATGTAACATGCCTGATATTGATTCATAATAAATTTACATACCGCCATTTATGAAAAAATTGTATTTTCTTCCCCGCCAAGGACGGGTCAAACACTCCACCTCTTATTTTATAGAATCTCCAACATCTATGATCTCAAAAAGAATCGGTTAGCAAAGAATCTTAAACTCTCATAGATTAAAAGATGCATGCTACATTTTGTCGACTTACCGTTCTATGATGCTTTAGAATTTTGCATATCTTTGAGGTGGGTAGTCGGCGGAGTCCAAGACCAAGCACCCTTCCGTCTCTAGGATAAATGAAGAAGCATATCCAGTGGTCAATGCGCAAGATCGAAACCGAGTTGTCATGCATTTATATAAACAGATACTTAAGCCGATGTATGTATATGAACCCATACTTACCTAAAGTTATAAGGGGCAACTACGCATTCCCTGTGTTTGTACTGGAGCAATGCATTGCCTATGTATGTGGCGTATCTAGTCTCATGATCCTTCTCCAAATCTTTTTTTTCTTTTTTTGTCTTTTCTTTGATAACCCCTTCAATTGCCGCTTTGTCGTCACCAATTCGGAAGGTGTGCTCATTCTCGCAAATTTTTTTGGGGCTTAGGTACCCAAATCCTTTTGAAGTCATTCTTGTTTGGTGCGGGACCGTACCTAACTCGTTTTTGTTCATATTGCATTCTGCAAGGCACAAGATAGAAGTCAATAATAATAAACGAAAGTTCATGTTAGTGTGAGAGGTACACTTACAATGCAAATAGCGTGACGAGCTGAACGTCCGAGCCGCTTAAGGTTAAACATCAACCATATGTCCTCAAAAGTAACGAAAGCCATGTCTCGTTCACTTATGAAAGCAGCTGGTGGTATGTCCACTTGGATTGCGTCGATCCCGACTCGAGCCGCTCGCATGTACCAGTCATGAAGTCTTTTTATACCAGGCCACTACTACAGAAAACTTAACCGAGGCGGTTTTTTTTAGTTAACCGAGGCGGTTTTTCTAACCGCCTCGAACATAAGGTCACGGTTAATCGTGGTCTTAACCGAGGCGGTTGGGAAACCGCCTCGGTTAATGAATTAACCGAGGCGGTTATTTTACAAAACCGCCTCGGTAAATAATTTCAAAAAAAAAAAAAAAAGCCCACCGAGCCCGGTAGCCCACCGAGCCGGTCACCTGCGGCGCCGCCACGGTGGCGAATCCGCGCTCGCTGCCAGCCGATGGCTGGATACGCTCGGTGGGGACGGATCCACTCCCCCGCCACCGCTGCTGACCGGATCTGCGCTCGTCATGCGCTGCCGTGCGGACAGAAGAGCAGGGGTGCAGGCCGCCACCGCCGCCGGATCCAGTGCGGGGCTGGCCCCTCTTGCCGGGATCCGGCCGCGGCCCGCCTCCTCCTCGCTGGATTCGCCGCTGCCCGCCTCCTCGCCGGATCCGGCCACGGCCCGCCTCCTCCACGTCGCCGTCGGCCTTTGCAGAGAGAGAGAGTGAGGGAGAGAGGAGCAAGGAGAGATGGAGAAGAGTGAATCCGGCTAGTCACCTAGCAGATCCAAGTGGAGGCCGCCTCTAGAAGTGCGTCCCTTGCCCGCCGCCCGTCGCTGCAGTGAATGCGCCCAGCGCCGCCGCGTGCCTCGCCGCCCAAAGACGGCGCCCGCCACCGCCAAGACCTCACGCTGCCCAAAGACGGCGCCGCCCCGCCTCGTGCCTCCCCCACACTCGCCGCCTCGGCCAGGCCTTCCCCACACCGCGCCCCGAGAGAGGGAGATGGAGAGGGAGGGAGAGGGGCGGCCGCCAGAGGGAAGGAGGGTTGGGAGGGGAGCGGGAGGGACAAGGGAGGCGTCGGGCGCACAAGCGCCGACTTAGCGACCGTTTCCTGGGGGGGGAGCGAGAGAGGAGTGCGGCTGCTGCTGGAGAGAGAATGAGGAGCTGAGGCTGAAACCCTAGTCCCATCTATATATATGTGTGTTCAATAGTTGGGCTTTTTGGGCTAGTGGGCTGGGCCTCATTTTCCGTGGCGGTTATTTTATAATGTACGCCTCGGTTAATCGATTAACCGAGGCGGTTTCCTTAGAATAACCGCCTCAGTTAATATAGATTAATTGAGGCGGTTTTTTTAATAAAAACGCCTCGGTTAATGTATTAATCGATGCGGTTGTTTTTCTACGGGGCATAGCCTCGGTTGGAACTTATTAACCGAGGCGGTTTTTTGCTAAAACCGCCTCCGAGCTCATTTTTGAAGTGCCTTGCAAAATCTTTTGTGTAGTAGTGGGCGGAAGCTTTTGGAGTTGTTCCCAGCTCAGTAGAGGCCTGCCGGGTACATATTTATCTGGGACATTTTCATAGTCATCCTATGTTGGCCTCACTATCTTTAGAGCTCGGATCTTTGCTTCTTCTACTGCCTTCTCTTGCTCAGCTAAGTCCACGGTAGTTGACTTGCGAGAAAGCGCAATCCCTTCTAAAAATTTGGCAGTGCCAGCTGTTTTCCTCTTCGGCTCGAATGGGGAAACCAATTTGGGAATAGAAAATTTCCTCTTCTTGGTGGGTTTTTCTTGGGTCTTCTTTGGTGGCGGCGGTGGTGTCCAAGGCGATGCTTCCATGTCTTGAGGTGGTGGGGACGAAGCAGGCTTACGGACTGGTGTACTTGTTTGTGGCGGTGGGGACGGAGCAGGCTCACAGACTGGTGTACTTGTTTGTGGCGGTGGGGACGGAGCGTGCTCACGGGCCCGGTGTACTTGTTTGTGGCGGAGATCCCGCTTGGTTTTGATGTTGACGGTGGGGTTCTTGAAGGATCGGCAGCAAAAACCGATGGTGGGTTTGGATCCCGTTGATCGGTCGAGATCGTGCCGACTCGAAGTTTCTGGCGGGGCTTCGTGGAAGGTGGTGGCTGCGTCAACTGGACATCTCTTCGAGGCCACAGGATGAAATTATTAATGGCCTGTCCGAGTGTCTCAATACCCTCGGGACAAGAAATTTCTAGCACGTCATCCTCGTAGCCTGGGACGACCGTCACCACTTCAACGCTGCAGTACTCTTCTGGTATAGGATCACCATGGTAGTCACGTCCGGGGATCGCAAAGCCTGTGGCTACCTCCCTTGTACGTTGATGCTTCATACCATATCGTATGAGCATTTTGCAAAGTGTCGGCCCATTGTTGTCATCCACAGGGTAGCGGTGTGTGTTTCCCGTAGACCCCACACTACTTGGAAAAGGAGCAGATTGAGCGGGCATGCCATAACTCATCTCCTGAGCTCCAGGCAAGGGTTGTGCTGGAACGAGCTGCATCTGTGGGCCTTGTGTGCTCATCTGCTGAACAGATGTTGACGGTCGTTAACGTCAACTTTTACTAGCACTTTAAACCCGAAGGAGAACATGAAAACACACTAGTCTAGGGTTTTAACTGACAATTTCCACGAGTTTTGGTGATTTGTGAAATTTCCAGGGAATTTTCCAGAAAAGACAAAAAGAGGGATTTAAGTGCAAATTTACCTCGAAACTTAACCGCGACGCAACTACACCGCCAACAGGTTCAGGAAGGGTCTAGAAGACACCCGAAGCAACGGGGCCCGCAGAGGAGCCCGAGGGGGCCGGGCCAGCCCCCACCCTGGGGCCGGTCGGCGCCCTAATTCCACCGATGGCCGCCGCCTTCCGAGTCTTCCTCCCACGGTTCCTTGGAAGCCAATCAAAGCATCCCGACGTCAATTTTAGGTCGGTTTGATCCGACGGTGCACACAAGATGGAGACGCGGGATCGCCGACGCGTGGCGGTTCCTTGCCCCCTACTCCACCTCGGCCTATATATCGACGCCCCAAGGCCCCCTCCAAGAGGCATTCTACACCCCTGCTTCATATTCTCTACATAATTAGGGTTAGGGTCCCTCTAGTTGATCTAGTTCTAGTTCATCTAGATCTAGTTCATCTAGATGTAGCAATTAGGAGAGACTAGTTCTTCTAGATCTAGTCTTGTTTAGAGATTAGAGAGATTGAGTAGAGGAGTAGAAATTCGGAGGAGTTCCGGCATGTCGGGCGCTTCTTCGTTCAGATTCTTCTTCCGGATTCAGCTCCCTCGCCCTGAGCTGCTTCCGAGGTACTTTTGTATTTACCATTCCGATTTAAGTAAGCAACTTGTTCTTATTCGTTCTTTGGTTCACATCTCATATTGAGGGCTTTGATCTTGGTCATTACTTGGTTGAAGTAGTATTTCGTAGTGTAGGCGTGGTGCCCAGGCTAGATTTACTTGTGAATGTCCCCTGATCAGCCAGATAGTGGTAGCTCGCGTAGGTGACTTTATAGCTACGTTGAATCCTCTATAGTCCACTTTCCGTTGATAGGACTGATAGGCTTATAGGTGTCTGGTAGGAAGATTACTCTGTTTCTTCTCCTATTCAGGTCACTTGTCCGATAAGACGATATTATATAAAGTTTACCGGAGTCAGAACTAGAGTACATTAGCTATTTCCTTTTTTTTGATATGATCTAGCCTACTTGTAGGGTTAAGTCTATATACTTTGTCATCATCACAACTGTTCCCTGTGGATACGATATTTAAAACCTCCGGGTAAAATGTGACACCGGTATGATATCTGTAAGCGCTTGCGGATAATCCTACTTAAAACTTATTTAATGGAGTGCGCTTAAAAATACCAACAAGCATTTTTGGCGCCGTTGTCGGGAACGGTTTGCTGATTTTGACTTAGTCTAGCTTAATCTTGTATTATACTTTTATCTTTTCCTGTTTTATTCCAGTCTCTTTATTATTTTTGTGTTCATCCTTATGGATGCTTCCAATCCTGTTTTATCCCATTCTCTTCATTCTTTTTGTGTTCATCCTTATGGATGTTTTTAATTTTGTTCCCATTTATCTTTATGACATGCGTAAAAGCTTTGGGCCACCAAAATTTATAGAACCTATCATAACATCTGGCTATGAGCTGCGCCCATGTCTAATTAATATGATTCGGGATAACTTATCACCTGAACTAGATGCGGAAGTCTTGGTAGCTAAAACACAATCATTTCATTCCCAAGATTTAGCTATCGATCCTAAACCTTTGAAATTCCACTTTGATGATTTAGACTTTCAGTTGGCTAAGATGCTCATAAATCAATACACATCAGATCTTCTCAAAAGAGCATCTTAGGAAAAGTGTAGTCAACTTCTTTTCCCTCCTGAAAGACATTGGAAAGAGTACAAGGATGGCATGTTGAATGATGCCATAGAAGGAGAGCCAAGCTACTTAGAAATAAATTCTATCTTCTCCCCTTCTATGCCCACAATAAATGTCTTTGAACCCATCTTTAAACCCATCCTTGACCCTAATGAATCTTTTATGCTCTTTCTACTAAACTTCATAATAACCCTAGAAATCTATCAAGACATCCTAAAAATAGAAGTCATAAAGATTATAGGAATAACCAAGAAGAGCAACGACAATGACAGGAATACGTAGAACATACTAGAAATACATATGCCATTGTAAAAGAACGGATGGAAGAAGACGAAGCTTTAGCACTAGCATCTAAACTTGATTCAAATGGTGACCTTAAATTAATTCCTTTAATAAACATAGCTCACCCAAGTTTAGAGAAAGCTTTAGATAAGACCAACCTTAGGGACAGCAATCCATGGGAAATTCTAAAAAAAATAAAACATCTAATAAATATCATAGGCCTGAAATAATAGAGACAAACTTGTTGCCTATAGACAACCATGAAGAGACACCCTTGAGTTTGAAAAGGTAGATTACATCGATGAGCATGGGAACTATCTCATTAACACCTTATCAAATCCATGCTCATATGAGAAATCTCCTGAATCTTTTAGTCTCTCTAATATTACCACACGCGAGATCTTCAACCCCCTTATTTCACCTATTCTTAAAATCATTAAGAGGGTGGTTGTAGATGCATATGTTTACCATAAATATTATAGATCTCGTTGTAATCTTGATATAGGTACACAAAGGCTAGTGTTCTAAAGGAACCCACCTCACCAACTTGAAGTACAATAATTAGAAGGTTTCATAAAAACAACTTTGTGTCCTAAAATAACCACTCTTAAAAAAAATGAATTAGAGCTTGCACCTTAGGCTGTAATACCTTTGTGAATTGAGCGTAGAGTTATAATTATTAAAATATTCCCTTGGGTATTTTTATCACTAACCATTTCAGGTCTGAAGTAAGAAAATAACTAATGGCAGCACCAGGTATGACTAACCTATCATAATGCAACATTATATCCATCTAAATTTAATTTTGCTTTTGCAAAATTCCAGCTTGGGGGCTGGTCTTATTTAGAAAATCCTATGTTGCTAATATTGGTTGTCTCTACCTTTATTCAATTTGTTAATCATGCTCTTTTATCTCTTTTTGAATAAATCTCTACAATGCTTTCATATTATCTTTGTCTATGGTAGTATGTTTTGGTTTGAAAGTACGACAATTGGGTATTTTCATAGACTTTTTAAATTAAGCGTGGTGCTTAGGTTAAATAGTCTACCTTAGTCAGATTAGACATGGAGTTTGGTTTGGCTATTGATCTAAAATTAGCTTGTGTAGACATTGGATATTTTGTCGGACTAACCCCTGTAGGAAAATTTTCAAAATCAATTTGGGTAAGTCATGGGATAAATTCAAATTAGAGATGAGACAGGGCACATGCTGAACTTTAATAACTTTGTAGAAGAAGACACAACTCATTCATCATAGATGGAGGAACTATGAACATTAATGATTCATTCACTTTATCTTCTGCTACAAGCTACTTTGCCTTAGGCTATGTCTGTATAAAATATGAACTATGCTAAAATAATATCAATACTATCTTTTCATTAGCATAGACAGAATAAAATAAAATACTGGACAAACAACCTATGTTCAAAATTTGTGTACTCCTTCGGGTATATGTTGTCCACTAATCTATTGCAGGCATAATGATAACTGAAGTGAAAAGAGTCAAAAGATCAAAGAGGCAAAAGATGGCAAAAGAATAGATGCAACAGAGGAGGCAAGATGTCCATGAGCAACTCAAGATTTAAGAGGAAGGACCACCAGTCATTTACCCTTCATCACTTAGTGCTATCACGCTCTAATAATAAAGGTAATATTCTACGGTAAGTGGTCACTGCTCTTCTCTTGATCTTGACGTACACATAAATTAAAAACACAAACATGTTGAGTTAGAATTTAAATAGATTAACCTGATTAACTCAATATGGTTTGTCTTTTTAAGATTGTTCATGGCACTCGCTTCTCTTAATCTTAGTCTTAACCAAACAAGTTAAAACATTATATTCAATCTTGGGAAGACGACAGTCATACTCATGTGAAAAATTTATAGATAGACATTTCTTCCATTGGTTAAGCAATTTCGTTTTTTTTCTCGCCATGTAAACTTAAATGCAATATTAAATGTTTAATCTTTTGATCTTACCACTTGTAAATAAACAAATCATGTAACATCAACTTTATCTTGTTCAATGTGCCTAAGGATAGAGAAAAATAAATAAAGAAATAGATTTGGTTCTTTGGTGTTTTACCACCAAGAGCCCATGCACTTGATCTCTGTCTTAGTTTTACAAACAGATAACACATCGAGCAAAATTTATTAATTCTACAAGTGAGAGTTCTCGTGAACATGTACATTAAGCAAGATGCCGCCAGCTACTATTAAAGCTCTACTTCAACCTGTTGGCCAAATCAAAGAACAAAGGTGACATCATCATCACTAGAGGTATGCAACTATTAAGACCTCTATCTCTCAAGATGGAGAGATACACAAGAGTGAAAGAAGAAGACCTAACGGTAAACTTTAAATTTTGTACCTTTGCCATAAGGTAATATGGTAGTTATCTAATTAATTAAGTATTCCTATCTACATTAATAATTTTACTTTAATATATTCATCTTTATAAATATTAAAAAGAAAAAAAAAAAATCTTTATTGCTTTATTTACTGCATCATAAAATATTAAAATCTCCACGTGAATAAACTTATGGTAACCCTATAGGAATATTTACTATGGTGGCATAAATAATAATAATAATAGTTTCTGTATTTACTTTCTTGCATTATGAAAAAAACCTAAGCCCCATAAGAATAAATATTCTCTGTGGAGGCGTAAAAATATAATTATATATATCATCATACTCATATAATTAATTTCCACATAATTAATCTAGAAAATCCTAAAAAGAGAATCCTGCTAGAATCTATCAATTCAAATCAACTCAAAGAATAATCAATTACTTATTGGCTGACCGCTAACCTATTGTTAAATTCGAGCCCTCGAGTTTTGGTTTTCTTGTTGGAGTATAATTATGCAGGAGCAACATTATGACAAGGAGAGAGTCTATCAGTGGCACCTACCAGAATCGCTGCTGGCTAGCTCACTCTGAAGATCATCGACACCAAGTATTGCAAATATCTAGCTTGGGGGAGGAGCTTCCCCTAGTTATCAGGTAACTATACCTAGGCGATTATCGACTCTATTTTATATAGTCATAAAATACCAAAAATATGTGAGCACATGAAGGTTCACAATAGTATCATAAGAAAATATAAAAAAATACCAAAAATATATGGGCACATGAAGGTCCATGTCTTTAGAGTCTTGTGAGTCCAATACAAATAAAAACATGAATAAATACTTATCTATATATTAAGGTGTGATCATAGAGTGTCTACAAATAGTCTAGTTTAGAGTCAAATAAAAACTAGAGAATATTAAAATTTTATCTTGGAGATGATGAATAGTTGCTCTACAGTAATTCCTTTCAAGTGCCTAGTTTTCAACCATGAATTCTCCTGAGTTTTGGATATGACTACTTTGATATAAGAATTTACTCTGAACTTAAAATTTGTGGAGGCATATGCTTGAGCTAAAGTCTAGGTAATTGATTGATATGATACATGAAGGTCTAAGCTGCTATTTATCCTATTCCTAGCATTACTAAGTTCGAGATTTATTTTGAAAACCTAAAATTTTACATGATGAGCTCTTGTATGACAAAGTTTAAATTCCTACTAAAGCCATATATGATATATTTAGAGTAGGAAAACCTTTACACGTTCATGCTGCTTGCTTTACATTGAGTTTAGTCAACCATTGTTGTATACCTTATGAGAGTCTTGTCATACTTTTAAAATCAAGATCACTTACGCACTCCACCCACATATGCATTACTCCTACTCTAGGATGTAAGCGCAGTCATTTCCACTTTCATCTAGATCCACCTTAAAAATGTTTTTCTCCTAAATCAGGAGTAAACACCTAAAAATATACCCTATAGGACAGCCCTCATTTAATTGCTCTAAATTCTTATCATTATCTCTCCAATTATTTATATTCAAAGGGTGCATGTGGCTATGCAAAAGTATTAAAAAAAAGGGAGTAAAAGATGGACAAGTGTCCCAGCAATTAAAACAATGGGTACATAGATGCCCGCATCCCAGATTAAAAAAAAAAGAGAAGAGAGAAAAGAAAGAAAGAATAAAGATAGCCCATGTTTTCCCGCAAAAAAGTTCTAAGGAGGGAGTTATTTTTAAAGAGCAAAAGTAGAATTAGGATTAGCCAATACCATATATACACCTATCCACCATATTCCATACACATGCACATCTTGATTTGATTGAATGTCTCGATTCTCTGTGGATCCATTGTTTGACTTTACAATATATGAATTGCAAGTATGCTCATCCTTGTTATTGCCACTCCTATAAGCTCCACTATGATCCTTAGTTGTAGGAAGGCATGATATTATTAATGTCTCAGTAAGATCCATAAATACCACATATGATAAGAGACTTGAGGGTGTCATACAATTATGCTCTGAGTTTTATTGCGAAAATTTATAAAACTTCAGAATATTGGTACTGTAAAGAATTTGAGACATAGTGCTTGACTTGATTGTTCTATCTTTCGATTGCTCAAGATTTATGCAAAAGCTGTAAAGCTCCTTGATTAAAGGTAAAATGGGTAAGTTTGGAAGTTAGAGCAGTTTTGTCTAAACCGGAGGAAAATTTATGTTTAAAAGCAAGTGTACTTAAAAGAAATAAAAGTATTGCAGCAACTCCCGATCTAAGATTATTATTAATTAGATCTAGGTTGTTTGCCAAGGGACTAGCAAAAGGTAAGCTTGGGGGTTATTGTTGACGGTCGTTAACGTCAACTTTTACTAGCACTTTAAACCCGAAGGAGAACATGAAAACACACTAGTCTAGGGTTTTAAATCGACAATTTCCACGAGTTTTGGTGATTTGTGAAATTTCCGTGAAATTTTCCTTAAAAGGCAAAAAAGAGGGATTTAAGTGCAAATTTACCTCGAAACTTAACCGCGACGCAACTACACCGCCAACAAGTTCGGAAGGGTCTAGAAGACACCCGGCAGCGGGGCCCGCAGAGGAGCATAGGTGGGGCCGGCCCCACCCTCGGGCCGGCGGCGCCCTAATTCCACCGATGGCTGCCGCCTTCGAGTCTTCCTCCCACGGTTCCTTGGAAGCCAATCAAAGCATCCCCGCCGATTTTAGGTCGGTTTGATCCGACGGTGCACACAAGATGGAGACGCGGATCGCTGACGTGGCGGTTCCTTGCCCCTTACTCCACCTCGGCCTATATAATGACGCCCCAAGGCCCCTCCAAGAGGCATTCTACACCCCGGTGCTTCATATTCTCTACATAATTAGGGTTAGGGTCCCTCTAGTTGATCTAGTTCTAGTTCATCTAGATCTAGTTCATCTAGATGTAGCAATTAGGAGAGACTAGTTCTTCTAAATCTAGTCTTGTTTAGAGATTAGAGAGATTGAGTAGAGGAGTAGAGATTCCGGAGGAGTTCCGCATGTCGGCGCTTCTTCGTGGTCAGTATTCTTACGGATTCAGCTCCCTCGCCCGAGGCTGCGTTACGGTACTTTTGTATTTACCATTCCGATTTAAGTAAGCAACTTGTTCTTATTCGTTCTTTGGTTCACATCTCATATTGAGGGCTTTGATCTTGGTCATTACTTGGTTGAAATAGTATTTCATAGTGTAGGCGTGGTGCCTAGGCTAGATTTACTTGTGAATGTCCCCCGATCACCGGATATATGGTAGCTCAGCGTAGGTGACTTTATAGCTACGTTGAATCCTCTATAGTCCACTTCCCGTTGATAGGACCGATAGGCTTATAGGTGTCTGGTAGGAAGATTATTCTGTTTCTTCTATTCAGGTCACTTGTCCGATAAGACGATATTATATAAAGTTTACCGGAGTCAGAACTAGAGTACATTAGCTATTTCCTTTTTCTTGATATGATCTAGCCTAATTGTAGGGTTAAGTCTATATACTTTGTCATCATCACAACTGTTCCCTGGGATACGATATTTAAAACCTTCGGGTAAAATGTGACACTGTATGATATCTGTGCGCTTGTGGATAATCCTACTTAAAACTTATTTAATGGAGTGCGAGTTAAAAATACCAACAATGTATTACCTTTGCACTAGCTAACTTCTGCACCACCGTGGATCGAGGATTTGTTAGAAAGGCCGACATCATGTTGTTGAACTGTTCCTTAGCCTTTTCCTCAAAAAAAATGCTGCATGTCTTCCTTATATTGATCACGTTTCTTATACATGCCCACCCACTCCTCACCAAATCCTTCTTTCCATCCCATCTTCGAGGAGATGCCTCGCACACGGCCGGGATGCTCGGGGTTGCCCACCCAATACTCGGGATGTCTCTCTCCCTTCGTGGCTTGAGTTTCCCTTGTTTGACCTCCACTTTGCTAGCTCCAACATCTTATCACCGGGCTGTGATGTCTCGTGGGCGCTTCACACCGGTAGCGCTTGTCTTGTTCCTCTACCTCTGAGCCAATTTGCCGACCTCTCGCCAACTTCCTCTGATAGCACAGGAACCCCTTGTTTCTTTAGCTCCTCCTCCTCTGCCCGCCATTTCGGAATTTATTTCTTGTAACCACCGGTGCCAAGGTGATGGTGGTATTTGTTCTTCCTTGCTAGTGCTGAAGCAGCTTCACTCTTGGCTTTGGCAGCTGGGTCGTTCTTCTGCGCCTTGAATATCTCCCACTGCGCTTGTGTGATCTTATACTTGCTCGTTGGGTCATACCCATGCTTGAGAAACTTGGTATTCATCTCAGATCGCCAGTTACGGAATGATGTTGCAATCTGCTTGTAAAAATACCCCTTCACAAGTTTCTCATCTGTCCCCATAGGGAAAACAAACCTTTCTATAAATTTGTCCCACAGCTCTTTCCTTTTAGTCACATACACATCCTTCCACCTAGTGATTGTGATGTCCAATTTATCCCTGACCAGCCAACCAATTGCATTCCTTATCTTGGCCGCCACCTCATCAGCCACTAGAGGCTCTCCTTTTGGGCCGATGTTAGGAACTATATATGTCTTCTCTGGCCACTTGTTTGTTCCTCGGTCACCATGTTTCCGGTCACTCTGTTTCCTTTTTCTTGATTTGGAGGTGGTTGTCTCAGTCGTTTCTGGTGCTTCGTCTTGAGGCACGTCTTCTTCTTCCGCAAGAAGTTCCCGCATTTGAGACAAAACCTCCTGGTCGAAGGAATTCAAGAGTGTAAGGATCATTATGAGTATAATACTATGAAGGGAAGTATTGGTTTTCATGTACTAAGTATACCTCATCATATGGATCATAATCTGGGTCAACATTTTTTTCGCGTTGCCTATCGATGCTAGGGCATGGATCACTTTGTACGCCGTCATCTTCCTCTTCTTCCAACATGTCACCATGGAAATCTTCTTCTTGTCCTTCTTCCGCTAGGGGTGACTCAAGACGCCGTTTCTTCTTGTTCGGAGGATTTTCAGTTCTATGCATGGCAATAACTATGTTAGTTACTTTGATAGGATTCGACGTTATAAAAAGGAGCAAGGCTTCTTAATGCCGTGAGACTCACCGTGCCTCCAGGGGTGTGCGAGCCTTAGTGGGTGACTCCGCACGCCGCTTTTGCTCTTAAATCGATGGTCTTTAGTTGTTGGAGACGTCATCTTCTCAATAACTACAACATTAAGTCATTAGGAAATTACACTAAGTCAATAACACTATAACACTAAGTCATAAACACTATAACACTAAGTCACTAACACTAAGTCACTAACACTAAGTCACTAATTAACACTAAGTCAATAACACTAGGCCATTAACATGCTTCTCACTAAGTCATTAACACTAGGTCACTAAGTCATTAACATATAGTCTTCTCAATAACTACATGTAACACCCTAAATTTGCATCTTTTCAAAAATAGGTGAAATTGATTTAATTATGCAAATATGTGTGTGTGCATTAAACATAGTTTAATAATTTATTTTATTAAATTAAAATCAACTATAAGGTAGACACATGTTGATGCATTCATGCTGGTGTATAATTGTTTTGTATTGTGTGGCTTGTTCAATTTCCAAAAGGAATTCAAATTTGTATTTCAAATCTGGTTTGAAATAAGTAAAAAAAAAAAAAAAGAGAAGAACTCTCCTTTCTCCTTTTGGCCCACACGGCCCAACACTCTCCCTCCCTTTCCTTCTTCTTCAAGGCTGCCCCAGCCCAAGAAGCTGCCCAAACCGAGCGCTCTCCTTCCTTTCTCTTACGCTTGGCGCCCGGCGGGACCCACCCGTCGGCCGCCCGCTCCCCTTCCTTCTTCCTCCTCCGGCTCTTTCTAAAATGGGCAGCCGGCGCCTTCCATTGATGGGAGAGCTCGATCGAAACTCAATCTCGGCCTTTCCTTCGCGCCATGGGTCGCCTCCGGGGTATAAATACCTCGCCCCCGAGCTCTACCGCACCCACCAAGCCCCCTCGCAGCAGCCGCCGAGCCGGTTTGCCCTTGCCGTCGCCGGAGCACCCGAACGCCCGCCGCCGCCGTCGTCCCGCCTCTCCGTCGTCGCCACGCCTGCCGTAGCGCGGACGAAGCCCCCGCGGTGGCGCGCGACCCGCTGAACCTTCTCTTCGTCATTTTTTTGCCTTGGGTCAAGTGCTAATCGCCGCCGAACCTGCGGGGAGCTCGTCGTCCGCCCCTCGCCGCGCCGTCTCCGGACCCTCCTCAAACCCGAGGCGCCTCCGGTGAGTTCGCCGTGGTCTCCTCTACCTCCCCGTGCTCTCCCCACTCGAAACCGAGCGCCCTAGGGCATAAACCGTGAACGCCGACGAAGCTCTGCTCGCCGCCGGCGATGCGCGCCCGCCCCGCTGGTCGTCTTCTCCGCCGGCCACTCCTCTCCCATCTCCCCCGTTTAATCGCGATCGTCCGGCATCGATCGGACGATCCAAGTTGCCCCCGCACCCCTTCGTGTCAATTTTGCTAAAGAGTCCCTGCACTTTCTTATATTTGAACCCGCAGTCCTCTGTTCAATTTAAAAACCGAATTTTATCTATTTTAAATTTGAATTTCGAATTTCAGTCTAATTACAAGTTTGCCACTGGTTTCAATTGCTTATAACTTTTGCAAATTAACTCGATTTGATCCGTTCAAGTTGCGTTAGATTCATAATTTCATAATCTATCTATTTATGCCACTGTTAGACAACTTTTCTAGCTTTTAATCAGATCTATAGTTTAATCTTGTTTAGCTCATATAATCACCGTTTTAATTCCAATTTTTGGGATTCAAGCGTCTGTGTGATCCTAGCAATGCGTAGATTGTTTTCTAAACTCTTTATCTTTGCTTTATGCTTGGTGTACTGTTCTAATCTATACTCTTGATTGCTATGCATGATTGGATCTGGATGCTTGTGCGTTGATTAATTGTGGAGTATAGACGGTGAGCAATACGTTGGTGATCAGGAATTCTCTGACGAGCCGTATCACCAAGGATTTGTTGAGCAAGGCAAGTATAGCATGGGATCATCCTTGATTACCTATTCAACATGATTTGCTAAATTCATACTGCATGTGCTATCCTTGTTTACCATTAAGGTTATCCTAGTCAATTGATCTTGTACCTTGATTACCCTGGGTTGATGCATGTGGTAGCTTTTGCTAGTGCTTAAAAAAATAACCATGATGATCTGTAACTTGATTAATGTTATATGCAACAAAGGTATAAAACACGCTTTTTAGCAACGGAGAATTAAAGGGTGAGAGTACTTGATGCTCTTGTCCTCCCTAAGGACTTATCTGTAAGGGAGCACCCGGGACTTACAGTACAACCGTGAGGGCTACATGGCTCTGGCTTTAGTCAAGTATGAGGTTAATTTTCTAGCTTGTTAGAGGTTACCTTTATGGCGCAAGAGGGGCATGCCATGATGGTTATAGTGCGGCCTCTGTCCTTATGTGTGTCTGCTGCGGGTGTGAACCATTTGGAAGGGGGGCTCTATATCTGCTTGTCGTGGAAACCTCGCGGCCCTAACTTGTTAGACGACCCTTTGAAAGACTTCATAGTGAAACCCCGCTATGCACCTCGGCGCAGTGTAGTTTGGGAGTAATTAACCCAAGCATATGGGAATCACGACTCGCGGTGAAAGTGTACAACCTCTGCAGAGTGTTAAATCAATTATAACCGTGCTCGCGGTCATGAGCGGCCCGGACTTCTTACTGAATAGTGTTTTGTGCGAAGGAGTTTTATGGTGAAAATTGTTGCTATTGTTTTTGCTATACTTTAATCATTGTTTACATGATCATATGGTTATCTGGTTTAATTGGGAGCTATTGCTACTTGATGCTACATGCTTTTGCTAAAATTAATATATGATGAAAATGATTACCGCTATGCAACCATATTAACCTTTTGAGCCTCATTAACCCCATGTTGTATTTGCTAAGTACGTTTGTACTTACACTTGCTTTATTTCATTATTTGGAAAATCCCGGATGGGTAACAGGTAATAGTTATTATGACGACTCTGATGAGGACTACTAGACTTGTGCTTCACCAGTTGACGTCCCTGTGGTTATGGAGTCTATCGGAGTGCTAGTTATCTACTTTTATTTCCGCTGAGTCTTTGAGAACATTTATGTAATAAAGTACTATTTGTGATGTAATAAAGGCACTGAGCATGATACTCCAGTGATTTGTGGCTATATGTGTGTGATTGATCTCTGGGCACACATATGGTTTTATATCCAGTTTTATTCTTAAAACTGGGTATGACAAATTGGTATCAGAGCCGTGTTGACTGTAGGACGCAAGCCTAGTTAGTAATGGTCGTTTATAGCTTCTTTGCCTCACTTATTTCATGCTTATTTCATGATCTTGTTATTTGCTAAAAGTTTATGCTATATCTCCTCATATTCTGTTGCAAAAGTTATTGTTTCTATCTCTAACTTAATCTTTGTCTAACTCTCAGAATGGCACGCACTGCATACCACCCCCCGCAAGCGCGTTGGAGGCTACCAACCACCCCGAGTTGTGCTTGCACCTTTGGAGCCTGTGATGGAAGAGCCTGAAGAGGAAGTGCCCGCACCTGTGGAGCCTGAAGTGGAGCCTGAAGTGGAAGCGCCAAAGACTGTGGAGCCCGAGGTGGAGGTTATCCCCATCTCCGACGATGAAGAAGAAGCCATGGAGGAGCTCCAAGAGGAAGATGGTGCTGGGGGCAACCCACAGCCGCCCCCATCACCACCACCACAAGATGGCGCAGATGAAGATGATGATCTTCCCATGGGATGGACCAAGAGCCTCTACTTCAGACATGGGCATGATGATCGCTACTACCATACTCACCGGTTGATCCGATTCATGACTACTACCATGATCGGTTTCACCGTTGAGTATCACTTTGCTATGAGTACATCCACCCTCTTGAGGATGCTTATTTGGAAGACAACCGCTGTTCTCTCTACTTGGAGCAACGGGGTGAGAGGATTCAAGGTGGTTGGCTCCTACAAGCATCTAGCGTGGCGTGCCACTCTTCTTTGCCAGCCTTGAAAGCCGCAGCCACAGAAGCTTACTTTGATCTTCGTGCGAGGCGCTTTCATGACATGGAAGAAGATGAGAACCGGTATCTCCCCCGTGCCGACATTGAGTATGGATGGGCAATGCTTGGGCCGGCTGGTGCTGATCCAACCACTCAATCACTTGTCCACTTTGCTCATGAGGTGATGAGGGAGAACACGCGTCTCAAGTATGAGTTGCATGCTCAACAAAAGACCAAGCAAGAGGAGCCAAAGGGATGGTGACAATCTTAGGGAGGAACTCCATCGTCCAAGGCGTTACAAGAAGCTTTACTAGCTTAGGAGTTGGAACCACCATTATCTCATCACGTTAGTGTCATGGTTGAGTCTAGTCGAGTCAAGTGTGTGCTTGTGAACTTTTAATGTTTGGATGATTATCATTATGGCTATGTTTGATTTGGGTCTTTATAATGAGTGCTGGGAGATTGTGGGCATGTCCACAAGTCCCAATGTTTAAGAATTTCTAAGTTAGTTTAATATATGCATAAGTTTGGGTCGGTTATATCGTTTTGCTGAAATCTGTCTCTGGAGCAGTCTGTGTTCTTTAGCTTTTATCTACAAATCTGATCGTACAAAAATTATGAGATTTTTATGGGAGAAACTAGACTTCTGTATCTTTCATATGCCGCTGGAATCACCTTTTTATCATTTTTGGTTTGAGAGATAAAAATGTTGGAACCCGAGGCTCCTGTTCTGAAAACCTCTCTGGACAGAATAAATGTTTCGCTGTTTTACTCATAGTTAATGGCAGAATCTGGAAATGTCATCTGAAACAAAGTTGTAGATAATTTCTTAAGCTTTCCATCCATGTATGGCACGACAGAATTGGTTACTTATAGCTTGAGTTATGATCAGATTAATGCACTGCTGTTGTATGTGGGCATCCAGAAATTTCAGATTCAGACCTTAGTGAATGTTTTGGTTAAAGTGTGCTAAACTTGAGTGTTTGCTTTTGGAGAACAGATGGCAGCTAGGGGCAGAGGAGCTAGAGGACGTAGGGGTGGTAGGGGAGCTGGCAACTATCCACCGCCACCACCTCCACCGCCTCCACCACCGCCACCGCCGACCATGGAGCAGATGTTTGCAACACAAACTCAGTTGCTGCAAACCATGGTGCAACACATCCAGAACCAGCCAGTTGCACCACCACCTCCTCCTCCACCACCACCTCGGGACAAGCGTGGTGACTTCATGAAGGGTCGTCCGCCTGTGTTCACTCACACCGCTGACCCACTGGAGGCTGATGACTGGCTTCGGGCAGTGGAAAAGCAACTGAACCTGGCGCAGTGCAATGACCATGAGAAGGTGCTCTATGGTTCCGGTCAACTGCAAGGATCAGCTCAGACCTGGTGGGAGTCCTACCAGTATAGCCATCCCCACCCCAATCAGATCACCTGGCAGGAATTCCGGGAGGCATTCCGGACTCACCATATCCCAGATGGTGAGATGGAGATCAAGAAGGAGGAGTTCCGCCGACTGAGGCAAGGTTCCATGACGGTGAGTGAGTACCGTGATCGGTTCTCGCAGCTGTCCCGCTATGCTCCGTAAGATGTTGACAATGATGCCAAGAAGCGTGCACGCTTCTTGAAGGGACTCTACAATGATCTCGGGTTGCAGCTCTCTTCCAACATCTACCCCAACTTCCATGCATTGGTAGATCGTGCCATTGTGGTGGGCAACCTGCGCCAGAGTTCAATGAGAAGGAGCAGAGGAAGAGGAAATGGCGGGGGAGCACCCTCTGGGAACAACAACCGCACCCGCAATACTCGAGGTGCAACCGTCCAAGTACCATGGTCCTCCTCCTCGGTGGAATCGCAATCGAAACCAGCAAGCAACCTCGGTACCCAATGCAGTGGTGTTCAGCCCACCCCCCAAAGGTTTGGCAATCGGGCCCCTCGTCCGGGCAATCCCAACAACACCCCCATGAAGAACAAATAAGCACCTAACACCCCCAATAGGTGCTATATCTCAAGCGGTGAGACTGGTCACTTGTCTTACAACGCCCCAAGAAGCGTAACCCGCAGACACCCCGCAACTGCAGCAACAACCGGAAGGTGAACAACCGGATGACCATTGTTGGGAAGGTGAATCATGTGGCGACCGACACCGCCCGGAAGCACCGTAAGTCATGCTCGGTACGTTCGGTGTCAATTCCATCTCCGCTTCTTCATCTTTTTTTGACTCGAGAGCTTCGCATTCTTTTATCTCGCATATTTTCATCCAAAAGCATGGCATCCCAAAGATGTGCTCTGAAAAAATAACTTCATAGTAAATTCACCGGGTGGAAGTATGTCGGCACAAGATAAATGTCCGGCAGCTAGTCCGTCTATAAGGGGGGTAGACTTCAAGGTTTGCCCGATAGTGTTGAGAACAAATTTGGGATTGACTTGATTCTCGGTATGGACTGGATGAAAAAAGCACAAGGTGGTAATTCAGTGTCGAGAAAGTGGTTGTTCGACAACGCCAAGTGGGGGACAGTAATCGGTGTTGAAGTAGCAGAGCAGCCTCAACCTACCGCCATCATGAACCAGTTGAATGGAGGTAATCACCAGCATGAACGCCGTAGTGGACGAAGTTTCCGATGTGTTTCCTCGAGGATTTGCCGGGTATGCCACCCGACCGAGACATTGAATTTATTATAGAGCTTTTTTGCCGGTACTCCACCTATTGCTAAGCGTCCATATAGAATGGGGGTACCTGAATTAGAAGAGTTAAAGAAACAATTAAAAGAATTGTTGGAAAAAGGTTTTATTCGCCCTAGTTCTTCACCTTGGGGAGCACCGGTTATTTTTGTTGATAAGAAGGATGGTACCCAGAGAATGTGTGTTGACTATAGATCACTTAATGAGGTTACTATCAAGAACAAGTATCCCTTGCCTAGAATTGATGACTTGTTTGATCAGTTGAGAGGTGCTTGTGTTTTCTCTAAGATTGATCTGCGATCTGGATATCATCAACTGAAAATTCGAGCTAGTGACATACCTAAGACTGCGTTCACTACCAGGTATGGACTATATGAGTACACAGTGATGTCTTTTGGGCTTACCAATGCTCCTGCATACTTTATGTACTTGATGAACAAGGTGTTTATGGAATACTTGGATAAGTTTGTTGTGGTATTCATTGATGATATACTGGTATTCTCCAAGAATGAGGAAGAACATGCTGAACATTTGAGGTTGGTCTTACAGAAGCTCAGAGAACATCAGTTGTATGCGAAGCGAAGCAAGTGTGAGTTCTGGTTGAAAGAAGTTTCTTTCCTTGGTCATGTTGTCTCCAATGGAGGTATTGCAGTGGATCCTAGCAAGGTGAAGGATGTTTTGGATTGGACACCACCTACTACAGTCACTGAGATTCGGAGTTTTCTTGGATTGGCTGGTTATTACCGGAGGTTCATTGAAGGTTTCTCCAAGCTTGCCAAGCCTATGACTGCATTACTAGAGAAGAGTGCTAAGTTTGTATGGTCATCCGCATGTCAGTCTAGCTTTGAAGAATTGAAGAAGAGGTTGACTACAGCACCGGTATTGATACTACCAGACTTGCGCAAAAATTTCTCGATCTATTGTGATGCGTCTCGTCTTGGTTTGGGATGTGTTCTCATGCAAGAAGGAAGAGTAGTGGCTTATGCATCAAGGCAGCTCGGGGAAGCATGAGTTGAATTATCCTACTCATGATTTGGAGTTAGTCTGCGATGGTTCATGCTTTGAAGATATGGAGACACTACCTTATTGGGCATAAGAGTGACATATACACTGATCATAAGAGTTTGAAGTACATTTTCACTCAGTCAGATTTGAACTTGAGGCAACGTCGATGGTTGGAATTGATCAAGGACTATGATCTGGAAGTACACTATCACCCTGGAAAGGCCAATGTTGTAGCTGATGCTCTTAGCAGGAAGAGCTACGCCAATGAGATTCGGGCCACGCCCGTGCCTAAGGAGTTGTGTGCTGAGATGGAACATCTCAATCTGGGTTTGGTTAATAGTACAGTGGAGTTGGTAGTTGAGCCAACTCTAGAGCAAGAAATCCGCAAGGGTCAGCTGGAAGATGTGAAGTTAAAGGAGATTGCTGAGAATATAGTGATTGGCAAAGCACCTGGATTCCGATTGGATGACAATGGTACCCTTTGGTTCGGAAAGAGAATATGTGTACCTGCTGTGAAGGCTATCCGTGATGCAATTCTGCGAGAAGCCCATGAGTCCGCTTATTCTATACACCCGGGAAGTACCAAGATGTACTTGGATTTGAAAGAGAAGTACTGGTGGTATGGACTGAAAAGGGATGTGGCAGAGTATGTGGCCTTGTGTGACACTTGTCAGAGGGTCAAAGCCGAACATCAACGACCTGCAGGGTTACTACAGCCTATGAAGATACCCGAGTGGAAATGGGAAGAAGTTGGCATGGATTTCATAGTTGGACTACCACGGACTCAGAGAGGGTATGACTCGATATGGGTAATAGTGGATCGGTTGACTAAAGTTGCTCACTTTATACCGGTCAAAACTACTTACAATGGACATAAGTTAGCAGAGTTGTATATGGAAAGGATTGTGAGTCCGCATGGTGTTCCAAAGAAGATCGTGTCGCATGCAGGTTCTCGATTCACATCACAATTCGGAGGAGTGTACATGAGTCACTTGGGACAAAACTGAATTTCAGTTCCGCTTATCATCCTCGGGATGATGGCCGATGAAAGAACAAATCAGATATTAGAGGATATGTTGAGGGCTTGTGCATTGCAATGACGGTACTAGCCGGGATAAGAGCTTGCCTTTTGCGTAGTTCTCGTACAACAACAATTATCGAAGAGTCTCAAGATGGCACCATTTGAAGCTTTGTATGGTCGCAAATGCAGGACACCGCTGTTTTGGAATCAAACAGGAGAGAGTCAAGTGTTTGGACCAGATGTTCTGAAAGATGCTGAAAAGCAAGTGAGAATGATCAGAGATAACTTGAGAGTGGCACGCCTCGTCGGAAGAGTTACTGATACTAGAAGACGGAACCGGTGTTTCAAGTAGGTGACTACGTCTATTTGAAAGTGTCACCTATGAGAAATGTGAAGAGGTTTAACATGAAAGGGAAGTTAGCCCCAAGGTATATTGGACCTTTCAAAGTTCTTGAGAGACGTGGAGAAGTGGCTTATCGGCTAGAGTTGCCGCATTGCATTGTCGTGTACATGATGTGTTCCATGTGTCGCAGCTGAAGAAGTGTTTGCGTGTACCCGAGGAGCAGATACCTCTGGAAGAGATTGCTGTTAGTGAAGACTTGACTTATGAGGAGTTTCCAGTGAGAATTTTGGAGACCGCAGAGCGAGTCACTAGGAGCAGAGTCATCAAGATGTGCAAAGTACGTGGAATCGGTATTCCGAGGATGAGGCAACCCGGGAAGAGAAGATGATCTGAGAAAGTCATATCCACAGCTGTTTGAGTAAGCATGCGTAATTCTCGAGGACGAGAATTAGATAAGGGGGGTAGAATTTGTAACACCCTAAATTTGCATCTTTTCAAAAATAGGTGAAATTGATTTAATTATGCAAATATGTGTGTGTGCATTAAACATAGTTTAATAATTTATTTTATTAAATTAAAATCAACTATAAGGTAGACACATGTTGATGCATTCATGCTGGTGTATAATTGTTTTGTATTGTGTGGCTTGTTCAATTTCCAAAAAGGAATTCAAATTTGTATTTCAAATCTGGTTTGAAATAAGTAAAAGAAAAAAAAAAAGAGAAGAACTCTCCCTTTCTCCTTTTGGCCCACACGGCCCAACACTCTCCCTCCCTTTCCTTCTTCTGCGCGGCCCAGCCCAGCAGCGGCCCAAGCCGAGCGCTCTCCTTCCTTTCTCTTACTGCCGGGCCGACAACAGGGACCCACCCCGGCCGCCGCGCTCCCCTTCCTTCTTCCTCCTCCGGCTCTTTCCTAAAATGGAAGCCGACGCCTTCCATTGATGGGAGAGCTCGATCCGAGCTCAATCTCGGCCTTTCCTTCGCGGTCGTCGCCTCCGGGTATAAATACCTCGCCCCCGAGCTCTACCGCACCCACCAAGCCCCCTCGCAGCCCCGCCGAGCTTCGGTTTGCCCTCGCCGCCGTCGCCGGAGCACCCCGAACGCCCGCCGCCGCCGTCCCGCCTCTCCGTCGTCGCCACGCCGCCGTAAGCTCGCGGACGAGCTTCGCAGTGACGCCGCGACCCCGCTGAACCTTCTCTTCGTCATTTTCTTGCCTTCGGTCAAGTGCTAATCGCCGCCGAACTTCTGCAGGAGCTCGTCGTCCGCCCCTCGCCGTTGCACGCCGTCTCCGACCCTCCTCAAGCCACGCGAACGCCTCCGGTGAGTTCGCCGTGGTCTCCTCTACCTCCCCGTGCTCTCCCCACTCGAAACCGAGCGCCCTAGGGCATAAACCGTGAACGCCGACGAGCTCTGCTCGCCGCCGGCGATGGCGCCGCCGCGCTGGTCGTCTTCTCCGGCCGGCCACTCCTCTCCCATCTCCCCCGTCTAATCGCGATCGTCCAGATCAGATCGGACGATCCAAGTTGCCCCGTACCCCTTCGTGTCAATTTTGCTAAAGAGTCCCTGCACTTTCTTATATTTGAACCCGCAGTCCTCTGTTCAATTTAAAAACCGAATTTTATCTATTTTAAATTTGAATTTCGAATTTCAGTCTAATTACAAGTTTGCCACTGGTTTCAATTGCTTATAACTTTTGCAAATTAACTCCGATTTGATCCGTTCAAGTTGCGTTAGATTCATAATTTCATAATCTATCTATTTATGCCACTGTTAGACAACTTTTCTAGCTTTTAATCAGATCTATAGTTTAATCTTGTTTAGCTCATATAATCACCGTTTTAATTCCAATTTTTGGGATTCAAGCGTCTGTGTGATCCTAGCAATGCGTAGATTGTTTTCTAAACTCTTTATCTTTGCTTTATGCTTGGTGTACTGTTCTAATCTATACTCTTGATTGCTATGCATGATTGGATCTGGATGCTTGTGCGTTGATTAATTGTGGAGTATAGACGGTGAGCAATACGTTGGTGATCAGGAATTCTCTGACGAGCCGTATCACCAAGGATTTGTTGAGCAAGGCAAGTATAGCATGGGATCATCCTTGATTACCTATTCAACATGATTTGCTAAATTCATACTGCATGTGCTATCCTTGTTTACCATTAAGGTTATCCTAGTCAATTGATCTTGTACCTTGATTACCCCGGGTTGATGCATGTGGTAGCTTTTGCTAGTGCTTAAAAAAATAACCATGATGATCTCAGAACTTGATTAATGTTATATGCAACAAAGGTATAAAACACGCTTTTTAGCAACGGAGAATTAAAGGGTGAGAGTACTTGATGCTCTTGTCCTCCCTAAGGACTTATCTGTAAGGGAGCACCCGGGACTTACAGTACAACCGTGAGGGCTACATGGCTCGGCTTTAGTCAAGTATGAGGTTAATTTTCTAGCTTGTTAGAGGTTACCTTTATGGCGCAAGAGGGGCATGCCATGATGGTTATAGTGCGGCCTCTGTCCTTATGTGTGTCTGGCCGCGGGTGTGAACCATTTGGAAGGGGGGCTCTATATCCGCTTGCCGTGGAAACCTCGCGCCCTAACTTGTTAGACGACCCTTTGAAAGACTTCATAGTGAAACCCCGCTATGCACCTCGGCAGTGTAGTTTGGGAGTAATTAACCCAAGCATATGGGAATCACGACTCGCGGTGAAAGTGTACAACCTCTGCAGAGTGTTAAACTGTTATAACAGCCGTGCTCGCGGTCATGAGCGGCCTGGACTTCTTACTGAATAGTGTTTTGTGCGAAGGAGTTTTATGGTGAAAATTGTTGCTATTGTTTTTGCTATACTTTAATCATTGTTTACATGATCATATGGTTATCTGGTTTAATTGGGAGCTATTGCTACTTGATGCTACATGCTTTTGCTAAAATTAATATATGATGAAAATGATTACCGCTATGCAACCATATTAACCTTTTGAGCCTCATTAACCCCATGTTGTATTTGCTAAGTACGTTTGTACTTACACTTGCTTTATTTCATTATTTGGAAAATCCCGGATGGGTAACAGGTAATAGTTATTATGACGACTCTGATGAGGACTACTAGACTTGTGCTTCACCAGTTGACGTCCCTGTGGTTATGGAGTCTATCGGAGTGCTAGTTATCTACTTTTATTTCCGCTGAGTCTTTGAGAACATTTATGTAATAAAGTACTATTTGTGATGTAATAAAGGCACTGAGCATGATACTCCAGTGATTTGTGGCTATATGTGTGTGATTGATCTCTGGGCACACATATGGTTTTATATCCAGCTTTTATTCTTAAAACTGGGTATGACACTACAACACTAAGTCATTAGGAAATAACACTTAGAAAATAACACTAAGTAATTAACACTAAGTCACTAACACTATAACACTAAGTCAATAACACTATAACACTAAGTCAATAACACTATAACACTAAGTCATTAACACTATGCCATTAGGTAATAACATAGGAAATAACACTAAGTTTTTATGAAATAACACCGTCACTAACACTATAACACTAAGTCATTAACAGTAGGTCATTAAGTAAATACCACTAAGTAGCTAGGTCTTTAAGTCAATAACACTAGGCCATTAACATGCTTCTCACTAAGTCATTAACATATAGTCATTAAGTAAATACCACTAAGTCATAAACACTATAACACTAAGTCATTAGGAAATTACACTAAGTCAATAACACTAGACCATTAACATGCTTCTCACTAAGTCATTAACATATAGTCATTAAGTAAATACCACTAAGTTATAAACACTATAACACTAAGTCATTAGGAAATTACACTAAGTCAATAACACTAGGCCATTAACATGCTTCTCACTAAGTCATTAACATATAGTCATTAAGTAAATACCACTAAGTCATTACCTTAGGTCATTAATTACTATTTGTTAATGGTCTTACTTAATACACTAGGTCTTTAGCAATAACTCATTAGGAAATAACACTAAGTCATGGCAGTCAATAACACTAAGTAAATAACACTAAGTCAAGTCATTAGAAGATAAGTACCATGATAAAGCGTGTAGGAGTCACCGAATGTAGGGCGGCAGGAACGATGAGAAGACGGTGGCAAGAACAATCGCCGAGGAGTATAGTGACGGTGACTGTCAATTAATAGAACATAAAAGCGAGGATATTAGGGTTCAAGCAACCATGAGCGAGGAGAGACTTAATCTAGGGCGGCGGAGAACGATGAGAAGACGGTGGCACGATATGTTAATTACAAGAGCGAGGATATAATTTACCATCATAATTCATTAAATAGAATTACTAGTGCTTAGCACATGTCATGAATACAATTATAAATTGAAATATGTAATAATTGATATAATTAATACAATTACTATTTACTAATTTGACTAATTAATGGTATTAGTTAATACAATTAATAGAATAAATATTTACTAATATTACTAATTACTACAATTATTACTTTTAGTATTACTTAATAGTATTACTAATTAATACATAAAAAAAAAAAAAAAAAGGCCACTTCTTGGACCCATTGGAGGGCCCAACAAGGCCCAAATAAGGCCAGGGCGGCCCAAGGCAAGCCCCACCGCCGTTACCGTTGCCCTAGCGCGGCTGGGCAAGCGCCGCCGCCGCCGCGCTGCCTCTACACGCCGCAAGCAGGCCTGCTCGCGCCCGTGGTACCGCCGCCGCAACGGCACGCCATGACCGCACGACAAGCCGCCGCGCGCCCATCTGCCCCACCGCCGTGGCAAAGCAGGCCGGCGCCGCGCCGCCACGCCCCTCCCGTGCCCGAACCGCCGTTGGGCTGCCTAAGGGCCGCCTTACGCCGCGCTTCTCCCGCCCGCCCGCTGGGCGAAGGTGGCTCACCAACGCCGATGGCGGCCGGACGTGGGATGGCGGCCGGACGCCGATGGCAGGCGGCCGCCGATGGCGGGCGGCCCTGCTCGTTGAGAAGAAGGCGGAGGCGAGAGCTCGGTTGCGCTGGAGGGGCTCGGTGGCGGAGGCGCTCGGTCTGTGGGCGCGGAGGCGCCGTGTCTTGGCGGCGGAGCGTAACGCCCCTTGAATTTTGGCAGCTTGCCGGCGTCGTCTTGAATGAAATCGCGCCCACCGTATGTTGAAATTCACCAAGTCCTGCACTGTGTATATATACAAAACCATTAGCACAAAGCGGTTCACTAGAGAACCGCCCGGTGAAAATGATTTTCCACAAAGCGGTTCACTAGGAGCACCGCCCGGTGGAAATACATTTCCACAGGCGGTTAACTAAGACCTCCGCCCGGTGGAAATGTATTTCCACTGGCGGTGCTCTTAGTGGAACCGCCAGTGAAATTTATTTTAGGGTTTTTATTGTTTTCTTCTGTTCTTATATAAGATATTTCATATCATATATATAAGAAAAGGATTAAGGCTAATTGTTTTAGGTTATTTCTTTTAGTTACTTTTTTTAGGTTAACTCTTTTAGTATATTCCTTTTAGGTTAATTCTTGTTGGTTAATTCTTTTAGTATATTACTTTTAGGTTAGATCTTGTAGGTTATTTTTTGTAGGTAAATTCTTTTAGTATATTTCTTGTACTATATTATTTAGACTATTTCTTTTTGGTTATTTTGTGTAGGTTATTTCTTTTTGGTTATCTCTTTTAGTTATTTCTTTTAGGCTACTTTTGAGGTTAATTCTTTAAGGTAATTCCACGAAATAGCAAATGACTTAAATAAGTACAAAAGAAATGCCAAGAAATAGCAATACCAAGATAGGATATAGGATATTTCTTTTATATAGACATCAACCAGTAGAAAGAAAAGGACTTAAACAAATAGAAATCAAAAGGAAATAAATAAGTTGAAGAGCAATACTAAGATAGACTAATTAATGAGTATAAATATTAAGAAGTAGAAAGAAAATGACTTAAATAAGTATAAAATAAATATTAAGAAGTAGAAAGAAAAGGACTTAAATAATTAGAAAATGAATACCAAGACAAGTCATACAAGAGTACAAATTATAAAAGATAAATTGTTCTGCCTTGACAATAACTAATTTTTGGGGACTTAACTATAAAATCTAGCTAGCCAGCCTATCGCTCGCGCCTTCTCTGTCGTGGCGCACCCATGGCAATGAATTTTTGGGGATGCTACGCTCAACATTCTTTATCTTCAAAGGATGATCTTCAAAGAGAGACATGTGCCCGAAATGGTTGAAGTCATCTAGGTCAATTACACCATCAACTTCTAAACCTTGTTGCTTTCCAGGAAGAACTATATGCTTGGTCTTGTCGCTACTTTTCTTCTCTTCCTTAGAAAGGATTTGTTCGGCATAGAAGACCTGTGCAGCACGGATAGCAAGGATCCAAGGATCATCCTTGTAGCCTACTTTACTTAGATCAAGAACTTTCAGGCCGTAGTTGTTCACTGTGACATGATTCTCATCAACCCATTGGCATCGAAACACGGGCGTCTTAAATGAATCATAGTCTAGTTCCCATATCTCCTCAATGAAGCCATAGTATGTAGCGTTTTCATTTGAATCATCTAACGAACACCACTGTTTTGCGTCATGCTCTTTTTGTCCCTAGAAGTGGTACAAAATGTGAAGCCACTAATGTCATAGGTCCGCCATGATGTGACTGCCCGAGATGGTCCAAATTTGCCAACCTCTTGATTGTTTGTTGCTCAATTGTTTCTCCATTTGGAATGTTCTGCTCCATTAGCCATGAAGTGAATCGACACTTGTGTTCCTTTGATAGCCAATCCTCTGTTTGCCCAGGGTTTTGATCGCTTAGCTCTTCTATGTGTTGTGTGATCAGAGGCTCCATTATCGAGAGCTGATGCATGATGCTATGATGCGCCTCGAGGACTACATTATAGTCTAATGGGATGAATGATTTTCGGCCCATCCTCCCACACCCATGTAGTCTGCCCTCATGTCGGGACGAAGGCAAACCTATTGCAATCTGGTCTTTTAGGAAATTATTGCAGAATGGACCTCCGGAATCAATGGCCTCTTCGGTAGTGTATCCCTCTATCATGGAGGCCTCAGGACGAGCACGAGTGGATACGTACCCATTCAGTATTGACATGAAACGTTCATACGTCCACATCTCATGCAAGTACATGGGACCCAAAGCCTGTATTTGTGGCACCAAATGCACGACAAGGTGTACCATTATATCAAAGAAAGATGGTGGGAAACACATCTCAAGCTGTGACACTGTCTCTCAACCGCGAATTCTGAAGAGACTCCAACCGCTCTCGGTCAATTACCTTCTGTGATATCTCATTAAAAAAGTAGCATAACCGTGTGATTGCCATCTTTAAGAACACCGGGCTTATTGCCCTGATGGCAATAGGGAGAAAGGTTGTCAACATCATATGGCAATCATGTGAGTTGTAGTTGGTGAGTGTAAGATCCTTCATTGACACAATGTTCTTAATGTTAGAGCAAAATCCAGCTGGAACTTTCAATTTCTTCAACCAAACACATATCGCCTGTTTCTCATCCATAGTCGGGTTGTAGCTTGCTTGCCGGGAGGTGGTACTTTCCATTATCTAGCAACACCGGATGAAGTTCTGGTTTTATCTTTAAATTGACCAGTCCTGACGTGAACTCAATACTTCCTTTGTCTTACCCTTTATATCTAGCAAGGTACCAATTATGCTTTCAAACACATTCTTCTGAATGTGCATACCATCGACCGCGTGTCGTATGTCAAACTCTTTCCAATATGGTAAATACTTGAAGAAAATTGACATCTTCTTAAATGTAGCTCCAGGAGTTGGCTTCACATCCTTTCTTGCTTTTCCATCTTTTGTCTTTTTGCCAAATACAAACTTGATGTTCTTAACTATCTCGTACACTCTTTGACCTTTACTATTACCTGATGGAGCAGTGGACCTTGTTTCGTCATAATTATCAAAGTATCTATCCATCTTTCACAAGCGGTACCTGTGTCCTCTCGATAAGAAACGCCTGTGTCTCATGTATACTACCTTGTTGGAGGCATTGAGGGACACGTAAAAAGTTTCATCCAAGCATACTACACAACCGACCTTACCCTTGAACTGTCCTGACAATACAAAGAGAGCTGGGTAATCATTGATCGTAACAAAAATAATTGCTCTTAATGTGAATGACTCTTTCCGGTATTCGTCCAACATGGCGACTCCTGTATCCCACAATATTCTCATTTCCTCCATTAATGGCTCCAAGAATACATCCATATCAACACCAGGTTGTGTAGGTCCAGAAATAAGAATGGTCAGCAAAAGGTATTTGTGCTTCTGCAACAAGTGTGGAGGGAGGTTGTAGATAGTGAGGAGCACCGGCCATGTGCTATGCATGCTGCTCCTTTCAGCGAAGGGATTCATTCCATCAGTACATAGTGCGAACCGAACATTTCTTGTCTCCTTAGCAAACTCTGGGTGGTCAGCATTGAATTTTTGCCATTGCTTCCCATCGGCAGGATGTCGAAGCTTTCCGTCTACTTTGTGCTTCTCAGAAGCATGCCAGGTCATAAGCTCTGCATCCTCAGGGTTTGCAAACAAACACCGCAGACGATCAACTACCGGAAGATACCACATCACCAAAGCTGGAACCTTTCTCTGGGCATAATAGTCTTCTTCTTCATTTTCTTTGTTGCAGAGTTTTGAACTCTGTTGGGTCTTCTTTCTCTTCTTCCCTTTGGAAACAGAAGTTGCATTCTCCTCTTGTAGATAGTCTTTTTTCGTCTTGTACCGACTTGCACTACAATTTGGACAATTATCCAAGTCTTTGTAATCACCTCGATATAAGATACAGTGGTTTCTACACGCGTGGATCTTCTGGACACCCATAGTAAGCGGACTGATTAGCTTCTTTGCATAGTAAGTGTTAGCAGGCACTTTGTTCTCCTTTGGAAGCATATCTCTAAGAGTACTCAATAATGCATCGAAGCTAGCATCGGACCATCCGTACCTAGCCTTCAACATCAACAACTTAAGCACAGACCGTAATATCGTGAACTCTTTGGTGCAACCCTTACTCTCATCGTATAAGGGCTCTGCTGCTGCCTGCTCTAAGGCCTTCATCCCTTTCATGAAAAACATTGATGGATCCATATGACAATGCAATAGTGCAGCCATCAATTCTGCGTCTTCATCCTCCACCTGAGTTCTGTTGGCGTCGGATCCTCCAACATTTGCTTCATCATCATCGTGAACATTGGGCACAACATGTTCACTCTCTTGTGGACAATGGTGTTCTGTCTCATGTCCGAACTGGTATACATCGTCAACAAGCATATCCGGGCCATTGTCACCGAGACTCACGGGGTCTTTGACTACATACATTGCGAGCTTCCCTCCCCATGCTTTGTCTAAATCAAGTAATCATTCATAAATCCTCGACAGACCACATGAGCCATGATTGGACTTGTGTCTTCAAAAACAACAAGATTTCTGCAGATCTGCGCAAGGACAACATATGTGCTTCATCTGTGTTCTCAATGCATGATTTTTAGTCGCATCGATAAACCTACGGACCTCAAGTAGGTAGGATGGATCTACTCTGTCTAAGTTATACATCCAAAATGCTCTGTCCATTGTCACCTGTTATAGAGTTTAATATATTTAAATAATATAATCACTAAAAAGGAGACATTAATGTTCTATGATAATTAATAACAAACCTTAAAGATGATCAAAGAAACTCCTTTAATGGATTATAGATGAAAAGAACTCCTCGCTTGTATATTTCTCAAATAACACACGTCTGGGCTACATATAGTTAAAACAACTAGTTAAATAAATACGTCATCAATAATAAATAAAGCAATAGTAAATATTTCAAGCATCATTTTATTAGACGAAATTCTAAAAACAAAAGGAAGACTAACCACTTTGCTTAATTTAACAAGACATAACTTAATAATTAAAGAGAAAATAATTTTTAATCATCAATATGACAAATAAACTAGTAACTAAAAAAACACTAGACACAACTAAATGAACTAAACATAATAAATTAAAGTATCATTTTATTATATGAAATCCTAAAAACAAAAGGAAGACTAACCATTGCTTAATTTAACAAGACATAACTTAATAATTAAAGAGAAAATAATTTTTAATCATCAATATGACAAATAAACTAGTAACTAAAAAACACTAGACACAACTAAATGAACTAAACATAATAAATTAAAGCATCATTTTATTATATGAAATCCTAAAAAAATAAATGAGGACTACTTAATGAAACCCAAATGAAAGCCTAACCACTTTGCTTAATTTAATAAAACAAAACTTAACAATTAAGGAGATACTAATTTTCAAGCATCAATATGACAAATAAACTAGTAATTAAAAAAACTAAACACAACTAAATGAACTAAATATAGTAAATTAAACACTAATGAAAGCCTCACTACTACTTGATTTAAAAAAAAAAACTTAACTACATATTATATTAAACAAAACATAAGTACATAATTAAGTAAACACTTTAACTAAATATTGATGCATATTATAACACTTTAACTTAACTACATATTATATTAAAGCATCATTAAAGCTTCATTAACTTAACTACATATTATATTAAAGCTTCATTAACTTAACTACACTTTAACTTAACTACATATTATATTAAAGCATCAATATAACACTTTAACTAATAATTAAATAAGAGTAACTAAAATTTAATGAAACAATAATTAAAAAATCACCACTAAAAAACATCACTAATTGCTAATTAAACTAAATATAACTAAATATTAAAATAAAGGAAAACCCTAGAAAAATAGTGACTAGAATTATGGAGAAAAAAACCTAGCTAGCTACCGTTCTCTCTCTCACATGAGGTCAAACCCTAGATCTCAAATGTGGGTGGGATTGAGCAAGAATGGGGAAATGAGGCAAGAAACACATAAACTAACCTTTTTTAGTCACCTCCTCCGAAGAAATCAAGAGCAAAACCTCCCCCCTTGTATTTAGTGAAATCTGGACCTCCAAAGCTCTTCCATGGAAGAACTTGTCGAGCTACAGTTCTGTTGGCTGTGGTGGGGAGGAAGAAGGGGGGTATATATAGGAGAGGATCATCACAAAGCGGTTAACTTAAGAAAACCGCCTTGTGAAAAATAGCTTCATTCTCACCGGCGGTTGACATAAGGGAACCGCCAAAGAAAATATTCATTAGCACTGGCGGTTCCTTAAGTCAACCGCCAAATGTAAATGAAGCTATTTACACCGGGCGGTTCTCTTAAGGAACCGCCAAGTGCTAGCCCTTTTCCACCGGGCGGTTCTAAAGCTGGGGCCCTCTTGTCGATTTTCGGTGGCGTCTCTAAGCCAAAACCGCCAAAAAAAATAAATCCCTACCGTCAAGACAAATGCTTTGTGTACTAGTGCAAACCGCGTCACAAATTATAAGTCTTGAGTCACTGTTCTCGACTCAGAGTCAATGGTAACTTTCGAATCACTACTATAGACTCATCAGATGAGATACGTCACTCCTACCTGATGGCGGAGTCGAAAAAACACGTCTCTAATGAGATCCTCCTCCCACCGCTCCGCATGGGCTCGTCGAAACCCAAGCTGCCTATTCCTCACTGGCACCCTCATCATCATGCTCCTCCTCCTATCCCCCTCCTATACCCCTCCTCCTCTCATGACGCATCTCTCTCCATTCTCCGTCTCTCCTTCCTCCCTGTCCCTCTGTCATGATGCTACACCAAGGCCACGCACGTGGGCATGGTGCCACAGATGGCCACTCAGCCACCGTCGCCCATGCAGCAGCCTGCGGGCCACTAGGGAGTGTGGGCACGTGCCACTGCGTGGTCTAGACACGGCTAGCCGCTCGGCCTCACGTAGGCATAGGCCCTGCATTCTGGCCGCCGCCACCACCACTGCATAGGTTTATGCGTCGGCTCCCTCCGTGGAGTTGCGGTGCTTTGCCTCATTCCGCTCTATTCAGGTCACTACATGAGGACGATGGGGCTTTTCTGTGGGCCATCCTCTTTGTTTCCATGTTTCGAATTCAAATTTTCTCTTGTGCTGTTGTTCATTTTTCAGTTTTGCCTATGATTTTGGTTGGATTTCTTTAGTGCAAAACTGTGCAATGACATAAGTTACCAATCCTAAGATGTTCCCTAGACCAGTAATATGCATGATTAAGAATCGGCAATCTGCATCATCTAGCTGGCACTCTTTTCATATATGTAAAAAGATCATAAATCTTTGTATGAATTTAGAATAACGTAAATTTTATATCAAAACTTTAAATCTTATCATGACCTACGACGTACACTCTAGTTGAGACCAAGTTTTTCAATTTTGATCTTTTGGAAGCTTGTATGTTCATTTTAAGTTATTATATTTTGACATTAAAAATTTTCACTTTAGGCCTATTAAATATGAATGACCAATTACGATGAGCAACTAGTTATAAGCAATGTCTGCTCTGTCCTGGGAGAAAAGAACTCAAAATTGGGTCATCTTGCATTTCATTTTAAACAACAATACGCCACTATTCTTAATCGCACTAAGGTGCTGTTTGGTTGGACTATTTTGCGTCACAGTGGTTTTGACTAACGTTGATTTCTGTTTGATTAAGATATGCCGTAATCATCTTACAACGCGACTCGATCTCGTGATATGCACTGCACTTACCACCCAAGACCCACCGCAAATGAGTCATGTCACTGGCAGTTGTCACTTCACGTGAGCCAAATAATCACAATAAATGATTACCTTTTTCCAGGTCGCAGCGTCTATTCATATTGACGTTTACGTTGGTAAACCAAATGACGCCTACTCCATCTGTGCCAGAATAGAAGACGTTCTTGATTCCCAAGAAGTCAATATTTTTAATTTTCACCAAATATATATATATTTTTTAATATTTACAATACATAATCAGTATCATTAGATAGATCGTTGAATATACCTGGTAATAAATTTAGAGCTATAAATTTTGTATGCCTTTTGTTCAATCGTAGTCGAAGTTCAGAAAGTTTGACCCATGATTCCATAATGTCTTCCTTTTTGGGATGGAGAGAGTAAGCTGCATTGTTGGTGTCATTGGCAAATTAATAATAGCCTCCACCTAAAAGTATGGGTGACAGCTACATATATATTATGGATAAAAATATAACTACTACTTTGTTAGTTAATCACTTCTTCAACTCTTAGTTCTAGAAAGATAGTGATAATCTCAACCACTTATCTCTACGTGCCTTTACTTATAATTAATTATGTCATTTAGTTAGCTTGCTTAGTCCATTAATCATGCATGGAGAACAGGACAAGGGATGGATGCTGTGCACCAAATGCACCCGACATATATGAACAAATCAATCTCATCGAGGTTCTCACAATTTGATTCTCCTCTCAGCAAAAGATAATGTTGATTTTCCTCTAATCTGCACAAAATGCTAGAGATCAAATCATAAATATTTCCACGGTTCCAAAGCCAAGTCCGCAAATGATTTTATAGTAATTTGCAACATAAACAAAGTGGTTATATATGTGTAACGTACCAAACAGCTCCACAAACAGTTTCATCCATGGCTACGTGAGACAAACAAGAGAGAAAGTTGTGAAAAACTACTTTTTTCCAGCTTCACCTATCCCCGTTCCTTAGCGAGAGTATAAAAAAAGAGCTTCACTAAAGTTGTTTCACAAAAGGGCATTTGGGAAAGAAAAGGCGCACCGGTGAAGCTGTGCAGACTTTATTGCACGAACCTCTATTTGCCTTGACAAAACTACCCCATGGTGGCGACACGAAATAGGTAGATGCAAATGAAGCCTCCACTATGCCAAAATAGTAAAATGGAGACACCTTAAATAGTGACCTAGAATTGAAACGCATCACTAATGTGATCATTGACGCGGATACATAGAATAGGTTACTGTCTAGATGTCGCACCATAGCTAGTGAACAAAGCACGTCACAAATTATAAGTTTCAAGTGACTTCTCGATTCGACAAGTCAGTTGTAACTAGAATCGATACTATAGACTCATCAGATGAAACACGTCATTCCTACTTGATGGCAGACCCGAAAAAACACATCTCTAATGAGATCGTCCTCCCGCCACTTCGCATGGGACAGTCGAAACCCAAGCTGCCTATTCCTCACTGGCTGCCCTCGTGGTCATCCTCCTCCTCCCCCTCCTATCCCCCTCCTCCTCTCCTGACGCATCTCTCTCCTTTCTCTGTCTCTCCTTCCTCCCTCTCCCTCTCTCATGATGCTACACCAAGGCCACGCACGGGGGCATGGTGCCACAGATGGCCGCCTAGACACCGTTGCCCCTGCGACGGCCTGTGGGCCACTAGGGAGTGTGGGCACGTGCCACTGCGTGGCCTGGACACGGCTAGCTGCTCGGCCTCACCTGGGCATAGGCCCTGCGTTCTGGCCACCACCACCATCACTGTGTAGGTTTATGCGTCGACTCCCTCTGTGGAGCTGCGGTGATTTGCCTCGTTCCGCTCTATTCAGGTCACTAGATGAGGACGATGGGGCTTTTTTGTGGGCCATCCTCTTTGTTTCCATGATTTGAATTCAAATTTTCTCTTGTGATGTTCATTTTTCAGTTTTGCCTATGATTTTGGTTGGATTTTTTTAGTGCAATGTGCAATTTCATAAGTTACCAATCCTAAGATGTTCCCTAGACCAGTAATATGCATGATTAAGAATCGGCAATCTGCATCATCTAGCTGGCACTCTTTTCATATATGTAAAAAGATCATAAATCTTTGTATGAATTTAGAATAACAAAAGATCATAAATCTTTGTATGAATTTAGAATAACGTAAATTTTATATCAAAACTGTAAATCTTATAATGACCTACGACACTCTAGTTGAGACCAAGTTTTTTAATTTTGATCTTTTGGAAGCTTGTATGTTCATTTTAAGTTATTATATTTTGAAATTAAAAATTTTCACTTCAGGCCTATTAAATATGAATGACCAATTACGATGAGCAGCTAATTATAAGCATTCCTACAGGCTATGTCTGTTCTCTCCTGGAAGAAAAGAACACTGTTCTCTCCTGGAAGAAAAGAACACTAAAGTGGGTCATCTTGCATTTCATTTTAAACAACAATACGCCACTATTCTTAATCGCACTAAGGTGCTGTTTGGTTGGACTATTTTGCGTCACAGTAGTTTTGACTAACGTTGATTTCTATTTGATTAAGATATGTTGTAATCATCTTACAACGCGACTCGATCCCGTGATATGCACTGCGCTTACCACCCAAGACCCACCGCAAATGAGTCATGTCACTGGCAGGTGTCACTTCACGTGAGCCAAATAATCACAATAAATGATTACCTTTTTCCAGGTTGCAGCGTTATCTATTCATATTGACATTTGCGTTGGCAGACCAAACAACACCTACTCCATCTGTGCCGGACTAGAAGACAGTTCTTGATTCCCAAGAAGTCAATATTGCTAACTTTCACCAAATATATATAAAAGAATTTTAATATTTACAATATATAATCAGTATTATTAGATAGATCGTTGAATATACCTGGTAATAAAATTATTTAGAGCTATAAATTTTGTACGCCTTTTCTTCAATCATAGTCGAAGTTCAGAAAGCTTGACCCATGATTCCATAATGTCTTCCTTTTTGGGATGGAGAGAATAAGCTGCATTGTCGGTGTCATTGGGAAAATTTATTCCTCATCATGCAGACTTGCAAGCAGATAGCTACGGGCAAATTAATAAAGCCTCCACGTGAAAGCATGTTTGATAGCTACACGTATATTATGGATCAATATACATCTACTAGTTCACATGACTTGCAAGCGGATAACACATATACTAATTTACTTATATATATATATATATATATATATATAGAGAGAGAGAGAGAGAGAGAGAGAGAGAGAGAGAGAGAGAGAGAGAGAGATACATACATACATACATACATACAACAGGATCCAAATGCTTCAACCTCCTTTACTAAACAGGTGAACCAATCTATCTACAAATAATAAATAAACCTTTCTTAATTAATCACTTCTGCAACTCCCGACATGTATGAGAAAATGATCTCATCGAGATGCTCATGATTTGATTCTCCTCTTGTCAGCAAATAATGTTGATTTTCCTCAAATCAGCGGATAATGTTATAGATCCAATGGTGATTCCAAAACCAAGCCCACACTTGATTTCCTAGTAATTTGCAACATAAACAAATTGGTTATATATGTGTAACGTACTAAATCAGCTCCACCAACAGCTTCATCCTCAGCTCCACCAACAGCTTTATCCATGGCTGTGGTAGAGAAAAAAGAGAGAAAGCTGTGAAAAGCTAATTTTTTTCTAGCTCCACCTATCTTTGTTCATTTGTGAGAGCATAAAACAAGAGCTTCACCCAAGCTGTTTCAAAAAAGGGCATCTGGCAAAGGAAAAAAATTAAACAGCTCACTGATGAAGCCGTGCAGTGGCTTTATTGCACCAACTTGTCTTTGCCTTAACAAAACTACCACATGGTGGCGACACGCAAACAGGTAGCTGCAAATGAAGCCTCAGGATGAGCAAAAATATAATAAGCATTTGTGACAGCAATACGATGGCCCTAGAATTAATTTTGATCCAAAATTGCTATTATTAAATAGGTCTTGTTTTTTTGAAAGGAACAGGAGGGATGTAGACCCCTACTACATATGATTAAATAAGAATTAAAGAGTCTTACGTAATAATTATCTCTATCACTCATCTGTACACCATTGTCTTAACTGTGCCATTTAGTTGGCTGGCTTAATTGGATCCAATGATCACTTAGAAGGGATGGACGTGGTGCATCGTCTACGCCCGACATATATCGACAGATTGATCTGATCGAGGTGCTCAGGGTTTGATTCTCCTCTCATCAATAGATAACATTGATTTTTCTCCTAGTCACACATAATACTCCCTCCATTCCTTTAATAACGCACACACACATATAATGGCGGTAGTATTGACCTAATTGCAAATATTTGCATGGTTCTATAATCAAGTCAATACACGATCTACTACTAATTTGCATGATTAACAAATCGATAATAAATGGAACAAACTACAAATTCAAAGGATTGCTAATTACCTATCTTGAAGCGAGTAGACCATTTTGGTTCTCCAAGAACCAAGCCCTTTCATGAGTGATTTGGTGAAAATAGTCACAACAACAGGGAGAGATGTGACAAAAGACACATGTGTAACACTGTTTCCAAAATAGTCACAACAGTGGAGAGAGAGATGTGACCGAATGGATTCATATCAAATCTGATCCCTTCATTTGTCTAGTTTTAATAAGGCCGAGTCCACAAAAGTCAAAGTACACCTTTGACTTCATGTTTCATGATCATGTCTTTGATGTAGTGAGCACGACTTAGATGAAAGGTTCTCATATGAGAGCGAGGACCTAATACCGAGGCTGTACAAGACACCTCATGGAAAGGATTTTACAGTATTGACTAACGTTTATTTCTGTTTAGTTAAGATTCCCATGATATGCACTGCGCTTACCACCGACGACCATGATCCACCACAAATGGATCAAGTTGCTGGCAGCTGTCACTTCATGTGAACCAAAAAAATCTCAATAAATGGCTACTTTTTAATTTTTAGATTGCAGCGTTATCAATTCACAGTGACGTTTACAATGTCATACTAGTTAAACAATCACACTGACATTTACGTTTACATTGGTACTCCCCAATGCACTAACGGTCCTTGAACTTGTAAGGGTGTGTCACGTAGGTTCACGAACTCTGAAAAACGCACTTCCAGGATCCTAAATTTATAAAGATGTGTCACTTAGGTCCACAAACCCAGAAAATGTATTTTTGAGTCCCTAAACTTGTAAGAATGTGTCACTTAGGTCCACAAACAAATATTATATTTGTATTTAATAATAGAGTTATGAATAGCATATAAAAATAATATTTAATATGACATCATCAATAAATAAATAAACTTAAGTGTTAACATAATTTAAATGAACACATATATTAGGATTAAACTAAATTAGAAAAGTACTAAAATTAGTTTAATTTTTACGTGTCATTAATCAGATAGAGAAAAAAAATTCAGATACATCCACTTTGGTATTTGTATCCGTCCGATTCCAGAGCCGTATTCAACAGTATTCGATAGTATCCGTATCCACAAAAAAAAATTAAAATATCATGAACCTACTTAAAAGTCAATAATTATTTAATTTTATTATTGCTAATAATGCATGAAACCTATTTAATTGTATATCTGTAGATAACTTTAGTATTAATTTTAAATTATTAATGGTACATAAAGATTAAATTAATTTTAGCACTTTTCTAATTTAGTTTAATCCTAATATATTTGGTCTTTTAAATATTTTAGTACTTCAGTTTATATTTTTATTGATGCTGTCATACTAAATATTATTTTTATGAGTTATTCATAACTTTTTTATTAAATAGAAATATAAATATAAGTATAATATTTATTCGTGGACCTAAGTGATATAACTTTACAAGTTTAGGGACCCAGTAATGTATTTTCAGAGTTTGTGGATGACACACCGTTATAAGTTTAGGGACCCAAAAGTACATTTTTAGAGTTCGTGAACCTAAGTGACACACTCTTACAAGTTCTTGGACGGTTGGTGTATTTAACTCAAAAGAGTTAAATGCAATACTTTGCATGACTTGCAAGCAGATATGTAGTGATACCTACATTACTAATTATTGATTTTGAATGTTTATTAGCAAATTAGGTCAATAATCTACAAGTAAGTAATACAGCATTTCTTAATCTTTTGGCCACTAGTTCTATTTGAATGTGGAAACCAATAACAGTAATAATTGTCTCTAGCACTCATCTGCCGCGTGCTATTGTTCACGGTAATCTATAGAATCAATTTCTATCTCTCACTCTTTTACTGTGAGATAGGCTTATACGTTGAACTTTAGAAATGAGTGGAATGTGAAATTCAAAGCCAAATGGCCTAGTATATGAAGTAGATTTCAATTCCTTTAAAATAAAACAATCTAAAATGGGAGTATCTACTATGTTATTTTAGGATCTTTAAAGTAGGAGACGCTCCTTGCAACCACCAAGAATTCTATCAACAATCTGATCTTCAGTTCTAGGACTCAGATCTCCTAGAGCCTATTTTACCGGGAGTGGATTTTCGGGCTTCTCCGTCCCTTCTTTTGGCTTCTCTACTTCTCTTTCACTTCACCGGCTTCTCATCGAAATTCGGTGAACCAAATATGTACTATGGCTCCTGATTTTTGAACCCGACGCTTTTGCTTCTAGACCCTTCACTTCTTCGCGCTCTCTCTCTCTCTCTCAACCTCTCTCCTCAACACGGCAGCGACGACTGTGTCCTCGCCATGTGGCTCCATGCCAGCACCTCCACGATGGCTGTCCTCGGCCATATAGCGGCACGACCGGGCCTCGGCGGCCGCCAGCACCGCTTCTCACCGCTACATCCTCCCGCTTCTCTACATGGGCTCGTCGAAACCCTATCTGCATATTCCTCATTGCCCTTGTGGTTGTCCTCCCCCTCCAGCCTACCTCCTCTCCCAATGCCGCTCTCTCCACTCTCCCTCTCTCCTTCCTCCCAATCCCTTTCTCTCTTCTGATGAGGTAGCACGGCCACGCATGGCCACCCGGCTGGCCGCCACCACCCCTCGTGCTGCCTGCTGGCCACCAGGGAGCATGGGCACGGGACACCTTGTTGTCTGGACACGGCTGTGGCCTCAGGGGCACAGGCCCCGTGGGCCGGCCACCGCCACCTCTGCCAGCCCCAATGCATGCGAGCTGGCTCCTGCCCGATCACTATGTAGATTAATGCGCCACCTCCCTCTGTGGAGTTGGGGTGCTTTGCCTTCGTCCGCTTTGTTCAGGTCACCAGATTAGGACGATGGGGCCTCTCCTTGGTTCATCCTCTTCGATCCAACATCTTGGGATAGTACAAGATTCAAATTCATGCTCAATGGTTTCCAAGTCTTCAAATCTGAATTTTCTCTGTTGCAATGGTTCATTTTTCACTTTTCCATGTGATTTGGGTTGGATTGTTTAGTGCAAAACTGTGGTATGATATAAGGTACCAATCCTAAGATATTCCCCAAACCAGTAATATGCATGATTAACAATGGGCAATCTGCATGATCTAGCTGGCACTCTTCTTCATATATATAGAAAGATCATAAACCTTTGTATGCTCCGTAAAAAAAACCTTTGTATGAATTTAGAATAATATAAATTTTATATGGAAACTGTAAATCTTATCATGACCTACAACTTTGTAGTTAACAAGTTTTTTATTTTAGATCTTTTGGAAGCTCGTATATTCTTTTTCAAATTTTCAGTTACGGCCATATTAAATATGAATGACCAATTATGATAAACGACTAATTATAACCATTCCTACACGCTATATCAGCTCTCTCCTGGAAGAAAAGAACTCTAAATTGGGTCATGCATTTTGTTTAAACGACAATACGCCACTATTCCTAATCACCCGAAGGTGCTGTTTGGTTGGACTATTTTGCGCTGAAAATGATTCATATTGGTATTGATTAAATGTTCATTTTGTTTGGTTAAGACATGCTGCAATCATCTTACAGCGTGACTCGATCCCGTAAATGGATCACCTTAAATGGATCACGTCGCTGCTATTGACTAAATGGTAATTACTTTTTTCCAGGTTGCAGCGACTATTCATATTGGTATTTACGTTGGCAGAATAGAAGACGCTTTTGGTTCCCAAAAAAGTTAATACTTTTAACTTTGCCCAAAGATATATAAAAGGATGTTAATATTTACAATACATAATTAATATCATTTGATTAGATAGATTGTTGAATATACTTTCATAATAAACTTATTTGGTCAAACTTGTGAAAATTTGATCTCATGATCTCATAATGTCTTCCTATTTGGTACTGATGGAGTAAGTTGCATTGTCGGTGTCGTTGGCAAAACTTAGTCGTCAACATGTGCAAGCGATAGCTACGGGCAAATTAATAAAGCCTCCACGTGAAAGCATGTGTGACAACTACACATATATTATGGATCAATATATAACTGCTACTTTGCATCACTTGCAAGCGTATAGCTATGAGCAAATTAATAATATAAAGCCTCTCCACGTGAAAGAATGTGACAACTGCATATATATTATGGATCAATATATAACTACTACTTGGTAATTGAATCTCTATTAGTGATTAATATAACATTTGTTAATCATTTTGCCACTCGTTATGTGTCAATTTGAAAACTATAATAGTAGCTACATAAATACCCGTGTGTTGCACAGGAGTCATATATTTTTGTACATGCCTACAGGACATATTTGATCACAGGAAGCACTAGCAATCAAGTAGTCCTTGCAGTGGGGTCATGTATTTTTATAGATGCCTACTATGACATATTTGAACACGGCAATCACCAGCAGTTAAATTAGGTATAGTCCTAGGCACCGGCCACAGGCATATATAAGATAGATCAGAGAAATATCCTGTAACAACACGGTGGGGAGGGTGGTTGGGCTGAGGATGACGACAGCGGGGAGGATGGCGGTGGCGTGGCAGACGGCAGTTTGGGGGCAGCTAGGGGGCGGTGACACCCCTAGGGCAGGGGCTGCGTGGTATACACTACAGGAAACGGGATCTTTGCCGAGTGCTGGCAGCACTCGGCAAAGGTACATTTGCACTCGGCAAAGGCTTTGCCGAGTGCCGCACTCGCAAAGAAAGGGTCGGCAAAGACCTCTTTGCCGAGTGCCGGATTACGGGCACTCGGCAAAGGCTTTGCCCAGTGCCAAGCCGCACTCGGCAAAGAGTTTTTAGGCCGTTAGTCTTGACGGCCTCTTTGCCGAGTGCCGAACGGCCGCACTCGGCAAAGAGCATTTTTTATTTTTTTTATGAATTTATTTGCCGAGTGCCGGCCGGCGTGCACCGGCAAAGAGCTTTTTTTTTTTTTGAGAATTTCTTTGCCGAGTGCCGGGAGGAGGGCACTCGGCAAAGAGGTTTTTTTTTTTTTTGAGAGTTTCTTTGCCGAGTGCCGGGAGGAGGGCACTCTGCAAAGACATTTTTTTTTTTTTTGAAAATTTCTTTGCGAGTGCCATTGCACCGGCACTTCGGCAAAGCCGGGAAACCTGTGCCTCTGTTTCCCCTGCTTTGCCGAGTGCCGCCGGTGCCATGGCACTGGCAAAGACCTCTTTGCCCAAAGGTTACACTCGGCAAAGAGGATAAATGTGTTTTTTTTTTTTTTTTCTATTCCACCAACACAAACAATAAAATCACATCACGAATATATCATAGATACATGACATCCATCATACATAATACGACGCAAACGCATTTCATCAACAATCCATCACATACATAAATATCATCCATAATGTATCACATACATAAATATCGTCCATAATGCATCACATACACAAATATCATCCATAGTCCATCACATACGAGTCATAATCCATCACAAGTCACATACGAACATATGTCCGGGTCCAACAGAGGCCTAACAAACATCAAATGATAAACGATGGATACCTCGCCATCCCGACCACCCGGGCTGTGGAGCGGAGTGCCCAAAGCGGTGAAGGGCCATTTGGCCACCCGCCTCAGGCGAAAGGCCACCCCGAGGAGTCGGGTTGGAACCGCCGACTCGTGGGCGCACCAAAGAAAAAGCGAGTTAATGAGTATCTGCGCAGAGAGCCGCATATGGTGTACGAGTTAGTAGAAAACCGGACATACTCACCGGGGTCACAAAGACAGGGAGGAACAGGGGAGGAACAGGAGGCTCAAGCTGGAGCGAGCAAATGACGGTGGCACGGTCACACCTTGTAAGGCCTGAAGGCTCGACATGAAGCTGAACATGTCCCGCATCCTCTCGCGCCTCGGCCGCCCTGCGGGCTTGTACAGCCTCTAGCAGTAGCCGATGGGCCTCCTCCTCCGCCGCCTTCTGGGCCTCCAACCTCCGCATTGCAGGCTCGCAACATTCACACGCAAAAGTTCAAACAACTCAAAATGCTAGGTAGATATTTAACAGCGGTGATCGATGCATAAAAATAGCACTAACACAGGTTTCTGAAATCTGTCTGGCTGGGAGCTCTCTGCCGAGGGCGTATGGGGGGACGGAGGAGCTTGTGCTCCTTGCTCGAATCTCGGCGAGGTTGGGAACAGGCGCGAGTCGACCGTGCTGTCCGCCATGAAGTACCTGCCGTCTTTGCTTCCCTCCACCAAGCCTCATCGGAAGGTCCGTGTCCGGGGGCTGCGTCGCCGGATCGTAGTCCTCCCCATGGCGCTCGCGTGCCGCCGAGGTGTACTCGCTGATCTTGGTGTAGGCGCTCGGGTTGGTGTACGCCTCAGGGCCGTCCGCCGGGTTGTAGGTGACGTCAGGAGCCATCGCCTTGCCCTTGTGTGACAAGACGAACGCCATGAACTCATTGCAATCCTGGCCTTGGTGTGCCTGGGACTGCATGGGAAACACAAAGATGATTACGAATAACGTGAATTGAGCATAACAATAAATAGAGGCAAACACAAAGAAGATTACCCAAGTGGCGGCGTACGCGCTGAGGCTCCGGTTGCCCTAGTGGTGTGCTGGCCCACCCATCTGTAAGCGACAGTCCCGGCGGACCTTGTGCTTCTCCGCCCACTCCTCCGAGAGCCACCTGTCCACTATGGCCTCCCAGCAAAGGCGATGCCTAGAGCACCATTCAGGACATTGCTGCATGCCAACCAAATATTAAATGTCAGAACATAGAATGATTGCTGCCTAATCTTCAAGGAATGAGTATGAATTGATGTTTCATACTTACCGAGAGGTACTGCTCCCTGGTGAGCTGCATGGGCCTAGCCTCGCTCTTCTTCAGCTGTACACCAAGGACCTCGCCGTGGTAGTTCACGATGCACTGGAGCCGCGCCTCGTAGTAAAGGTCCGCGAGTCGGTTTCTAGCGACCCTGTCCTGCACTCGCGCCGCCCGGTCCTCATAACCAGGGTCGCACGTGTAGTAGTCCTGCATAGAGACATCATGTGTTATTGCATTATTAACCAATTCATATTAAACTAGAAACACTCACCCAGAACTCCTGCTTGATCCGTGCTGCAACGGTGCCGTAGCCACTGTCTACGGCGGCGTAGAAGTGGTCCCACGACCAAGGTGGTGAAGTCACCCCGGCATACGTGACCATGCCAGGGTAGTGCTTCCGAATCAGAAGGCCCATGGTGCCGTTGATGTGGCGCCCCTTTCCGGACACTACTACCCAATTGCTGCAATTGATTAAGAAAAATTGTTAGTGTCCAATATGATTGTCAACATGTCATATGAAATGGTACTGAAATAATACTTACTCGTCGCCATTAGGCCGAATCACGGGGCGCTCGGCTAGTGGGATCGCCCTACTCGGGAGCTTCGAGGGCCCACGCAAGTAGACTCCCGACGAGGTAGAGCCAGTGGCAGTGGAAGTGGATCCCCCGATCGCCGCTAACGCCGCCTCGAGGTCCGCCTCGTCGAGAGGAAGTGCCACCTCCAGGCGTGTCGAAGCCCACCTGCTGGTCATCGTCCCTCCTCCGGGCGGGGGTGGAAGCCGGCGGCACGGTCCTCCTCGACGGCGGCCTCTCCTTGTCCTCCCTCGTCACCGGCTCCGACAAGGGGTGCTCCTCCTCGGTGGGGGGTGGTGGCGCTCCCTCATGTAGAGGGAGTTGACCGAACGCCGGACGACTCTTCCGCCCCTCGGCATTTTGGGAGTCCCCTGTAATTTCAAAGAGTAAACCAATTAGCATAGTAAAATTAAAAATTGTAAATACTTATGAAAAGATGCAAACTGAATGAAACATAATTACAATAATAATAATAGTACTAATATAGTATTACATGCACTAGAAATACTCTTCACGGTCGGTGGCGTCTGGATCATAGGTGTCATCCTCACTATCAATGTTGTCATGTTGCAACTCTCCTTCATCCTCATCTCCATCGTCCTCATTATTTTCATTGGCTAAGAATACTTGCTCTAAAATTTGTATGTCCCGCTCATCTTCCACCTCTTCTCCCTCGTCCTCATCTCCATCTTCCCGATCAAATTCATTGTCTACTTCCATCTCCGCAAATATGTCTATGTCAAACCTCCCTTCTAACCCCTCAGGTTGATAGAAATCCTGCGTGTCTGGGTCAAAGTTATAATCCTCATCATTTGGGAGCGGCAGTTTACCATGCGGCGATACCAATTGCACAAGGTACCAACCCATTAGATTGGGGTCTTTTTGGCATGACCATGGAAGATAATAAACTTGTGTGGCCTGTTGGGCCACAATATACACATCCTCTCCTTGATACATAGAATCCTATCGAATTTCCACTAATCCAAGCTCTGGGGTTTTTCTCGTGACATTAGGATCGAACCAATGACATTTCAATACGACTAGATTAGGAGACTTGTGACACTGGAAATCAAGTTCATATATTTCTTCTACTATGCCGTAGTAGTCACACCCATCGGTGCCAGGCGTACGAACTCCAGTATTCGTGGTTTTTCGATTCTCATTTTTCTGCTCATAGTTTCTTGTGTGAAAGCGATAGCCATTGACATCATAAATATTAAATGTCTTGACCCTATAGGCGAAGCCTTTGGCGAGCCCTTTCAACTCAGCATCCATTTGTCCATCTATGCGGGCCTGCAAGGTGAAGCCACATAGATCTTACATTACTCGCTCATTGGAGCAATGTGCGATGACAAAGTTTGAGGAGATACCTTCGTATCGAACCAGGAAATGAAATCAGGCGCACCGTCTTTGAGTAGACTATCTTCTTCCTGAGGAGAAGGAGGCCTACTCCCTGTCCAATATATATTCAGAAATTTCCTAGAAAACAAGAGACAGATAGGTTGGATATATAGAGAATAGTGATAACGTATGTAACAAGCTCATTAAGAACTTACTGTACATAAGGCTTCACTTCATCAAGGTTCAACAACACATAAAGCATGACAATGCGCCATTCATCATGCCTTAAGTTCTTGGTGCCCTACAAGGCCGCCTTTCCGAGTTGCCCTTTGAACAGGCATCGAGGCTAGATGAACTCTCGTTAGTGTTATAACGAGTGGGAGGATTGTGCGCACTTGGAAGAGTATCCTTATAGTATGTTGTTGTGAAGTTTGACACCTCTTCTAGAATGAATGCCTCTGCAACAGTAGCCTCAATTTTGGCTTTATTCCTACACTTTTTTTGAAGAATCTTTAGACATCTCTCGATCATATAGCACCAACGGGCTTGCACGGGTCCTCACATTCGGCCTCGTGCGGTAGGTGTAAAATCATATGCTGCATCGATGTGAAGAACCCGGGTGGAAAGATCTTCTCCAACTTGCGAGCAACACAGGTGCCACTTTCTCTAAGTCATCAATCATGTCTCGAGATATCTCCTTAGCACAAAGTCAAGTCGAAAGAAATAGCTCAACTCTGCCAAAGACACGCCACCACAGGGGTCCGGAAGATATCCCCTAGTCATCGCAGGAAGGAGCCTCTCAATCCATATGTGGTAGTCATGACTCTTCATCCCTAAGACTCGCATAGTGTCCAACTTAACTCCCCTACTCAAATTCGCGGCATACCCATCTGGAAACTTTAAGCTCTTAATCCACAGCAGGACTTCCTTCCTTTGGTCTCTTTTCAATATAAAATCAGCCGCAGTTCTTTTCCATTTACCCCCCGGCACGGGAGCCTTCATCACTTGCTTTGGTCTATCACACATCGTTGCTAGATCAAGTCTAGCCTTCACGTTGTCCTTGGACTTATCTGTGTCCATGAGTGTTCCAAAGAGAGCCTCGGTGATATTTTTTTCTGTGTGCATTACATCAATGTTGTGTGGAAGAAGAATGTCATTGAAATAGGGGAGCCTAGTCAAGCCTGATTTATGAGTCCATTGATGTTCTACACCATATCCAATGAAACCACCTTTCTGCTTATCCTCTTTGAGAGCTTCTATCTCAGCACGGACCTCCATAGGGGTCATAATATGAGGTATAGGGTCGGTGATTTGAACTCCTTTCCTAAAGTGTTTAACATCTCTTCTAAATGGATGGTCAAGAGGGAGGAATTGACGATGTTGGTCAAATGAAGAAAACTTGCCCCCATCTTCAAACGAATGAACCTCACAGCACTCCTGCATACTGGGCATGGAAACTTGCCTTGAACACACCACGCGCAGAATATTCCATACGCCAGAAAGTCATGAAGGGAGTACTGGTACCACACATGCATTGTGAAGTTCTTCTTTGTAGCTCGGTCATATGTGAGTACACCTTTTTCCCAAGCTTGGATCAATTCATCAATGAGAGGCTCCATAAACACACCCATCTTGTTGCCCGGGTGTCCAGGAATTATAAGCGACATAAACACGTTCTTGGGTTGAAACATGACGCCGGGGGGAAGATTAAGGGGGATCACAAATACAGGCCAACAAGTGTACGGGGCCACCATCATTCCATAGAGGTTGAACCCATCTGTTGCCAGTGCAACACGTACATTGCGAGCATCCAGAGCTTTATCATGATGTATGGCATCGAAATGCTTCCACGCATCACCATCCGATGGGTGTACCATCTTGTCAGTGTTGTATCTTTTCCCATGTTTGTGCCATGTCATCTGTTTCGCGGACTCCTCTGTCATGTATAGCCGTTGGATCCTCGGTATGAAAGGAAGGTACCGTAGGACCTTTACGGGAATACCGGGTGTCCATTTTTGCTTCAATAGGTTCCACCACATACCTTGAGGATTTGCACTTTGGACAGTGTGTTGCTTTCTCATGATCTTTCCAAAATAGGACACACCCATTCGGACAAGCATGGATTGGCTCATATGGCATCTTAAGTGCATGAAGAAGTTTCTGTGACTCGTACAAGTTCTTTGGCAAAACATGACCCTCCGGAAGGAGGGATGCAACCACTGCCAACAACGAATCAAAGTTGTCTCGGCTCATGGCACACTGCGACTTCAACGCCATTAGGCGTCCAATGGCATCTAACTGTGATACTGTTGTCTTCTCATGAAGGGGCTTCTGGGCAGAAGACAACATATCGTAATACGCCTTCGCGGTTTCCTCTGGCTCGTCCTCAAGTTCTTCACCGAACCGTGCCTCCTGAAAGTCATCCATCCATTCTGCCACCCCGGCTTCTCCATCAAAAGCGTCTAGGCGTGGTCTCACCACCTCCTCCCTAATACGATCAGCTTCACCATGATGGATCCAGCAAGTGTAGTTTGGCGTGAATCCATACAACACAAGATCTTCCCCCACGTGCTTCTTATTCTTTCTTACACGGTTGTCACATTTGAAGCAAGGACACGGCATTCGAGTAGACCCTTTAGCAGCCACGCCAAAAGAATGCTCTAAGAAAGCATTAGTCTTAGTCATCCATTCCGCGGTCAATTGTGCGTGCCCCGTGTACATCCAATCATGGTTCTCCATCCTCTGGCATATATATATATGTAAGGGTGTAGCATAACTAGGAATTGCATCTGCACGTCATTCCTACTCTCTAATAGGTGAGGATAGGTCCTAATCCCACCCACGGATGCGTATATGAGGTTGGTTTTCATGCACCCCTCCGGTTCGAGACAGAATTTCGGCAGCACCTCCCCGCTGTTCTCCCGATACACGTCCTTGTGTGTATCCGGAGAACAACAGGAGGTGAGGCCGAAAAGTCTGTCTCGAACCGGAGGGGTGCATGAAAACCAACCTCATATACGCATCCGCAGGCTGTCCAAAATACGTGGACAATCCAAAAGAGATACATTCAGAGATATGCAAAAGATCTGCATACCTCCGATCGTATCTCTTTCAGACGGGAGACGCCTAACTGGTTTACGTGAATTAAACATGCATGTAAAGGAGTGGGGGTTATACCCTAGGTGTCGGTGAGGTTAGGCTAGCGGGGCGGTGGCGAGGTGGTGCAGTGGAGCGGAGAGGTAGTGCAGGCAGACCAGCAACGTTGATGAAGTCGATCGGTGTTGCCGACTCTCTCTCACGGGTCACACACTGTAAAAGAGAACATTAGTTACTATCCAATGAAAATTTCGGCAGAACCTCCCCTGCACGGGGAGGTCCCCAAAACCTGCAAAACACATAGGCACGAAGGCCAACAAGCACATATACATACCAAACATAGACACATAGGCCAACGACCCAATTTACCACACATAGGCACGAAGGCCACATATGCAACTAACTACTAACACTACAACTTTCGTCCTTATACCTTTCCATCGAGAACGGCAAGACCAAGAGTCGGAGGTCACCGGCGGATCCTTCTCTCCTTCTCCTCTCTTCTCCCGCTCTCCTTCCTTCTCCCCTCCTACCTTCTATCTGCAGTGGGGTCCTTCCCGCCAACGCGTCCCACAGGTCGTTCTCCTGTAATAGAGAAAATTGGTTAGTGTCAACTAAAAATTTCGGCAGAACCTCCCCTGCACAGGGAGGTCCCCAAAACCTGCAAAAACACTGGCGCGAAGGCCAACAAACACATATATATACTAAACATATGCACAATGGCCATCAACCAAATTCCTCGCAAATAGGCAAGAAGACCAACAAGTTACAACTACCTACTTACTAACGACCACTAACACTAACTACTACCACTAATCATACTACTACCATTAACAATATTAATAACACTAACTACTACAACAAACATTACTACTAACAATACTAACTATTGAGTACTAATACTACTAACACTACAAGTGTAGGTACCTTTTCGACGAGGAATGGCAAGAGCAGCGGCACAAGTATCGGTGGGGCGACGCGGATCGGTGCTGTTGGGGAGGGGGCGAGCCGGGCGAAAGGTGGGCGGGCGGGCGGCGCCGAGGACGGGCAGGAGGGGTGCAGGGGGCACCAGGGCCGGCCCCCGCAGCCGCACTGTTGGGGAAGGGGCGAGCCGGGCGAGCGTGGACGCCGGCGGCGCCGAGGACGGGCGGGAGGCAGCAGCCCGGGCGCCGAGGGCCGGCTCGGGAGGGGAGCGCCGGCGGCTCGGGGTGGCTCGCCGGCGACGGCACAAGCCGCCACCGCGGGAAGACGGGCGGGCGGGGCGGGGCAGCTCGGGCCGCCGACGGGTGCCGAGGGGCGGGCAGCTCGCCAGCGGGCGGCGCGGGAGGACGGCGGGGCGGGCAGCTCGGCGGACGACGGGCGGTGCGGGAGGTTCTACGCGGGCGCGGGCGACTCGGGCAGGCGACGGGGCGGCCGCCCGGCCGCGGGAGCCGAGACGGCGCCCAGCGGGCCGCGGGCCGGGCGACGAGCGGCGTGGTGGCGCGCCCCACACCGGGAGGGGGGTTGCGCGGCCTAGGGAGGGGAGCGCCGGCGTGGGGGACGACCGGAGGGGCGGCGGACGGCGACCGGCGACGGGCGGCGTGGGTGTGGAAGAAAGGAAAAGAAAGAGAGAGAAGGGAGGGAGGCCGGCCGGTTTATGGGAAACGGCTTTGCCGAAAGTGCCGTATCACGGGCACTCGGCAAAGCGCCCTTATTTGCCGAGTGCCGCCATCCGCACTTCGCCAGCCTTTGCCCAAAGGATCACGGCATCGGGCAAAGATGTAACTTTGCCGAGTGCCTAGGGTTGGCAATCGGGCAAAGATTTTTTTTTGATTTTTGCACCAAATTTTTGTTGAAGCTTTTTGTACACTGCCACGAAGAACATGTTAAAGTTTGAAATGTTTTTAGTGAATTTTGTTATATTTATCTAGTTATTTTATTTTTTTTGAATTTTTACGGGAAAATCACGTTTGAACTATAGGTGCATCAAATAATGGTTTTTTTTTTGAAAACATTTTATCCTTGTTTTTTTTACAATAATTTTAGGCTAAATCAAGAACCAGTCTCGAATTTCGATCAACGTGCGGGAGGGGCTCGGCCGCCTACGTGCGGGCGATTCATTTTTAAATATATAAAATGTGAAAAAGCTCCAAAAATTATGAAACTTTGTGACAAGTCATGAAATCATACGTGTGTCCTGTGGTAAAATTTGACAAAGTTTCTAGCACATGCCGACGTAGGGTGTTCACAAACTAGAGCACCCTCACATGCGATATAAGAAACACATGTGATGATGTTCGGGATTCTCGAGCACCATACGTCATCACGTGCTCGAAACTTTGTCAAATTTTTACCACAGGACATACATATGATTTCAAGACTTGTCACCAAGTTTCCTAATTTTCCAGGCTTTTTTGCATTTTATATAATTAAAAAATGAATCACCAACAAGTAGGCGGCCCTGCCCCTACCGCACGTTGCTCAAAATTCAAAGACCGTTCCTGGATTTAGCCTAAATTTATAATAACAAACAAGGATAATATTTTTGCAACAAAAAAATTCCATTATTCGATGCACCTCCAGTTCAAATGATCTTTTCCCCGTAAAAATTCAAAAAAATTAAAATAACTAGAGAAATAAAACAAAATTCAATGAAAATGCACCAAAATTTATCTTCTTGTTTGTAGCATTGTAGGAAAGCCTCAAAAAAAAAACTTTGGGGTCAAAATACAAAAAGAAAAAAAATTACTTTGCCGAGTGCCAAGCTTTGGCACCGGGCAAAGGACCCTGCTTTTGCCGAGTGCCTAACACCGGCACTCGGCAAAGTTAACGGTGGCCGTGGCCGCTTGCCGGCCGTCTATCTTTGCCGAGTGCTCTCCTTTGCCGACGGTTGAGCACTCGGCAAAGGTATTCTTTGCCGAGTGCCAGGCACTCGGTGAAGCCTGCTTTGCCCTGTGCCTTCCTTTGCCGAGTGCGGCACTCGGCAAAGGGAGCCTTTGCCGAGTGCCCGATATTTGGCACTGGGCAAAGTATTTAGCACTGGGCAAAGCCCGAGTTTCCTGTAGTGATAGAGCAGGGCGGCGGTGCCTTGCTCAGCAGTGGCGGCGCATGGTGTGGGGAAGGAGAGGCGGGGGTGGTGTAGAGAGAAGAGAGAGAGGAATAGAAGTGCTTTTGCCCATTTATTGCTTGATTGATGCAGTTACATCACTCTTATTTATAGTCTCGATTGGACTTGTTCTACAAGTATGACAGAGGAATCCTTATCAAACACAGATTCCTCTTTCCATCAATAAACTTCTAATTTCAATCCATTAACTAATTAATCCTAAAACGATAAATACTAGATTTGGTAGTTGGTGCAGACGTAAAAGAAAGGCGGCGATAGTTTGCGGTGGTGGCAGAGGCTGTAGGGCAGCCGCCCTCCTGGCACGTCACGCCCCTTCTTGCCCTAGGGTAGGCAGCAGAGCCCGCCAGGGGCGGTGGCGCCTCCCTCTCGGGCCTCTTCTGGCTTGTTGTCGTCAGTGGTCACCGCCTGCATCATATCACCGCCCGCATCATATATACTAGCAAATATAGCGGTGTATTGCAACGGAAGAAAAAAGCTATCAAATTTTAAAAGGAATAATTTATTTTGTGATGATCATAACATCCACAGAGTTGTCGAGTATTTTATTGTTTGTTTCGTATTTTTCCACGATGACTTGTACACAAAGTCCAAAAACCAAACTAGCTAGTGAACTGAGCGTAGCTCAGCTGGTTGAGTTCCTTATGGTGGAACTTGTCCACCCGAGTTTAAGTCTTCGACTTGACACAGGTGCTTGTATTTTCTTAAATTTATTTTAGGATTTAACAACGCTATTCTTTCATAGGGATAGGGTGTGCGTGCATGCGTTCATAGGGGCGAGTATGCGTTCATGTATATGAGCGTCTGGTAGGGTGTGCGTACGTGTGTTTATAAGAGTGAGTGTGCACTCGTGTATGTAAGCATCTACGTCTATAACTGTACTCCCTCCGTCCCTTTTTATTTGTCGCCATGGGATACGTGCTACAAGTTTGACTTGATTTATAGAAAATACGTACAATATTTATATCTCTAAATAATTTTATTAAAAAAATAGATCCAAAGATCTTTCCGATGATATTAATTATGATACTAATCGATGATATTTATTATTTATTAAAATTGCCGGTATTTGTGTCTCGGGAAGCGAAGCGACAAATAAAAAGGGACAGAGGGAGTATGTCGCAAAAAAAACCAATCTGGCTAACCAGGGAAACAATGGAAGAAGAAATAGAGAAACGGGTGAAGGAAAACATTCGCAGAGTTGTCCAACAAGAAAAACGACGCTAAACAAGAAAAAAAAAACAAAATCACCGTAAAATGTGTTGTTAAAAAGCACCGTAAAATATAGAAGGCATTAGGATTCCTATTCTTTGAACTGGATTGAAATTGGACTGACTTACCATTGAAGAGAAAGTACTTAGGTAGACGCAGGCCTACAGACAAAGGACAAAGGAGTAGGAGGGGAGACAGACGTCATGCCACCTTTTTGTGTCACGAGGATAGACAGACCTTCACGTCAGGATTGTGCTTATTCATGGTTGGAAAGATATGCGTTAAGGCAAAAAAAAAAAAAAAAAAAAAAAAAGTTCCACTGCAAATTCCACCGCTTGAAATAGTTTCGTATACTATCTATTAATTGATAATGTTTTAGGTATTTGTGCCATAAATTTAACTTGATTTATAGAAAATATATACAATATTCATATCTCTGAATAAATTTATTAAAAAACTAGATCCAAACATCTTTCCAATAATACTTATTATTTATTAAAATTGCCGATAGTTATTTCTCAGAAAATGAAAATAATTTTCTTTTAGGGATGGAGAGAGTATGAGTTAGAGGAGACAAGACCAAACAAAGAAGAGAGGGACAAATTTTGCCTCTTTAGTATTCGAAAAAATAGAAATAGACATATATATCCAATATATGCAAGGAGTATTGGAATATGCACCCCCGGATTAGGCCTCATATACTGACCAGGCACCATATATATCTGATCGAGGTTTGGGTTGTTATCAAATGGGTCTCAACTAGCTCCTTGATAAAACCAATAACAAGAAGCTAGCATATCTGCACTTACTGTACTAGAAAAGCAATGGCGGTTCCTGCTGGCTGTGATGAGTTGCAAATCCGAGTATTGAGGCGTCGCCTTGTGAAGGCGGCGTCGTCCGAGTCCGACCACCTCAAAAACCATCATCAGCCACCGCAGGCCGATGATGGTAATGTAACGACGACGACGACAATCACCGTCTCAAATCTTGACCTCATCCCAAACACCATTCAAGCCTCCGTAATATGCATCTACCCCAAGCCTCCACCAAGCGGCGGCGACTTCGACGCCGTGGTGGCCACCTTCGAGGCTGGTTTGCCATCGTTGCTGCGCCACTTCTTCCCACTGGCTGGGCGAATCGTCGCAAACCCCTGCTCCGGCCACCCGGAGGTTCACTGCCACAACCAAGGCGCGGAGCTCGTGGTGGCACAAGCTGGGGTGCCACTGCGGAGCGTGGACTTCAGCCTAGCGGAGGCATCCCTGAAGAAGATCCTCCTGCCGTACGCGGAGGACATCCCTCTGTCGGTGCAGCTGGTGTCTTTCGCCTGCGGCGGCTTCGCGGTGACGTGTGGGCCAACAACCACCTGCTGCTGGATGGCAACAGCGTGACGAGGCTGGTGAGGACGTGGTCCGAGCTCGCGCGGTCGGGGACGATCGCCGCGGTCGGACGCCCGAGCTTTGACCGCTCGGTGTTCCGTGCTCGTGACCCGCCGTCGTACGGCGCCGCAGTGGACGAGATGTTCGTGCCCTACGACGACCGCCATCTGGTGAACGTCCTGACGGCCGAGGACAGCTTCGTGGAGAGGCTCTACTACGTGGACGCCGAGGACATTGCAAGGCTGCAGGAAATGGCGAGCACGGGGGGCAAGCAGAGGGCGTCGCGGGTCCAGGCGGTGTCCGCGTATGTGTGGAAGCGCCTGGCCGCCTTGGTGGGCGCTTCCAATCGCGTGTCGTCGTCCGCCGGCGCCAGCTGCCGCATGGGGTTCTGGGTGGATGGACGGTGGCGTGTCACCTCGCCTGCGCTCCGTGAAGCCCTGCAGAACTACGTGGGCAACTCCACGCTCTACGTCCTCTTGGAAGCGGCCGTGGAGGAGATCCAGTGCAAGTCGCTCGCCGACGTCGCGGCCATGGTGCGGGAGGCCATCACTTCCATGGACTACGAGGAGCGCATCCAGGAGCTCGTGGACTGGGTGGAGGAGCACAAGAAGAAGAAGAAGACCTTGAGGGTGGTGGACATGGTGAGTGTGGGGCTGGGCAGCCCGATCATCAGCCAGACGGTGTTGGCCTCGTTCCCGCTCGACACGGACTTCGGGTTTGGGCACGCCGCTCTGGCCATGCCAACCTGGGAGAACGACAGGTTGTGCACGGGCAGCCTGGCGGTCACCACGCACCCGGGAGGCAACGGGTCATGGATTGTCAGTGCATACCTGTGGCCACGGCTCATCAGGGCGCTCGAGTCCGACGAAGAAGACCTGCGTATCTTCAAGCCTCTCACGGCAGAGCATCTCGGCGTCTAGCTAGCTAGTCGTCGTACGATCTATACATACGATAATATAAATCGAATAAATAAGGTTCTGCATGCTCCGGCCTCTCGTTGGGTTGGTTGCACTGCACGCGTGAAGACTGTGTGTGTTGGTTATATATTCTTCGCCGTCTGTGTCCATGGTCGTCAATGTATGTTTTCATTAATAAATTACAGATTTAATCGTTAGCAGTCCCCTGATATTTTGTTCTCGCTGAGCTATATATTTGTTCCGTCCCTTCTCCCTTTTTAGATTTCACTACTTTCATCTCTCTGAGCTGAGGAACGGAGGTGGAGCACCATGAGATCCGCGACCGTGAGCCCCGGGGACTTGCGAATAGGCTGGTGAGCATGCCTCTGGGTGTCGATATCGTCGCTGTACGGGCCAGCAGGGAGGGCGTAGTCCTCGTTCGTGAACCTTTTGCTGTGCTCTAGCATGGTGCCTCTGCTACGGCATTGATTTGTTGGGTAGTGTGTTTAGCTCTGCCAATCATGTCCCTTTTCACCTTCCTCCATTTCATTTGCTCTTTTTTCCTTTGGGTCTAATGTGGCCGGGTAGAGAGAGTTGCTTGCAAGGTTTAAAGGATCTGATTAATCGATGCAGAAGCTGGGATATTTAATATATTCCCTTTGCTAAAAAGAGAGGTTGGACTTGATTCAGGTTTGGACCTGATCCTCTCGTGTGTGTGTGTGTGTGTGTGTGTGCAGGCGCAGCATGTATGTCAGTCTTTTTGTTGTCATTTCGTTCATCTGTTTTCAGATATTTATACTTGAGCATAGCTGTATGGATGTATAAAATGGTTTGCGTGGTGTACTAGCATTTTTTGTATGATTCATTCAGATAGTTGTGCTGTGTGGTATAGTAACTGGTTTGCCTGGAGATGTAATTTTCTGCGTGATAAGATGTGTGTTTACAAATTGAGCCCATTTTCTCAACTGATGGTTGTGGCGATATACTGTACATGGTTTTCTATTCTACTAGGGAAAACCAGTGTGATTAATAAGCTGGCACGACTCACAAGTCAAAATAAACACAATTAATTGTACATGCAATATTCTAGAGAACATTCTCTATTTGACACTAGAAAAAAATTCCTTTTTCTACTTGACACTGAAACGTTATATTTCCCACCATTTCTATCATCCATTTCATTTTTTCCTCAGTTGACACTATCAATACATTTGGGCTGTAAGTATAAGAATAAGACGAAAAGGGGTCAACTATTGGTGTAAAACTGCTAGTACTATATTAGTATGTGACAAGCAGCGCAGCGACAGCTGCTTATAAGGGCTTCCGAAGAGGTCACATTATGCCCCTTTTGCTGTTTTTCAGTCGTGTTGTTTCTCATTGAACAACAACACTATGGATTTCATGTGTTTATTTATTAGATTGTTAAAACTACTCTTTCCCCTGTGAGGGCTATAATATCTAGCTAGCTAATGTGTTTATGGTTTTTATTTCAGTTTTCTCTAATATCACGTTAATAGTCTATTTGTACTTGCTGTTCTCAGCGTTTTTAGCCACGGGGGCATCCACTCAAAGACCATCTCTTAGGTAAGGAGTTAGCTCACTCGCTAAAATCACAGGGAGGGTGGACATATCAAGAGGAGGGACTTCACCAGAGTGATTGTACGCTTCCTCGTCCACTAGATTTTCAAGACCGACAACTAGGTGTTTCAAAGGGGGAACCACCTTTTGTTTCTTGTTTTTAGTGTCAGGCACATATATAGAATACATGGGAAACTAGAGATGCGAGTACAAGTGGTTGTTCCCTGTACCCAACATGTTCAAGGTCAACAGTAGTGAACCCATAGTTGTCTCTCATGACACCTTGTCTTCCCTGAACCCATCGGCACCGAAAAATGGGTACCTTAAAGACAGGATACGAGAGCTCCCATATCTCTTCATTCTGACCATAGTAGGCTGCCCTCTAAACATTGTTGTCATATGCACCTACACGAACTGCACAGTTCTGGTACACACTTTTCTTGTCTTGATCAATATAATGGTGTAAAAGTTGTAGCTATTGATGTCATAGCCTTGATAAGTTATGACTATGAAGAAAGGGCCCTTTGTCAGCTGTTGAACCCTTTTGTCTATGCAAGAGCTAGAATTGCGTACTCAATCTCTCAACCAGACGTTGAACCCTCTCATATGTGCCCTCGCTAACCAAGCTTCGCCCTTCAGTGGATTTTGTTCCCTCAACATCTTCATATGGTCTTCGACATAATTGTACACCTTCTTGTGTCTGTTGTAACACTAGAAAGTGGGCACCTTCAAAAGCATCTATATCTAGAGTAATTTGCTTCTCCCCAACACACCCTCTCCTTGCTAGCTAGCCTTGCCTCATGGCGAGACTTGGAGATGCCGATTGGATTAGACATGTCGATGTAACCGAGGCACCAGTCAAAGCTCCTCCTAGAAAAGGACTACGCCATGCTTCCGTTAGGATGAACCCGACTCTTGGCATACCTACTCAAAGTACTCATGAATCTCTCATACGAAGACATATTGTGGAGGAACATCGATCCAAGATACTGGATCTCCTTAACCAAATGTAGAATGAGATGGATGGATATATCAACGAAAGTCACAGGAAGTAAGCCTCAAGGAGATACATCATCTCACACATGTTCTTCTCAAGATCGTCCAGTGATTGCATTAAAGAAGAAGCAGAGGCTCATGATTGCCATTCTTGTTATGTTTGGGATGCCAACTGCAAGCATTGTTGTGAGCTTGATATTGCAATCATATGCCTTCGTGGAAAGTATTTTGTTCTCTCTTGCAGGCAAAGTGTTTGGATGTTGGCTGCCTATCCAAAGGCAACATGGACACTATGAAAGAAGTCACACCATTCCTGCTTCTTTTGTCGCACTAGGTTTATGGCAGATAAAGGTGGCTGGGCACTAGCAGGGGCGGAGCTCTGTTGAAGTCAGTGGTGCAGCCACACCCACAAAAAATTGAAAAAACAGTGATAGAAGCAATTTTTTCACCATATATGCACCCATAAATTAAAAACTCATGCACCCACAGAGGCAAGTGCACCCCCCTTAAATTTGTTCTAGCTCCCCCTTAAATCATCTAGGTCAGCTCTTGCTTTTTCATGGTCCTTGGTTTTCCATTTCTTATTACAAACATGGTTTACCTCGCGGGACCGGCAATCTCCAGCGGCACTTACTACAGACGCGCGTCAGGAAAACGCGTTTGTGAACTCAACTGCAGACGCGTGTTCGTCGTCTGGAGTGTAGTGTCGGCAGCCTGACACCTTCCCCAGCTCACCCCATCCTCTGATATGCGTGCCCTATTAAATTCTCTGCGTTACTTTTGAAATGTTGCAACTAGCTCCCTCATTTCGCAAATGTACTGTGTTTTTCTGCAACAAGTTTTATGCACGCATGTCCTATAGTAAGAATAATGCGTGGTCAGCGTAATTTCCCTCTTATATATTTTTCCCCTTTGGACGTTTGTCTTTACTAGTCATTGTGCACGCTTATACATTCTAGTCCAAATGTTACACCTACATCAAAGTTGTGTTCTGCAATGTTTGTCAACATATGATGATAAGTATTCGTTCTATTGTTTTCAAGAGAGTTAATAAAATATGGTTTTTTTTGTAATGGTAATGCCATTGTAATTTGTATCATGCATCTGTGTGGCTCCTTTTCAAATATGTTGGGTTGTCATACTAAGAGAAATTCAACTAGTTTTATTGGGTGGTAAATAAATGTGTAGTTGTGCACCCTGAATACTCAAATTTTGAGTCATCTTGCACCAACAGTAAAACTAAAAAGCAGGAAATTTATTTATTAATGAAAACATACATTGACGACCATGGACACATACAGCGAAGAATATATAACCAACATAGACGTACAGTCCTCGCGCGTGCAGTGCAACCTACCCAACGAGAGGCCAGAGCAGCACGCTTATTTATTCAATTTATTTATTTTATATTATTAGCCACCGCCAGCAGCAGCAGCAGCAGATCGTAACGTAGATCGGTAACGACTAGCTAGACGCCGAGATGCTCTGCCGTGAGAGGCTTGAAGATAGGCAGGTCTTGGTCGGACTCGAGCGCCCTGATGAGCCGTGGCCACAGATATGCACTGACAAGCCATGACCCGTTGCCTCCTGGATGCGTGGTGACCACCAGGTTGCCCGAGCACAGCCTCTCGCTCTCCCAGGTTGGCATGGCCAGAGCGGCGTGCCCGAATCCGAAGTCCGTGTCGAGCGGGAACGACGCCCACACCGTCTGGCTGATGGTGGGGCTGCCCAGCCCCACACTCACCTTCTCCACGACCCTGCAGGCCGCCTGGGTCTTCTTCTGCTCCTCCACCCAGTCCACGAGCTCCTGGATGCGCTCGTCGTAGTCCACGGACGCGATGGCTTCCCGCACCATGGCCGCGACCTCGGCGAGCGACTTGCGCTGGATCTCCTCCACGGCCGCTTCCCCGAGGACGTAGGGCGTCACGTTGCCCACGTAGTTCTTCAGGGCTTCACGGAGCGCAGGCGAGGTGACCCGCCACCGTCCATCCACCCAGTACCCCATGCAGCAGCTGGCGGCGGCGGCGGACGACACGCGATTGGAAGCGCCCACCACGGCGGCCAGGCGCTTCCACAGATACGCGGACACTGCCTGGACCCGCGACGCCCGCTGCTGCTTGCCGGGCCCCGTGCTCGCCATCTCCTGCAGCTTTGTAATGTCCTCGGCGTCCACGTAGTAGAGCCTCTCCACGAAGCTGTCCTCGGCCGTCAGGACGTTCACCAGATGGCGGTCGTCGTAGGGCACGAACATCCCGTCCACTGCGGCGCTGTACGACGGCGGGTCACGAGCACGGAACACCGAGCGGTCGTAGCTCGGGCGTCCGACCGCGGCGATCGTCCCCGACCGCGCGAGCTCGGACCACGCCCTAACCAGCCTCGTCGCGCTGTTCCCATCCAGCACCAGGTTGTTGTTGGCCCACGTGACCGCGAAGCCGCCGCAGGCGAAGGACACCAGCTGCACCGACAGAGGGATGTCCTCCGCGTACGGCAGGAGGATCCTCTTCAAGGATTCCTCCGCTAGGCTGAAGTCCACGCTCCGCAGTGGCACCTCAGCTTGTGCCACCACGAGCTCTGCGCCTTGGTTGTGGCACTGAACCTCCGGGAGACCGGAGCAGGGGTTTGCGGCGATTCGCCCAGTCAATGGGAAGAAGTGGCGCAGCAACAAGGGCAAACCAGCCTCGAAGGTGGCCACCACGGCGTCGAAGTCGCCGCCGCTTGTTTGAGGCTTGGGGTAGATGCACATTACGGAGGCTTGGTAGGTGTTTGGGATGAGGTCAAGATTTGAGACGGTGATTGTCGTTGCCGTTACATTTTCATCGGCCAGGTGTGGCTGATGATGGTTTTTGAGGTGGTCGGACTCGGACTCGAACGACGCCGCCTTCACAAGGCGACGCCTCAATACTCGGACTCGCAACTCGCAGCCAGCAGGAACCCCCATTGCTTTTCTAGTGCAGTACGTGCAGATATGCTAGCTTGTTGTTATTGGTTCAATTAAGAAGCTAGTTGAGATGAGACCCGTTTTATAACAACCCGAACCTCGATCAGGTATGGTGCAAGGTCAGTATCAGCCTATCAGGGCTAATCTGGGTGGTATAGCATATTCCAATATTCCATGCGTATGCATAGTGTGTGTGGTTGCGGGTTTAGAGGGCTGGTTAGACGTGTCAAATAGTTATTTACAATGTTGCATGGTTAATAGCTGAGTCCTATATATATTCTGTAGTCATTTTAGGTTACGATAGTTATATGCTAATTTATGAGATTATAGTAACTTCTTACCAAGTGGTTTACTATAATCATTACAGTAAATAGCCTCATGTGTTATAGTAACTCAACTATCGTAAATATGCATTCACATTATCGTAAATTAGTACAAAAATTATCGTAAATGAAAGTGGCTGTAGAATAACTTATTCTCTACTATAGCCAGGTACAGATTATACTCTCCCTATATATAGAAGGAGAGAGACACTAGAATGCCTTCTTAGCCCATCATATTACGTTCATGCATGTTTCAAACTTGAAACCGATACTATGTTTTTTTCATCATAAATAAAATTCGATAGTGGACAACAGTGTGCTGAGTCCTATATATTATGTTGAGAAAAATCATTTCATCAAGTAGTAAGTTCGAAAGGTACATGATGAAATAGAATGGCAAGCTAGGAAATTACTTTTCAAAAAACTATGCTGCAGCAGTGGAATTGCATGGTCATAATAAGTATGGATGATTTGTTTTGGCATATATTTTCTTAGACACATTGGAAATAATTCATTAACTCTTGACATCTCAATGCCTCACCGGCTTCTCCAAATACATTAACATTTTCAATACGAATCCTATTGTTTTGAGACACCGACTTCTTGTCTTTTGCTTTGATGTAGAATGTGTATTCGTTTACGTCATATGCATCCCATGATGAGACCTAGGACAATATATGCCCCAAAAGCCAACCTATGTAATTAAGGTTTTCCGCCTCTGTTTTCCGGCTTTCCATATGTATTGTTTCTAAAGCCATTTGCCAAATTGACGCTTCTGCTCTCGAACGATCCATTGCTCCGAGCACCCTGAATTTTCTGCTCTGATGAGACCAATGTCTTCTCAAAAAATGGCTCCATCGTCTTCAAATATTTCAACAAACTGGAATGTACCTCTCTACTTGTGATTATTCCTTGCCAATGAATATTTTCCCACCCTTGCTGCCTTTCCCTGCCAACCTATACCCTTATGATAGGTTACAAGCAAACCAATTGCACGTCTATCCTCAAGATGCAAGTAATTTTTACAAGCCTCTGACTTCTACCATAATATCTCTCTATCATGGAACATGGATTCCTTAGGGTAAGCATGATTGTGTATTGATTAGAATAGAAAGGAATAGCTCATACAACCATATCCAAAAATATCCATAAAACACGAGGTGATGGAGTGATGGAGAACAGCCAGCAACAAGAAACTCACCAATTGGAAGCTCACGATTGAGTGATGGATATAACCTAGATTTACAAACTACTAGAAATAGATGCAAATAATTGGAAACAAAGTTGGGCCTAAGCATCTGACAGGTGGGGCCGACTAGCCTGACCTGCAAGCCGGCCTGCTTCCTGTCCCCAGTAGCGAGCCTCCGCTTCGACATTGGTTCTCCCACCGCTATTGAGGTCGAACCTGCGCCGTTGTTCAAGTTTGGTTTGATCTAAGGGCTCAAGATTGATGCTCCAACCCCTATATGCAACCCAAACCACCCTCTCTGAACGCCCTCCTAAAACCCTAATTCGTATTCTCCTTATCATAAGCGGAGCCAACCATCAAGAGAAGACTAGTTGACACTAGGATCTAGTATTGTAGATAATAGTGATATGAGAGCACAGGAGGAGTTTGGAGGAATTACCGGCCTGTCGGTGCTCTCTCTACAACTTTGTAGTGCCCCAGAGTCTAAACGGCTCAGATCCACTCTACATGCTAAGTGAACCACATCTACCACCATCCCACTTACACTTTTGTCCTCTCTTCGCGTAAAAGGGTTAACCAAGGGATGATGGGATGAACTCTAGAAGCCTTATATGTTGGTCTAGCCCATCCTAAACATCCAAGGTGGAACTAAATCCCCCACAAATATCTCATTACATGCTCATGGGCCACTACGGCCAAATTCCGAACTGGGCTAGTTGTGACAGACTTGTACCTGGCGGGATCAAGCTCTACTTGAGCTTGCTCCTGAGATGTCTCTGTTAATCAACTTCTGGTTTAGAATGCCATCCTAAAACCCTAATTCGTATTCTTCTTATCATGAGCAGAGCCAGCCATCAAGAGCAAACTAGTTCACACTAGAATCTAGGATTGTAGATAATAGTGAGATAGAGAGCAAGGGAGGAGTTTGGAGGAAGTACCGGCCTGTCGGTGCTCTCTCTATGACTTATACCTGGTGGGATCAAGCTCTACTTGAGCTTGCTCCTAAGATGTCTCTGTCAATCAACTTCAGGTTCAAGTGAGTCTCGTGTCTATATTATTCACCAGAATCAAGACTCCTTTGAGTGCTTTCTCTTTCTAGGGGGAGTAGAGTATTAATTATAGCTATAAGTGTAGTTCTTAGACTTAGGTTAGTCGTGGATGCATCCTACATTTTGGACCGGTGGTTGATCATGGGTGTGACACTCCTATTGAGTCTTTTGTAGTCCACCTATCGTTTGTAGACTAAGTAGGACCTGGTTACTAAGGAGAGTATCCTCTATTAGTGTTTTGAGCTTGCTACTTGATTGGTACCCCTAGATAAGTAAGACTTCAACCTAGTTTCTACCTTCACCTAGTTGGTATCCATAGTTAAGTTAGAGCATAGTTGATTTCACACATTTCCCTATGGATACGATACTTGGAATACTTCTAGATAATAGTTACAACGGTATCCGTGCACTTGCAGATTTATTTGTGTATGTTAAATATACCATCAACCACTCTAAATTTTCATTAAAATTCTTTCTGGTCTCTAGAGTAGTTGCCCATTGAAAAGAGGTTCTCAATAGAACAAGAATCTCTAGAAACATCAAGGGATCATTTTAATGACCTCCTCATCATTGGCTCAGACCTTGCTATTCCAAATTTGATGCTTCTTCTCAATATTTTTATATGGGTCTTAATTAGTGAGGATTCTAAGAAATTCCTTGATGCATCCTCTAAAGGAGCTTTTCTTCATTTGTCTACTAGTGAAGCAAGGTCTATGCTTGATATAATTTATGGAAAGACTCCTTACCCTAGCATTCATCATAAACTCCCCAAGAAAGAGAAGGAATCATCATTCGAACAAGAAGATGAAGTTTTGATAATCAAACCTCAACCATTTCAATCCCAAGCTTTAGCTATTGATCCTAAACCATTAATAACCCTAAATCCTCCAAGCGAAGAAGAAATTTCAACCCTTAGAAATATCTTTTGAGATTAAGTATATATAATCCTATAGATGTTGATTTTGGGAAAAGCCTAAACTTCTAGCCTTACAAGAGAAGTTCGACTGAGTATAATTCAAATCCTCTAAAGAAGGAATCTTTTAGAAAGCATTCTTATTTAGAAATACCCAAGGATGGAATGACTAGTGATGCAATGGAAGACGAGCCAAGTGTTAACAATCGTTAAGTATCAAAATTAACCGCCAACAAGCTATCGAAAAGGATACAATTGTGATCACTAACATAGATATAGGTTTGCACTAATAGAATTCTATGAGTTTTAGTGAATCACTATTCCTATAGGTTTAAACTGGAAAAAACACAATCTCAGAATGATATTGGAGCACAGAAAGCAAAATCGGACTACACGGCAATGCAAGAGCATTCTAGAAGACACTAGAGGACACCAAGCCAAAGCGGGGCCAAGATGGGCCCTAGGGGGATCGGCCAGTGAGGTCAGTCGATCCCTACCTGGCCTGTCTTATGGCCTGCTTCGACCCCCATGCTCCACCGCCTTAGGGTTTTGGTCTCAGCTATCCGCCAAAGTTGGTTTGATCCGATGGCGCACGTTTATCCCACTAGGCTATAAAAAGAAGGATAGACCCTCTTGAAGGAGGAGCCCTCATTCATTCATCTCTCAGTCAAGTCAGGTCATCATCCAGAAACTCAAATCAGAGCTCCTTAGCTAGGGCCTAGATAGCTGGATAGAACTAGAGGGGCCAAGCAACTTGCTAGGATTCCAGACTCCATCAAGAGCGTGGATTGGTATAATTCTTTACCTCCTCCTGCCTTTGTTCTCCTTTATGTATATATCTTATGATTGCTATAATTGAATTGAAGTTATTCATAATGCCTTTATTCATAGTTATTATGTTCTTTGTCTGTTATGGTTATATCCTTAGTATAGCTAGATTATGATTATGCTTATTCATAGGTCTATATAGAGCTCATCTAAATGTACATTAGGTGAGTGGTCAACATTGTGTAAGTATGGTGCTTATACGTTGTTTACCTATGAATACACCCTGTAGGCCGGGTTTGGTGCTAAATTGCGGGTGTGATAGTCCTGTCGAGTCCTATGTATTCCACCCCCATTATAGGCACAGTAGGATGTGAATACGAAGGAAGGGCATGCTATGTTCTCAAAGTTCTCCAGTATGTCCTTATGGATAGATATAATGCCAACTCTAAGAGATGATTACTAAGTATAATTGCACTAACCATAGTATGCAATGACATGTAGCTATGAATAACTTGGAATATCTCTTGATATTCTACTAGTAACCCTAATGATATAGCTAGGAGTCTCTATCTATTTATGCTGATGATTTATATCTATCATTATCATTTATCTTGTGACTTACCCCTATATTGAGTAGTGAGGACATGATTATACACATCCATCATAACATAGGTCATATCGCATTCCTGTACACAAACCAGCAGACCTTCTCAGTGGTAAAATATAAGTAACGATACCTGTAAACTCTTCTGATAAAATGCTACAATAGCATTTCATCTATGCACTTGCAGATAGCTAGTTTACATTCTAAGATAGTTGCATGATTTAAAACCCACTCCTGACATCATTGCTGGGGATGACAACCTGGTATTTTATGATGACGTTAAGGAGTGTCAACACCAAGCCATTTTGAGGCCAATACTATCTCCTCCCCTCTATGCCCATGTTAGATGTCTATCTAAACCTATCTTTAAACCCATCTTTGACCCTGAAGGTTCCCTTTACACTCTTTTTCCTAAGCCTCATGATGATCCTAGAATTCTACAAAGACAACTAGGGCATAGGAATTATGAAGAATGGAAGGAAGAATAGGAAGTGCTATGACGATGGCTAGAATGTATTAAGGACTTATATGTCATTGCTAAAGCATGAATGGACAAGGACAAAGCCTAATGGATAGAACCCAAACTTGGTTTAGATCCAAACGGTGAACATACAACTTGTCCAAGTTTGGAGGAGACCTTAGACAAGATCATCAACCTAAGAGCTACCAATCCTAAGGAAATCTTGCAATAAATAGCCCGAATGTAATAGGCACAGAATGATGGAAACAATCTTTTCGTCTATGGAGATTCATGAAGAATCAAGCCTAGAGTTTGAAAAAGAAGATGACATGCTCGTATGAGAAATCTCCTAGATCAATTGGTCTCTTTAACATTACTAAACATGAGATCTTCAAGCCCCTCATACTTTATGGTCACAAAAACTTTGAAAGGGTGGTTGTAGATACATATGTTTATCATAAAAATTGCGGATCTTGATGTGTGAATCTTGAGATAGGTATATAAAGATTGGTGTTGAAGGGGAAACCACTTCACCAACCTAAAAGCATAATTATGAGGTTTCCCAAGGATGAGCTTTTGTTCTAAAACTAGCACTTTCAATAGACAATATGAGTCTTCACCATTTGTTATGATACCCTTGTGAAATAAGTAGAAAGATGTAATTGTGAACATATTCTTTTGGGTATCTTTGTCACTATCAATTCCAAGTCTGAAGCAAAAGAATGAAGGACGATGGTGCAAGGTATGTCCAACCAATCATGCAACATAAATCGCATCCATCCAAACTTGATCTTTTCTAGCAAGAATTCAAGCTTGGGGGATGAGCTTCTCTGAAAAAACTCGATGCCATGTTGCTAACCTTTGGTTGTTGTTGACGGTCCTTAATGTTCAAATCCAACCATCAACTAACGTTCTAAAGTGATATAAAAGCAATCCATCTACCTAGATGCAGGGCTTTGACTAACGAATTCCATGAGTTTTGGTGAATCAGTGGTTTTGCAGGTATACACTGAAAATGACACGCTTTTGAGCCATAATACAACATAGAATGCAAGATTGGACGCCACGGCTACGCATTAAGATTGCAGAAGAAACGAGAAGGCAACACACCGAGACTGGGCCGAAGCCCAGCTAGGGGGAGACCGACCGGTCTGCCCCCAGACCGGCCAGTCCCATGTGGGCCCCACTCGTGGCCCGCTTCGTCCAGGTTGCTCCACCACCTTTGAGGTTTAATCTCCACCGTCCGTCAAAGTCGGTTTGATCCAAGGGCTCATGTTGATTTGCCAAGGCTATAAAAGGAGAGGCAACCCCCCAGGAGGAGGATCCATTCTGAAGAAGAAGAGCTTTATCGAGAAACCCTAGTTAGGATCCCGGGAGGTCTCCCTCGAATGGACATACCTCTTTAGAGTCAGCATTCCAAGAGAGAGTAGTTCTATACCTCTAGAAGCTAGTTCTATATCAGAAATAGCGAGATAGAGTCAAAGAGAGAGTTTTGGAGGAAGTATCGGCCTGTCGGTGCTACCTCTACGACTTGTATCTGAGATTGCTTTGAAATCAACTTCAGTGTTCAAGTAAGTAACATTGTTTATCTTGTTTTACTGGTTTATGACTCTTTTGAGTACTTTAATCCTTGTAGCTCTTGGGTTAGAGTAGTATTCGTAGTGTAAGCATGGTGTTTAGACTCCGTTACTCGTAGATGTACCCTATCTTTCGGATTTGGTGGTAGCTCGTGGAGGTGACTTTATAGCTCCGTTGAATCTTATATAGTCCACTATCCCGTCGGTAGGCCGAGCAGGAGAATAATTGGTAGTTGGGTTACAGTTTTACCTGTGCTTCTCTATCCAATTCCCCAGTGAAATATCCTAATCATACCTTACTTGAGCATGAATTAGAAGTCTTAGTTGTCTTCTCTATATCCCTATCTTCTACAGCCTTGTTTGCTACTCAGGTGGTTAAGTTGTAGTTTAGATTACCCTCACACATCTTCCTTCGGGTTCGATATTAAAACTAGGTCAATTCATCCGGTGAAGTGCTACATTGTATCTGTGCGCTTGCGGATTATTCAGTTGGCATTAACAGATACCAACAAGCATTTCTGGCGCTGTTGCCGGGGAAGACGTCGCTGAGATCACTCTAAACTTATCTTAACCTATATCATGCATAATCTTATCTTTAATTTGTATACTATCACTCTTTACCTTTTCTAATTCTCTTTACCTTTTCTATCCTTCAATGGATTAGCCTAATTCCACGAGCCATCTTCAAAGCTATCGGTGCTAAAACTGGCGGTCCTAATACCGACTAGTGAATTTGTGGTGCGTGTTCCCAACTCCGGAAGGTGTGCAAGAAGAATACAGGGAGAACTAGTATTATCCTGCACCAAAGTGCTTGTAGGTAGGGGAGTATAAGCAGATGGAGAGAGGGAGCTGGTCCCAAGTCTCGTGAGTGATCGTGGCAAGTGCCAATATTGTGTGTGTGGAAGGGCTAAAGGTTGCTTGTGTTCGTCTACCCCGGAGGGGGCCTGGTCCTCCCCTTTTATAGCCGCAAAGGGTGAACAGGGTTTATATAAAGTGCCGGCGTGTGAGTGGAAGAGGCCATGAGCGCCTCTCCTTCCTGATCCGAGGCCTCGGAGGCCGCCAGAATGGATGCTAGTACTGTAGAGCCCGGCCGCAGTTGTGAGTTGTCACGTCCCCTTATCCTGACGACTGAGAGGACGGCTGTCCCTGTAGAAGTTGATTGAGAAGCCAGGGGAGACGTATCTGACTGCTGCGGCGCGCTGTAGCTTTGACTCCCTCTGGTTCCAAGGCTTGGAGGGCCTCGGAGCCCACTGTCGTACGCGGGGCAGTTGGCACAGGAGAGAGCCGTCATCGGGGCAATCGCTGCCCATCCCGGGCTCAGAAAACCCGGGAGGTACTGTTGTTTGACCAGCGTCCCGGCTGACTAGACTCCCGTACAGAGGATGATACTGGATGACAGTCCTTGGCATGGCGGCCACCGTCCTGAAGCCTCGGTGACTTGACCTGGCAATGGGGTTAGGATACACAGTGCCTCACAGTGGTAGGCCTGGCTTCCACTGTGAGGGTTAACGTAATCATGAGCGCGGGTGAGGGTTATGACGGGACGGCTCTTATCCCCTACCAAGGGATAACGTCAGTCTGATGGGTACTGTGGGAAGGCGGGCGGCAGATATACATCAAGTCAAAGTCCTGGTTTGACCTGGGAAAGGCGGCACGGCCCGTCCGAGGCCTAGGTGTAGGGATTCGGGCGGGACAGAAAACTCGTCCGAGGCCTCAGCCGGGAGGGCTCAGGCGAGGCAGAGAGTTAGCGCCCGTCCGAGGCCTCAGCGGGGAGGGCTCGGACGAGACGGAAGGTTAGCGCCCGTCTGAGGCCTCAGCTGAGGAGGTCTCGGATGGGACGGAAGGTTAGCGCCCGTCTGAGGCCTCAGCCGGGGAGGGCTCGGACGGGACGGTGTGCAGTGCACTGGGCTTTGGTGGGCCGTGTTTTATCACTGTGTGGCCTGGTTTTGTGTTTGTTGGGCTTATTTTTGTGACTAGATTGGAGGGCCATACTTTTGGTACCCGACAGTAGCCCTTGAACCTTCGAAGGAGTGGGTGCACTCGTTCGGAGGTTGTGGCTCTGATCCCGGCCTTTGCCGGGTATACTTGCCAGTTGTTTCGGGCCTCCTTCCGTGAGGTGCGCGCAAGCGCACCCAGCGGGTGTAGACCCCGAGGCCTCGAGGAGTGTGAGCACCCATCCGAGGGGCTTATATGTGCTTGGCGAGAGTGTGAGTTGTTTTGTCAAGGTGACTTACGTCTCGGAGACCATGTTCTCCGGTGGGGCGGCGCGCGCACCATCTGGCCGGGTGTAGCCCCCGAGGCCTTGGAGGAGTGCGGGCACTCGTCCGAGGGCTTTGCGCGTGTTTTAACACGTGTTCCTATCGTTTGCCGAGCCCCTGGGCTCGTCGGCTCGTCCGGGAGTTCAGCGTGTTAGGTGACGTTTCCCAACCTCAGCCTCTGTGCCGGGGGCGCCCCCGAGCCCCGTTCTGGCGTGGGGCGGCCAAGCGGTACTTGATCGTTAGTTTTGTTCACACGTCAGCATCCCTTCTGCAGGGAGGAGGGTGGATTTCACCATGCTATCGTCAACGAGTGTCGAACATGGCTGGATCCGGTGAGCTGTTAACGGGTAGGTCCAAATGGAATGCCTGTGCCCCGTTCGCTAGGGGTTGGCTGGGCCCGGAGGTTCATTCCATTAGAGCCTACAGGGTATGTCTGAGGCGAGGCCCGGGTCCCGTCCGCCAGGTCCCAGGGGCTCGGTGCACTCCCATGCGGGACCCCCTAACCTGCACGCCTTTGCCGGGCCTCGGACACGGCGGGGGCCGGTCCACGCGCAGGGGGCTAGGCTGTGTATGAGACCGTCCGAGCCATCCCCGACTTTCGTTGGCCCGAGGCGGCCGTCGAACCCAGTGGTGGGCCAGCCTCCCGAACCTCGGACCGTAAATGGGCGTCGCCCGGCTCCTTCACGGGGAAGGAAGCCTATTATTTTACCCGCCATGGGGACGCTGGTGCGCCTTTTTGAGGCGCCCTTCTCGGCGTCCGGCGCCACGGCGCCGCTAGCTGGGAGAAGTGGTGGGTCCCCACGCCCGGGGTGGTTGGCGCGCCATGCGCGCCAAATGGGGCCCTTCTAGGACGTGATCGTGGCGTATGCCGCTGCGGCTGCTGCTGTGGGCACGCGTGGTGCCAGGGCCCCGGGCTCCGTGAGCCGGGATCTTCTGTGGAGGATGAACCCTGCAATGTGCATGTGCTTTTCCAGCCCCGTGTGGCTGCGGCCGCTCGGGTGCGGGCGCCTGGGACTCCGTGTGAACGCAATTGAGTAGGAAAAGATACGCATTAAATGCAGGAAGGTGAACGGGCTAGGGTTAGCCGGGTATAAGAACCTAGACGATGGCGGCCGCTGGCTCTCCTCTCGCCTTCCTTGCCATTGCCTCTGCTCTTTTGCCTCTACCGCGGCCGGAAGCAGCCTGTGCACCGCTGAGTGAGGAGAAAGGGGAGAGAGGGAGGCGAACCTTGTCTCATTGTTTTGATGGCGTCAAGGGTTGAGATCGTCGGCGTGGAGGACTGGGAGACGTGCTCGGTCACGGAGGCCGAGCTGACGACGCTGGTGGAGAAGGGTCTTCTCCGCCCCCGCTCCGCCGACGTCCCGATGCGGGAGTGGATCATGCCGCCGCCCGAGCACCAGCTCCCGGAGCCGCCAAAGGGGTATGTCGTGAGCTTCACGGCGTTCCACGAGCGCGGGCTCGGCATGCCGATGGGCCGGTTCCTCCGAGCGCTCCTAGAGTACTACGGCCTATAGCTGCACAACCTCAACCCCAACTCGATGACGCAGGCGGCGGTGTTCGTCGCCCTATGTGAGGGGTACCTTGGAGTCGAGGCCCATTGGGACCTCTGGCTCTACTTCTTTGAGGCCGTTCTCTTCTTGAAGGCTCCTAAGGGGACGGAGAAGGAGAAGGGGAGGAGACTGGCCGTGCGGGTCGGGAGCTGCACGCTGCAGCTGCGGTCCCACACCCGGCTGTCCTACATCCCAGCGAAGCTCGCGTCCTCCAACCGCGGCTGGAATAGCAAATGGTTTTACCTCCGCAACAACTACAACCACCTCCCAGCTTACACCAGGAAGTCGTTCAGCGAGGAGCCGCCGTCGTGGAGGAAGGAGTTGATCCCGGAGAAAGTGACCCCATTGAGGAGGGTGCTGGCCGCCTTGGTGCGTCTGACCCGGGCGGGGTTGGACGCGTCGGGGGTGATCGCCAGCTTCCACCAACGGCGGGTACTGCCCCTCATGGACAGGCGGTACAGCCTGTACGACATGAGGGCCGGCACTGAGTAGAGGGGCACCCGGATGGCGCCCGAGGATCTTGACCATCAAGAGATCCTCGATCGGAACAAGAAGACAGTGGCGGCGGTGGACCCCGCCGTGGTGTACAAGGTGCCGATGCGGCCGGACGAGAATTACATCTCTGTGGTAAGGCTCCCACCTGCGCCCGTCATGTGCCTCCCGTGCTCTCCCTCTAATCTTATCCCTGCCTTCATCTCCGTAGGGGCTCGCCGGGAAGCTAAAGGCGTCCAAGCCCCCCATCTCCGCGGAAAAGGCGGCTAACAGGGCTGCCACGGAGGCGGCGAAGAAGAAGGAGAGCCTAGCGGACTGGAATGTTCGCAAGCAGCAGGAGAAGGTAGAGCTGGAGAAGCGCCGGCGCTACCAGGAGAAGGAGGGGCTCCAGCGGGAGGAGACGCAGTCGGACACCACCGACGGCGGCGATGATGACGACGATGATGACGACGACGAGGGGTGGTACGACGACGACCTGTGCCGCTCCTTGGGGCTGGGCGCGCCAGGGGAGGCGTCGCACCCCCAACCCTCTGGTGGTGCGCCGCGTGCGCAAGTGGCGGCGGTTTCCGCCGTAGAGGGTTCGGCCTCGGCTTCATCCGCGCCGAGGCAGCATGCCGGGGCCAAGGTCATGACGTCCCCCCTAGGGGAAGCGGGACACCGTGGGGGGGAGCGTTGCCGAGGCCACCCCGCCCGTGCGAAGGGGGCGCGGGGACGACCGAGGGCGCGACTTCGGCGGGAGGGGGCGCAACCCCTCTGGGGACCAACCCGCGCTAATGCCCCCGAGTGGCGGGCGAACCGGCCCCACCTCCGAGGCAACCCTTGGTTACGAAAGGAGGTCCGAGGGCCGAGATCGACGCCCGATGGAGGGGGCGAGGGGCGACGGGCGCGCCCGAGGCCCCCCTCCCTCGAGCGCGCCCCGTTGGGCATTAGGATCAAGGTGCCGGGGGTAAGTGTCGCTTGGCCTTGGGCTCGCCTTTTAGTGGTTGTTTTCTTTCTTCTTTTCCTCCGATGCTCCCCTGCCTCGTCCTTGCAGCCTGAAAGTGCGGGGCCGCCCCAGCCTCAGGCCCCGCTTACCGCGACAAAGCGGCCGGGGTTGGGGGCGAGGGGAGCGTGAGTCTCTGGCTGCCCTAGAGGCAGCGCACAGCCCGCAGAGGACGAGGCGCGACCGAGGTGCCGCTGGCGGGGAGACGCCCCTTGGCCGCTGATGAGACACGATGAAGACGCTCTGCCGCTGGGCGCCGCCGCCGCAGCCCGACGTGGTCATGGCGGAACAGCGCCACCCCCCGCCTCAAGTTGTGGACGAGGACGCTGCAAAGACGCCCGCCACGGAGTTCGGGCCATGACGCTGCTGCGCGGCAGACGTGGGCCATGCCGGTCAGCACGCTCCCACCCCCGCCCCAAGTCGCGGGCGGACGAGGCGGTGGAGATTGCCTCTCGGAGGAGGCCACCGAGGTGCGGGGGAAGGGGGCGCTTGCCGAGGACGCGACCTCCTCCCGCGGCTGAGCCGGGAGGGTCGCCGGTCGAGGGCGTCTGCCGTGGCCGGGAGCGGCCGGCCGAGGTGCCCGTCGTGAGTGAGGGCCTGCTTGGACAAGAGGCCGCTCGTTCCGGCGAAGCTCGTGAGGGCCCCCACCGTGACCGAGGGCCTGCTTGGACAAGAGGCCGCTCGTTCGGGTGAGCTCGTGAGGGCCCCACCGTGGATCGATCTCGAGGGAGCGCGGCACCCGATAAGCAGCCAATCTTCGTGCTGGACGATGCCATGGAAGGGGAGTTGTGGAAGCAAGCTTGGATGTGCCAGGAGCTGTCCGAGAGGTCGCTTTAGACTCGCCGGCCCCGACCAAGGAGCTCCCCGGTGCGCCGATGGTAAACCGACCCCCCGTGGTTCTCTTGTTTGTGAGAGCTTTTTTTTGATTGTTGAGTAATCGGGTCTGGTTACTACAGGAGCTGGCGCAAGTGTCCCGGACGAAATCAGAGTTCATCCGGGCATCGGCTGGCCTCACCAACGAGCTCAACCACCAGAAAGACCTCATGGCTCAGCTGAACACCACCCTATCGGCCAAGGACGAGGAGATTGAGAAGCTCCATCTCCTCGTTTTGGACTTGAGGGCCGAGGCTTCGACGGCGCGCGAGGAAGCCACTCTTTCGAAAGAGATTGTGGCAAAGCACGTGTCGGACCTCAACCGGTACCGGGCCGAGAGGGAGGTGATGTGGGCCGAAGTCAACCGCTCGGCCGACTCCGTCCAGGCCTTGTCTGAGAGACTGATAACCGCGGAGACCGATCTCCAGTTCCTTGATGATGACAACGCCATGATGCGGGTCGAGCTTCTGCAGGGGGAGGCCGAGGTCGAGGCCCTTTTCAACCAGCAGGAAGGTAAGCGTTGTGCCTGTCTGCCATACCATTGCTATCTCTCTTCGGAGTTTGACTCTTAGGCTTATCGCAGGCCTGAAGGGGAGGGTGTCAGAGCTGGAGGCGGCCCTCGTCGAGTCGCAGATGGCCTATAACTCGGCGCAAGGCGAGCTCGACGCCTTGACACAGAAGGTGGTGGCCTTCTGCACCGAGGTAGAGGCCGGTGAGGCCGGTGGGAGTGATCCACTGGGGCGGCTCACCGGGCTGCCCAGGCGGATGGAGGCGCGCGCCCTGGATGCCCTCCGGATCGGCGTGTCACACACGCTTGCGCTGGCCGCCTCCCACTACGAGCTCGATCCTCCTCGGATCTCCGAGGGGGTCGTTGTCTTGGAGGAAGAGGAAGGCCGCGAGAGCGGAGTGTTCGCGGGGCTGGTCCAGAAGGTTGAGGAAACCGGGGCCCCCTCTGCACTGGTCTAGATCTTCACGCCAGCCATCGTCTCTGCTCCCGTGGTTGAGGCTGACACCGCCGAGGCCACGGACGCTGCTGCTCAAGACGTAGGGGGGCCGGATGCCCCATAATAGGTCCTGCAGCTTGGGCCAGAGTGCCCGTGTAAGAACTTTATTAGTTTCTTTTGAAGATACTTGTGCTAATGGCCCATCGTGGCTTTGTGCTTTGTGATCGTTTTTTGCCTGCTTTTCGTGCCTTTTATGATCTCGATCCACACTTAGGTTAGAGTCTTTGCGAGATTATTATGGATTTTAGAGGCTATTTGTTAGTCGAGGGTAGCGAGTGGAGGTACCGTAGCGTATGGGCGTAGGTGGCCTCGCGGCTCTGCCGACCCTGTCCCTCAGAACAACCCTCTCGCAGTGCCTGAAGTCATTCCTTGGCCGAGGGTGGCGAGTAGAGGCTCCGTAGTGCACAGGCGTAGGATGCTTCATGACCCGGCCGGCCCTAGCCTTGGAATGGCTTCCCTTAGTTAGTGTTCGAGACCGTGGGCATAAAAATTTGCAGAAAAACGTTCGATAAAAGCGAGAAGTGTCTTTGGGGTGCCTTTCAGGAGGGGGTTCCCCCTTTCTAGCCCCCGAGGGAGGCTCGGTTTTGGTAAGTCAAAACTGAGCCTCGCTCTGCGATTGACGTGCTTAGCCCCCGAGGGCCTCGGATGCTCCTTACGGAAAGATGAACAAGTATTTTGTTTTCATTTCTCCGGGAAAGGCGTAAGGTACAAAAGTATGTACAAGGCTTGGAAGCTTTAAGGGTAGAAGCGATGTAGCTGTTGGATGTTCCAAGCGTTGTTCAGGATAGGGCTGTCCTCGTCGGTGAGCTTGTAGGTGCCCGGCTTGAGGACTTCGGCGATGATGTAGGGTCCCTCCCACGGCGGCGTGAGCTTGTGGTGGCCTCGGTTGTCCTGGCGGAGATGTAGCACCAAGTCACCTTCCTTGAGCTCTCGGGCTCGGACGCGTCGGTCGTGGTAGCGTTGTAGGGACTGCTGGTATCTGGCTGAGTGCAGAAGGGCAGCATCCCTGGCTTCCTCGAGCGTGTCCAACGAATCCTCTCGAGTCATCTGGTTACGCCGTTCGTCGTAGGCCTTGAGCCTCGGAGAGCCGAACTCCAAGTCGGTGGGGAGTATAGCCTCGGCGCCGTACACCAGGAAGAACGGCGTGAACCCTGTGGCTCGGCTAGTCATCGTCCTGAGACTCCAAAGGACCGAGGGGAGCTCCTCAAGCCACCTTTTGCTGAACTTGTCGAGCTTGTTAAAGATCCGAGGCTTGAGTCCCTGCAAAATCATACCATTGGTACCTGCCTATTCATCTGGGGATGGGCGACAGCGGACTAGACGATGCGTATCTGGTGCCTGTCGCAGAAGTCTCGGAACTTCTTCCCCGTGAACTGGGTGCCGTGGTCGGTGATGATGGAGTTTGGGACCCCGAAGCGATGGATGATGTCGGTGAAGAACAGCACCGCCTGCTCGGATCGAATGTTGGTGATGGGGCGTGCCTCAATCCACTTGGAGAATTTATCGATGGCGACCAGCAAGTGGGTGAAGCCCCCGGGCGCCTTCTTGAGAGGTCTGACGAGGTCGAGTCCCCACATGGTGAACGGCCAGGTGATGGGGATAGTCTGGAGCGCCTAGGCCGGTAGGTGCGTTTGGCGAGCGTAGTGCTGGCAGCCCTCGCAGGTGCGCACCACATGGGTGGCGTCGGCGACTGCGGTTGGCCAGTAGAAGCCCTGCCGGAACGCGCTGTCGACATAGGAACGTGGCGCTGCGTGATGGCCGCAGACGCCAGCGTGGGTCTTGCGGAATAGCTTCAGCCCTTCCTCGGTGGAGATGCACCGTTGCAGGACTCCCGAGGGGCTTCGCTTGTAAAGCTCGTCCTCCACCACGATGAAGGACTTGGCTCTCCTCGCGATGCGTCGGCCTCAGTTGAAGTCTTCAGGAAGGACCCCTCGGACGATCCAATCAAGGTACGGCTTCCTCCAATCTTGCTCAGGGTCGGCTTCGAGGCCCTCTTCGTCAAGCTCCATGACCTCGACGTCGTCCGTCGAGGGAGCCTCGGCCTCAGATGGGGCTGTAGCCCCCAAGGAGGGCTCGGCCCTATCGTCCGCCGCGCCTCCTTGGCCTTCAAAGCTGATGGAGGGGCCCCAAGGTCCTTGGTGAAGACATCCGGGGGGACGGGAGCCCTCCCGGCCGCAATCTTGGCAAGCTCGTCGACGGCTTCATTGTACCTCCAGGCAACGTGGTTGAGCTCGAGGCCATCGAACTTGTCCTCCAGGCTACGTACCGCCTTGCAGTATGCATCCATCTTCGGGTCGTGGCAGCTCGAGTCCTTCATGACGTGGTAGATGATGAGTTGTGAGTCCCCTCGGATGTCGAGGTGCATGATGCCGAGCTCGATGGCGATCTTCAACCCGTTGAGGAGGCCCTCGTACTCTGCCATGTTGTTCGAAGTGGAGAAATGGAGTCGAATCACGTACCGCATGTGCACCCCGAGGGGTGAGACGAAGAGGAGGCCGACACGGGCACCGGTTTTCATCAGGGACCCATCGAAGTACATGGTCCAGCACTCCGCTTGGATCCGAGGCGATGGTAGCTGGGTGTTGGTCCACTCCACGAGGAAGTCGGCCAATACTTGAGACTTGATGGCCTTCCTTGGCGCGTAGGAGAGAGTCTCCCCCATGAGCTCGACGGACCACTTTGCGACCCGTCCTGAGACTTCCTGGTTCTAGAGAATCTCCCCCAATGGGAAGCAGGAGACCACCGTGACTGGGTGGGCGTCAAAGTAGTGCCGGAGAGCTTGCGCCGAGTCAGGATCATGGCGTAGAGCAGCTTCTCGGATAGCACCTCGCTGATGAAGTAAGCCGGCCTCTGGACTGGCAGGGCATGGCCTTCTTCCTGTCTCTCAACCACAATGGCCACACTAACCACTTGGGTTGTCGCAGCCACGTGCAAGAGAAGGGGCTCACCTTCTGATGGGGGGACCAGTATCAGAGCGCTGGTAAGGGCAGCTTTGAGCTTGTCTAGAGCCCCCTGGGCCTCGGTGGTCTAGGAGAAGTGCTCCGACTTCCTCAGGAGACGGTACAGGGGCAAACCTTTCTCGCCGAGGCGTGAGATAAAGCGGCTAAGAGCCGCAAGGCAGCCCATGACTCGTTGCACCCCTTTCAGATCCTTTATCGGCCCCATACTAGTCACCGCGGTCACCTTCTCCGGGTTGGGCTCGATGCCGCGCTTGGAGACGATGAATCCTAAGAGCATGCCTCGAGGGACCCCGAAGACGCACTTCTCAGGATTGAGCTTGACACTCTTCGCCTTGAGACACCGGAAGGCAATCTCATGGTCGGTGATGAGGTCATCGGCCTTCTTGGTCTTGACTACTATGTCGTCTACATAGGCCTCCACGGTTTCCCCAATGTGATCCCCAAAGACGCCGAGCATGCACCATTGGTACGTTGCTCCGGCGTTTCTGAGTCCAAAGGGCATCGTCACGTAGCAGTACATGCCAAAAGGGGTGATGAAGGAAGTCGCGAGCTGGTCGGACTCCTTCATCTTGATTTGGTGATAGCCAGAGTAGGCATCAAGGAAGGATAAGAGTTCACACCCTAAAGTGGAGTCGACTATCTGATCGATTCATGGTAGAGGAAAGGGAACTTTCAGACATGCTTTATTTAAACTAGTGTAGTCTACACACATCCTCCACTTCCCAGTTTTCTTCCTAACCAGTACAGGATTAGATAACCACTCGGGATGAAACACTTCCTTGATGAATCCGGCCGCCAAGAGCTTGTTCACCTCCTCGCCGATGGCTCTGCGCTTCTCCTCGTCGAATCGGCGCAGACGCTGCTTCACCGGCTTGGATCCGGCCTTGATATCAAGGGAGTGCTCAGTGACATCCCTCGAAATGCCTAGCATGTCTGAGGGACCCCACGTGAAGATGTCGATGTTCGCACGGAGAAAGTCGACGAGCACAACTTCCTATTTGGGGTCGAGGGAGGCGCAGATCTTCACCGCCTTGCTGGATGGAGAGGCGAGATCCAGCGGGACCTCCTTCACCCCGTCGGACGGCTCAAAGGTGCCGGCGTGGTGCTTGGCGTCGAGCGCCTCGGACACTGCCATGGCCTCGGCGTGCTCGATCGCCTCGACGTCACAGTTGAACGCGTGACCGTAGGAGGAGCCGACGGTGATGACACCGTTTGGGCCCGACATCTTGAGCAGGAGGTAGGTGTAGTTGGGGACGGCCATGAACCTTGTGTACGCGGGACGTCTAAGGATACCATGATAGGCTCCTCTAAAGTCGACCACGTCAAAGGTGATGACCTCCTTGCGAAAGTTCGATGGCGTCCCGAAGAAGACCGGAAGGTCGATCTGCCCGAGGGGCCAGGCACGCTTGCCTGGCACTATGCCCTGGAAGGGGGAGCTGCTGGGTCGAAGTTCTGAGTGCTCGATCCCTAGCAGGCTGAGGGTCTCGGAGTAGAGGATGTTGAGGGCGCTGACGCCGTCCATCAACACCTTGGTGAGCAGCACGTTGCTGATGATGGGGTCGACGACGAGCGGGTACCGCCCCGGGTTTGGCACGTGGAGCGGATGGTCGTCGATGTTGAAGGTGATGGCGTCGGTGGACCACGGTAGGTACTGTGGAGTGGTGGGGCGCACCGAGAAAACCTCGCGACGCTTGCGCTTGATCTGGCACGGGGTGAGGTTCACCGGTAGTCCCCCGATGACCATGAAGACGTCGTAGATCTCGGGGAACTCATCGCCTTTGTCCTTCTCCTCCCTTTTCTTCTTGTCCTCGGGCGGGGGCAGCTTCTGGTAGAAACGGCAGGCCAAGTCACACTCCCCCATGGTGTGCTTGACGGGGAACTTGTGGAATGGGCAAGGCTTCTTGAGCATGTCGTCGAACGCCCCGGGCCCCGGGGGGCCTCGGGGGGCCTTGCGGTCGGCCGCGGCGACAATGTCGTCCTCGAAGTCCACCTCCTTCTTGCCCTTCTTTCCCTTTCTTTTGTTCCTCTTGTTCTTCTTGGGGTTGCGGGATGTGTCTCCCTCGGCATCGCCTTCCTTCCGCTTTCCTTTGTCGTTGCCGTTGCGAAAGATCGCCCCCACCGCCTCCTCGCCGGAGGCGAAGTTGGTCACCACCTCGAACAGCTCGTTGGCGGTGGTCAGCATCCTCCGGCCCAGCTCGTGGACGAGTTCATTGCAGGTGGTACCGTCAAGGAACGCGCTGATGATGGCAGTGCCGGCTACGTTGGGCAGCTCGGTGCACTTCTTCGAGAAGCGCCGGATGAAATCCCGCAGCGACTCGTCGGACTTCTGGCGGCAGCTGCAGAGGTCCCATGAGTTCCCAGGGCGCACGTATGTGCCCTGGAAGTTTCCTACGAAAAACCTTGACCAGATCGGACCAGTCACGAATCGTGTGGGCGGGAAGGTGCTCCAGCCAAGATCGCGCCGAGTCACCCAGGTGAAGCGGAAGGTTGCGGATGATGAGCCTGTCGTTGTCCGCGCCGCCCAGCTGGCACGCCAGGCGGTAGTCGTTGAGCCACACCTCGGGGTTCGTTTCTCCCGAGTACTTGGTGAGGTTGGCCGGCTGGCGGAACCGGAAAGGAAACCGGGCGTTGCGGATCTCCCGGCTGAAGGCACGGGGCCCCGGGGGATCGGCATCGTCGCGGTCTTCGTCGCTGTCGTGCCTGCCGCCTACGCGGCCGGGGCGGTCATGTCCGCCCGTGCTCCGGCTTCTCTTGCATCGTTGTTGATGATGTTGCGTGCGTCGCCATCGTCGAGGCTGCCGCGGTTGTCCTGGATGCGCTCGCGGACCAACCTCCACGACAGATCTTGATGGACCGAGGCTTCTCGTTCGCGGCGAGGGAGTACCTCGTCCTCCTCGTCCCTCTGTGCCCGATGCCGGGAGGCCGAGCTTTTGGCCTGTTGGATAGTAGCGGTTTCGATGTAGCCCCGCATCTCATCTCAAATCCGTCGCCCCTACAGGGTGGATGGCTCCGGCATCGCTTCGGAGGAGAAGGGGCCGCCCTTTACCCGACGTTCGACTTGCACGCCGGAAGATGGGGGCGTTCCCCTCCTTCGTCGTTGGCGATCCTCCGGTTGACGTCGCGGGCGCGTTGTCGGGCGGCGGGACTCGGGTTGCGCGCCGCGTGGCGCCTCACGCTCGAATGCGCCTCTATCTTCTACCGTAGCGAGAAGGCGGTCGTGCTCAAGCTTATCCCCGAGCTCCCGATTTGCTCGATGGTGGGGCGCCGAGACCCCTAGGGGGTAGCCACTGGATTGCCGGGTCTCGGGGGACCCATGCGCGGCGGAGTCTGCTGCTCCTAGCCCGTGGGCCGAGACGCGCTGGGGTCCTGAGGCGTTGCGCCTGTCGGTGCCGGCCTTGCGGCGTGCCTAGGGTTGTGATCCTAGTCGCCGTCGTCGTTGCCATCACCACGCCGCCGAGATCACCGATCTCCACGTGGAAGCACTCACGGGTCGGGTCGTACATGTCGTCCGGCGAGTCCGAGTCGGAGTAGCCAAAGGCATATGCATGCGCCGGCATTAGCCCCTAGGGCTCCGTGGCCTCCAGGTAGCGCTGGATCGCGTGGGCATAGCGGGACCCGGAATGGTCCACTCCTGCCCATCTAGTCCGGTGCTCCTCAAGGTCAGGGTCGGACGCGGCTAGGGCGGACGCGTCCGAATCCTGGGTGTAGCGCAGCTGGTGGCCGGGGTGTTCCCCATAGGCCCCCAAGCTGGTGGAGACCAACGATGCGTACGTGGAGGCGGCGTTGGTGAAGCCAAACGGTGGCGGTGAAGCTGGTCGCGAGGCGTTGGGGTGGCCCTCGCTTCCCAAATCCAACGCCGCCAGATCCTCCTCCAGGTTTCTGGCGACGCGACGCGCCTGCCGAGTACGGCGGGCGTGTGCGCTACGGCGCCTTCTGCGCTGAGCCCGTGATGGGGCCACGGGGGCCTCGTCGGGAGTCTCCTGGGCTCTGGGCACAAGGAGCTCCATATCGTACTGGGTGCCCAGCGACATGAACTCGAGATCCCCGAACCGGATCATGGTGCCCATCTTCAGCGGCTGTGCCGGAGGAAAGTTGGGGCCGGGAACGTTCGGAGACGTCTCGTCGCGGTGGTTGGCCATTCCGGAGTTTTGGCGGGAAGGAAGGCGAAAACACGCACAGGCCCCTACCTGGCGCACCAACTGTCGGTGCTAAAACTGGCGGTCCTAATACCGACTAGTAAATTTGTGGTGCGTATTCCCAACTCTGGAAGGTGTGCAAGAAGAATACAGGGAGAACTAGTATTATCCTGCACCAAGGTGCTTGTAGGTAGGAGAGTACAAGCAGATGGAGAGAGGGAGCTAGTCCCAAGTCTCATGAGTGATCATGGCAAGTGCCAATATTGTGTGTGTGGAAGGGCTTAAGGTTGCTTGTGTTCGTCTACCCCAGAGGGGGCCCGGTCCTCCCCTTTTATAGCCGTAAGGGGTGAACAGGGTTTACATAAAGTGCCGGCGTGTGAGTGGAAGAGGCCATGAGCGCCTCTCCTTCCTGATCCGAGGCCTCGGAGGCCGCCGGAATGGGCGCTAGTACTGTAGAGCCCGGCCGCAGTTGTGAGTTGTCGCGTCCCCTTATCCTGACGACTGAGAGGACGGCTATCCCTGTAGAAGTTGATGGAGAAGCCAGGGGAGACGTATCTGACTCCTGCGGCGTGCTGTAGCTTTGACTCCCTCTGGTTCCGAGGCTCAGAGGGCCTCGGAACCCACTGCCAGACGCGGCGCTTGGCACCGAAGAGAGCCGTCATCGGGGCAATCGTTGCCCATCCCGGGCTCAGAAAACCCGGGAGGTACTGTTGTTTGACCAGCGTCCCGGCCGACCTGACTCCCGTACGGAGGATGATACTGGATGACGGTCCTTGGCGTGGCGGCCACTGTCCTGAAGCCTCGGTGACTTGACCTGGCAATGGGGTTAGGATACACAGTGCCTCACAGTGGTAGGCCTGGCTTCCACTGTGAGGGTTAACGTAATCATGAGCGCGGGTGAGGGTTGTGACGGGAAGGCTCTTATCCCCTGCCAAGGGATAACGTCAGTCTGATGGGTACTGTGGGAAGGCGGGCGACAGATATACGTCAAGTCAAAGTCCTAGTTTGACCAGGGAAAGGCGGCGCGGCCCGTCCGAGGCCTAGGTGCAGGGATTCGGGCGGGACGGAAAGCGAAAACTCGTCCGAGGCCTCAGTGGGGAGGGCTCGGGCGAGGAGGAGAGTTAGCGCCCGTCTGAGGCCTCAGCGAGGAGGGCTCGGACGAGATGGAAGGTTAGCGCCCGTCTGAGGCCTCAGCCGGGGAGGGCTCGGACGGGACGATGTGCAGTGCGCTGGGCTTTGGTGGGCCGTGTTTTGTCACTGTGTGGTCTGGTTTTGTGTTTGTTGGGCTTATTTTCGTGACTAGTTTGGGGGGCCATACTTTTGGTACCCGACAAAAGCCTATTTTGACCTTTGACTATGAGCTACGCCCGTGTTTAATAGATATGGTCAGAAGCCAATCTTTCTCAGGAGAAGATAATGCTAGCCCTTATTCTCACCTCAATGAATTCGAGCAAACCTGTGTGTGCTTGCGCATTAAGGATATGTCTAATGAAACTATCCGATGGAAGCTTTTTCCTTTCTCTTTGACTGGAGAAGCTAGACATTGGTATGATCTCCATGTTGAGAGTGTTAAAGGTGTCTAGAGAGCATTGTGTGCTGAATTTTGCCTTCAATTCTATCCTATCTCCAAGGTAGCAGACCTTCGCTTAGAGGTTCTATCCTTTAGATAAGGGAAGAAAGAGACTCTAACTGAAGCCTGGGAATGCTTTAACAATCTTACTCATTCTAGACCTAATCTATCTATACCAGACCCCGTTCTTCTTCGACATTTCTATAAGGGTCTAACTAGAAAAACTTCTAAATTTCTCAACCTTGCTTCTGGAGGATCATTCTAGCATATCACTCCCGATGTTGCGAGAAATGTCCTTACAAAGATCCACAAAGATGAAACACCTTTAGAGAAGCCAGTAGAGGAAGAGAATTTGATAGTTGATCAGGAATCCATACCTACTACATCTCAACCTACAACTATCACCGAGCCTGAACCACAGGTGGAGGAAGAAATTTCACTTCCAGACTTCATGCTCGAGGTCGAGGATGATATATTCACTGACTATGGAAACACCTCGAATTACTATTCCATTAGGAGACCACAGAAGCCTAAGAAGTCATCACTTAGTGAAGAAGTCTTAGATCCCCCTGATGAGACTTTCCTCAAGCGAAATGCTAAAGAGCTTGTGCCGATTATAAGCAATGATTGGTTGGAAGAGTCAGAGTTTTCCTCTGATGTCATCCGAGTTGATTTCACTTCAACAACCATACCTTGCCAAATCCACAAGGGTTATTTCAAAGCATTATACAATCCTGTTGTGGGAGTTAACATCATGTCTGCAACATATGCTCAAGATCTTTTAAAAGACATGCCCTTAACCCCAACAACGAATTTTCTAAAAAGTCCTCTAGGCCACATTCTCCCAAGTTTGGGAATCCTTTATGTCTTACCTATTCATGTCAAGGGGATAATAGTTCACTTGGGCTTTTATATCTTTCATATCATAGAGTTTGACGTATTGATTGGATAGCCTATAGAGAGACTTTTGCAAGAAGGACAAAAAGCGAATCTAAACATTAGTCTTGGGAAGAATTTTAATTTGCCTATATCTATAACTCATGCTCTCAACAATGAGACTGAGTCACTTTCTGAGCCTGATCCTATGGAAGAAGTCTTAGAGACATCCTTTGAATCTCTTCTCGAATCAGATTTCGAAGATGATTCCGAACCACTAGATGAGGAAGGAGATAGTACGCTAGAACCTGACCCTCCAGATAAGTTTGAGGAACCACCTAAGCCTCCCATAGAACTCAAGCCCTTGCCTTCTGGTCTTAAATATGCTTTTCTGAATAATGATCGAGAATCTCCTGTGATCATAAGTGATAAACTCTCTCAGGAAGAAACCTTTCGATTGATTACAGTCCTAGAAAAGCATAGGTCTGCTTTTGGCTATTCACTCCAAGATCTTAAAGGAATTAGTCCTGTTCTTTGCACCCATCACATTTCTACAGACCCTGAGATAACACCTTCTAGAGAACCACAACATAGGCTAAATAATGCGATGAGAGAGGTTGTTAAGAAAGAGGTTTTAAAACTGTTACACGCCGGGATTATATATCCTATGCCATACAGTGAGTGGGTAAGCACTGTGCAAGTTGTGCCTAAGAAGGAAGGCATGGCAGTTGTTAAGAATGACAAAAATGAATTAATCCTACAAAGAACCATCACTGGATGGCGGATGTGTATTGATTACCGAAAGCTTAACAAGGCAACAAAGAAAGATTATTTTCCACTCCCCTTCATTGATGAGATGTTGGAGAGACTGGCAAATCATTCTTTCTTCTGTTTTCTTGATGGGTATTCAGGATATCATCAAATACCAATCCATCCAGATGACCAGAACAAAACCACCATTACATGTCTATACAGAACATATGCTTGCCGTAGAATGTCTTTTTTTGGATTATGTATTGCTCCAGCTTCATTTCAAAGATGCATGATGTCTATATTTTCTGATATGATTGAAGTGATAATGAAAGTTTTCATGGATGACTTTTACGTATATGGAAAAACTTTTGATAAATGCCTTAAAAACTTAGATAAGGTTTTGCAAAGGTGTGAGGAAAAGCACTTAGTCCTTATTGGGAAAAATATCATTTTATGGTTAAAGAAGGAATGGTGCTTGGACATCTAGTGTCCGAAACAGAGATAGAGGTAGACAGAGCTAAAATTGAAGTGATTGAACAACTACCTCCTTCCATTAATGTTAAAGGAATTCGAAGCTTCCTAGGTCATGTAGGTTTTTATCGACAGTTCATACATAACTTTTCATACATTGCTAGACCTCTAACAAACCTGCTAGCTAAGGATGTTCCCTTCGAATTTGATGACGCATGTTTAGAAGCTTTTGAAACTCTTAAGAAAGTGCTCATCTCTGCACCAATCATCCAACCCCCTAATTGGTCGCTGCCTTTTGAATTGATGTGTGATGCAAGTGATTTTGTTGTGGCGGCAGTTTTGGGACAAACTAGAGATAAGAGGCATCACGCAATTGCATATTCTAGCAAAACTTTGATAGGACCTCAACTTAATTATGCAACTACTGAAAAAGAGCTTCTGGCTGTTATTTTTGCTATAGACAAATTTAGATCTTACTTAGTAGGAGCAAAAGTAATTGTTTATACAGATCATGCTGCTCTTAAATACCTGCTCACTAAGAAAGATACTAAACCCCGACTCATAAGATGGATTATGTTTCAAAATGGGTAGAAGCCATGCCATGCAAAGCTGCAAATTCCAAGAACTCCAAGAAGATGTTTCATGAGACAATATTTCTAAGATTCGGTGTTCCAGGGATGGTGATCAGTGATGGAGGTACTCACTTCATTGACAAGGACTTTCGCAAGTACTTGATGAAGCAAGGAATTCAATATTATGTAGCTACTCCGTATGATCCTCAAACAAGTGGCCAAGCAGAGACTTCCAATAAGCAAATCAAGAACATTCTACAAAAGATAGTCAACGAGATGGGGACTGCTTGGAAGGAAAGGGTATCTGAAGCATTATGGGCATACCGAACAGCTTATAAGACACCTCTTAGCATGTCACCCTATCAACTTGTCTACGAAAAGACCTGTCACTTGCCAGTGGAGCTTGAGTTCAAGGCACACTGGGCAATCAAGAGATGGAATATGGATTTAAAGGCTACCGAGACAAGAAGAAAGATGCAATTCTCAGAACTAGATGAATGGCAAGAGAAAGCATATCACAACGCTAAGATCTATAAAGAGAGGACCAAAAGGTGGCATGATAAGAGAATAAAAAAGAAGAGCTTCAACCCCGGAGACAAAGTGCTATTATTCAATTCCAGGGTGAGGTTATTCGGGCATGGTAAACTACGAAGCAAGTGGGAAGGACCTGGTGGTAAACGCATCATCACATGGAGCGATAACACTTCAAAACAACGAAGGTATGTTATTCAAGGTAAATGGCCAACGCCTTAAGATTTTTCTAGAACCTTCTAGACCACTCGAGGAATTAGATGAAATTTAGTTTTTGGCTTTCCCCTAATTTATTAAAACTGCCACCTCCGTCGCAGATTGGGCAGCGACAAGAGAAAAATTGGAGGGATAAAGGGCCAAGTATGCACCATGCGAAAGGGCACCGGAGACTGGGCCAAGGTGGGACCGGCCAGTCCCACCCCAGACCGGTCAATCTGCCCTTGCGCCGTCTCGCGGTCCGCTGCCTCTCGGTGCGTAGCTTGATCCGTTACGGTTTCGGATATTCTGCCACGATGCGCATCCGCCGCCGTCTGTTCACGATAGATGCTCGGGATAGATTAAGATGGAATGCCCCCTACCTCAAGTCATCAGGACTATATAAACACCCCCTGGGGTCATTCTCCTCTCATCCCAAGATCTTTTCTCTCTCAACCCATAGCAAGGAAGCTCTCCACCTCTCCACCATTTGCCAAATGGCTAGCCCAAACCACCCATACACAGTCGAAGAGCCGGAGGACGTCCTTCCACTGGCGGTCATCTCGCCGAAGTAGCTGGTAGTAGTGCCATCGAAGGAGATCGTCCTGGTGCCATCGAAGGAGGTCATCCAAGCTCGACCTCGAGGAGCACCAATGGAGGAATCCTTCTATGCCTAGGCCATCAAGAGGCCTGCCATTGCTATACCAGCTCATCGACCGCTCCTGGGTGACAAGCCACGACAGCCAGGTCAACCTAGCATCGCTCTCCCCCAAGGCACTAAGTTACTACCTCCTAGAGAGGGAAAGAGGCTGCTGGGAGTCACCACCAAGTTTGGGGTGGTGACTGGCGTGAAGTACACCAATCTGAAGCCCCGAGTAACTTTGGATGGTGTACGGGTGGATCCTAGCAATGTGAAGTTCACTTCACCGCCAAGCGCTAACCCGAAGGCCCCGAGGAAGAAGGCGAAGACTGCACCTGCCCCAAGACAGCCTCGTCTAACCCTGACCACGCTAGAAACCAGGATAGATCTTCAAGCCTAAGCCCTTTCAGATGCGCTAAAGGCCCTAGGAAACGCTATTTAGTGCATAGGCAACCAGAGACTAAGCATGAGCAGCTGCATGGCAAGCATAAAGCACTCAAGGCTAGGGTCAAGGAACTAGAAAAGAACTCGATATCGAGATGAGTAGGCACACGTGTAACAATCATTAGTTGCTTAGTCAGTTTAGTTAGTCTAGCTAGTTCAGATTAGTTCACTTAGATAATTTGATTCATTCATGATCATCTTGTGTAATAAATGTGCCTATCAATAGTAAAAAAATTGAGTTTTTAGAATCATCTCTCTCTGGATATATGTTTGTTTTTGTCTCCACCTTGTTGTGTATAAAAGAAAACAGGAAACAAGTGTGGGGGAGACAACTCACAGAAACTCAGAAGGAAAACAAAGCAATGAGAATCAGGTATGTACTCCAAACACTCTCATGTATTACCACTGAGCTTAATTGAACATCTTTTATGAAACATGATTGTACCTCAAGGATGATTAACTTGGTCATAACTTAAGGCAAGAATCACATAATTCATCTCCTGTAAAAATTTACTACTGTTGGGAACTCTTTATAGGGACCCTATACCCCTTAAGTTGTTGACAAGTATGAGATAGTAGAACATGAGAACCTAAACCTCTATGCCTAGTTATTGGAGCATTTATTTTGAAACATAAAAACAAATAGCTATGCTACCCCTCTGTGGTTTTTAATTGCCTATAGAGCCGTACATAATCATAAACTTTCTACATAAGTAGCTTGTCTTGCACTGAGCTCTATCAGCTTTTGAGACCCGTGTCGTAGAGATTTATCATGCTCCCAAGATCAAGATCCACTTCCACTCCACATATGCACTATCCCTACACTGGGGGCAGGCGTAACCTTTTCCATCCACATAGAAAATGTGCTGCTCTTACACTAAGAGTACGCACCCAAAAAGACTTTTGGTAGGATCTCATTCACTTATGCTCAACATTCTCAGAAATCTCTATCTTGCAAAAAAATTTTGTGTAGGAAGAAATGGGCTATGCAAAAAAATAAATAAAAAGAGAGTCCAAAAAGAAAAATGGACAAGGGTCCAAATGCTAAAAAGAATAGTGGCACTTAGATGCCCATCTCTCTGAAAAAGAAAAGAAGGAAAAATTTATGATAGCCCATTTTCTCCAAGCACTCCAATTCAAGCAAGAGAGATATATCCTTCAAAGTCTGAGCATAGTAGAATTAGGATAGCCACCATATATTCCACACACATGCACATCCTGATCTAGGAGTATGACATCTCTCTTCTTGGGACTCTTAACGCTAGCTCAATGACGTGTAAGGTAAGTATACTACTCCTTGCCAAACCTTCAAACTCCACATAAGCCTATTAGAGGTAGGTTGCAAGAAAAGGCATTCACTCATTCATGCCTAAAAGAGAATCCACAAATACCACATATAATGAGTGATTTGAGAGCACCACATTGAGGAGCAGGTAAGCTATGTTTTATTTCAAAATTCTTGCAAAAACCTCCAATAGACTTGGCAATGAGATAAAGGTAATCTGTTCAGCTGTTCTATTTTTCAACTCCCTAAAGTTGCTTGGTAGACACTTTGAATCTCATAGTGCAGGTATGACTAGGGATGAGCCTATGTTGATATCTTTGTCTAGAATTATGTCTAAACTTATCCAACCTTTTCTCGAGGATGAGTAAAAGCCTAAGTGTGGGGGTGTTGTTGATGGTCCTTAATGTTCAAATCCAACCGTCAACTAACCTTCCAAAGTGATATAAAAGCAATCCATCTACCTAGAAGTAGGGCTTTAACTAACGAATTCCATGAGTTTTGGTGAATCAGTGGTTTTGCAGGTATACACCGGAAATGACACACTTTTGAGCCATAATACAACATAGAATGCAAGATTGGACGCCATGGCTACGCAGGAAGATTGCAGAAGGAATGAGAAGGCAACATACAGAGACTGGGCTGAAGTCCAGCCAGGGGAGACTGACCGGTCTGCCCCCAGACCGGCCGGTCCCATGTGGGCCCCACTCGTGGCCCGCTTCGTCCAGGTTGCTCCGCCGCCTTTGAGGTTTAATCTCCACCGTCCATCAAAGTCAGTTTGATCCAAGGGCTCATGTTGATTTGCCAAGGCTATAAAAGGAGAGGCAAACCCCCCGGGAGGAGGATCCATTCTGAAGAAGAAGAGCTTTATCGAGAAACCCTAGTTAGGATCCCGGGAGGTATCCCTCGAATGGACATACCTGTAACATCCTAGGTCTTCCAAACACCAAAAATCTACACTTTTTTAAAACTTTTCTTGTAAGGTGTGATGCATGTAGTTCTAGGTCAAACCTCGGTCAAACGTGGGAGAAGTTTGCTAGTGAATCGTTGCCTTTCATTTAGATTTGGTTGTAGGAGAATGCCGATGTTCTTGCCTTGGTTCCGAGCTTGATCCTTGTCAGAGTTTGAAGTGCACTAGTCCATAGAAAATCTCTCCGAAGCCCCCGTTATTTATTCCTCTCCAACCCAAATCAATAAAAGATGAACAAATCTTTTGCTTCATTTGATCTCCCCTCAATATCACTTGTTACCCCTTGAAAACCTTCTAGAATTCAAATCATAAAACAAGAGCTCTCTTTCCTTCTTTTAAATTCTCTCTAATTCTCATTTGGTCATCATCTCGAGTGCACTAAGGAAAAATAGAAAACCTTCTCCTTATCTCTTGGACCAGAAGCTCCCACCGGCCCACTCCCTTCTCACTCCCTTATCTCCCACGGTACAGCCCAACGCCACCACCACACGGGCCTCGGCCTTCCCGCGACCCCCCGCACGGCCCACGCCCGCGGCCCAAGGCTTGCCGGGCCCGTAGCCACGCCTCCACGCCCAAACCCTAGGGAGCATGGGCTCCCTCGGCCAGCCGCCACCGCTAGAGGGCTCGAGCGCCCCGAAGCCCTTGGCGTCCGTCGGCCGTGGATGTGCTCCACGCTTCACGGACGTCGAGGCTCCCCGCCGTCGATGCCACGAGCCCTAGGCGCTGCCCCTATAAAAAACGGACACCGGCCGCCTCCTACTCGTTTCCCGGTCGCCGCTCCTCTTCCTCCTCTCGCGAGCATCGTTTGCCATGCCATCTCCGCCCCGAGCGACCGCCACCACAAGCCGCGGCGTGGCAGCGCGCTGCGCCACCAGTGGCCACCGCCTCGCCATGCAGCCATGCCGAGCCACGGCGTTGTGCACGCCCGGCCTTGGCGGTGCGCCACACCACCCGCCACTGCTCGTGCCACTCCGACCACCAGCCTCCCTCTCCCCCCCGCACTTGCATCCCGATGGCGCCCTGTCCCGCCGCATCATGGGCGCCATGGCCCTCCGAGTGCGCCACCGACACGTTAACCGTGCCTTGGTGGAACCACCCGCGCTGCCACCGCTCAACACCGGGCCTCGGCGTCGCACTTTCGCTGCAGCGTTCAGCGTCGGCGGACCGCGCTCCGCCTCCGTGCCGGTTCTGGCCAGCGCTGATGCTCGAGCCACCCCTCGTGATGCTTCGCGGGAACCCCCACCGTCGTCCTCACTCCGTCCCCTACACCAACGGCTGCGCGGCGGGCGAGCCACAGCAGCCCCAAGCCCGCTTCGGTGCGCCTCGGCCGCCATCGGCCGCCTCCAGCTTCGCCTCCGACTGATCACGATTGCACTGCGTCTCCCCGGCATCGCCCTACCTCGCCCGTCCTCCTCCGGCTCCGCTGGCTAGTCTCGGCCGCACTGGCCGGCCGTAGCCGCCTCTGGCGGGCTGCGGTATCTCCGGCGGGCCGCAGCTGGTTCATAGCCGGACGCCACCGGCCGAGGCGGGGCCCTGGCTGGTGCCCCTGCCGCTGCTCCACGATGACCAACCATCACGCCGCAGCTCTTCTCCGACGCCGGTGAGCCACCAGCGCATCAAGGCACCATCTTTTCCTTCCCGTCACAGTTCCATGCCTAAGTCCAGCCTTCGTGCCGCTGTCCTACACCTTGCAGGGAATCCTCCGGAGCTCCACTGCCTTCCAGCCACCTCGCTGCCTGTCCTGGTCGCGTCCCGCCTGCGGTGGCCAGCCATAGCCACTGCCATCCAGCCGCAGCCAGCTACGGCCAGCCGCAGCTGGCCAGCAGCAAGCCGGAGCTGGCTGGAGCTAGCCATAGCGGGCCGGAGCTGGCCAGAGATGGCTGCAGTAGGCTACTGCCGGCCAGGGCTAACCCCGGTTGGCCGTGGACCTCCTGCCACTTCCAGCATCACTCTGTGAAACCCCACCAGCCTCACCCTTCCCGGCTAAGGTCGATCATTCGCAAACTCCGCCGACGCCACCCTCGACGTCGGCAAAACTTCACTTTTTCATACATATTCATACTTGTCATTCATGATCTAAGCCTATGCCGTGCCTTCACACCGGATTGTCTCATGTGCTATGGATGTGTGCTACTTCATTTGCTCGTGTCTTGCCTTGAGTTGTGCGATATTGTCTGTGGATCGAGCCTTCGAGCTGGTCGAGGGACCGTACCTCGTTTGAGCGTTTCAATCGTGGGTTCATCCAAGTGATCGCGATGCCGAGCGTAACTCGTTCTCTCATGCTTTAGTTGTCTTCGTCGTACCCTGAGTGTTAGCTTCTATCTTTGGCCCTAGGATGTGGTCATAACGGAGCTCGATATTGCTATCGATGTGGATCTTACCCGCGCACATTGAGCCTCCCTAAGACCTAGTCTAGTGGGAGTTGATCTAGGAGATGACAATCGTGGGACGATGGATGTCAACTCATGGAGGTGAAGCTCATGGTCGTAGGCTGCCCCGCCATGACCATTGGGCTTTACCTCCTTCTTTTCCTTTCTTTTCTTTCGCTCATTTTCCCACCACCTCGTATGCTTGCACCACCTAGACCGGAGCATTCCTCAGTTCTCGTGATGACAACCACATTGCTACGAACCCGAGAAATAGCTTTTACCGCTTTAGTTGCACGGAGGTCGTGGTGCCCTACGAGTTGGCGTGGATCGCGAAACTGCGCGAGACCATCATCTCTTTTCTTTCGACCACCATCCTTTGCCATGACGGGTAGGTCGAGAAGAGTGCGGGACCATTTTTCTTTTGCTCTTCTTCGGTTCTCGCTAATCCAGTAAGGCGTGGATCGAGTCTCTCATTCCAACTTCGATTCATGTCTTTCCCCATGACATGTGGATCGAAGTGCTGCGGGGCCAAGGGCCCCTTTTCTCGCTTATCTGTGTTTGTTAGTGTTCTTTATTTACCTCTTGTTCTATTCCTTTGATTCCCGTCAATCGCAATGGCGAGTGGATCAAAGGAGGTGGACCTCATTTTCCCACTTTGGTTCTTTCGTGCTTGAGCCCCAGTATGTTTGTACCTATTGAGATCATAGCATTCCTTAGGCTCTCACAGTGACAACCGCACCGCTGAGACCCCGGAGAATGCCTTAGTGCATATAGTGCACCTTGGTCGAGGTACCCTACAAGTGGTTTAGGCACTTTGATCTCTCATGCATCGCTCCTCTCTGATGCCTCGCCATTGCCATGGCATGTGCATTGGAAGGGGGTAGACCACCGCTCCCTCTCTTTTCTACCTTCTATTCTTCCCCTCTAGCCTGTTCTGTTCGATACCGTCTTAACCATGACGATCGGATCGAAGACCGGTTATCCCTTTAGTTACCAAAGCTATGGTCTATGCTAAGTCCTCGGACCCATGTGAGTCAACCTGATCGACCGTTGGAAAACCATCCTCATCGAGGATGTGACCGAGGCCGCGACATGGACATGCCCAGCTAGCTCTCGTCTCTTCCATTGTTGTGCTACTCTCTTCTCGGCTCCCGACGTTGTTGTGTCGTGCGGATCGAGAGGACCTATAGGCGCTCCTCTGTTGTTCATGTTCCAATCTCTTTTGCTACCATCGCTACCATGACGGGTGAGCCAAAGAGCCTTGGAACCAAGTCACAGTTCCTCTATTTCATGATAATCGTTCTTACTCGAATCCTATGTAGTAGTTGTGACTTGCGGGTTAAAGGCCGCAAGGGCCAAAACCTTGCTGTTCCTATTTCCCTTGTTTTCTTTTTCTCTTCTTTCTCTCCTGCTTGTGATCCTCCGGTCCCCGCCAATTGCCATGACATCCAGATCGGAAGGTCACAACCGTGGTGTTTGCTTAAGTTAAGTTAGGATCAAGGCCTCTTTTTTTGAAGCCGTAAAGGTCGACATGATCGACCCAGGAAGTACTGGCTATACCATGGTCGTGATTCAGGCTTGTGCTTAGCAGACAACCACTTCTATTTATTTGAGCTCGAGGATCAGACGCTCCATGAGGGCTAAGTCTTTCAGTGTTTATTTGGAGTTATCTAGTTCCTTCTCTATCTTATTGCCTTTTGGGGAGTATTGGATTTTAGTTAGGGATTGATTGTTCTTTTGCCTTGTTTGTCGTTATACTGAGGTAGTTGCATCGTTGGAAACGTTGGTCGAACCGGAGATCCGCTGGAGGGAGGAGACACGAAGGACAACTGGATGGGGATGACTATGGATTGCTATAAACAGGTGCCATGTCCCACCCAACCTCATAGAATCCTACTAGGCATGCAATATGTAGCTGCTAGTGCTTTACTTTATGCAAATAGCTGTGATAGGATGCATGGTAGATTGTTTGATAAGCCATTACCTTGACGCAACTTTTCCCCTGCACACCCGCTGTTAGGCTAGATGCACGCTTATCATGATACTGTACCAGCTACTCACTCTACATATTGATGATGTGAACTTGCTTGTGAGTGGCTAAGGCACGCGGTGCCGATAAACTGTGGATAACTGGGATAACATGGGAGAGATCTTGGCGTGTCTTGGGTGTGTGGTGAGGGTTGTGTCATCTGGGCAGGATCTACGACGAGTCAGGGGACGAGTCTTGCTGGGGAGTGTGATCTGGGCACTCCCTATGTGAGAGAGTACCTGTGGCGGGTACGTGTGATATGAGTAGATTCCAGGAAGGAGTGTCTTCGTGGGACGAATCCCCAGAATGGGAAGTGCTGTTGAGGCACGGGGCATCGGGCCCCTTGGTGAAGATATCCTGTCCAGTTAATCCTAAGGACTCATATGTCAAGCGAATCGGGCCATAGGAACCCTTCGTACACACCACTCGTTCCTGATGGGCAGGAAACAACTTGACGGCTAGCTGGCCCCCTGCCATTACTACTAGGCTGGTAGGTGATAGTGTAGGGAGGTACGGGTGCCGAGACCCACACCCTCCTGAGACAACGTGGAACCCTCTCCGGGATCCGGTACCATGTCTCACGCCTCATCTCGGCTTGGGTGGATCTCCTGGGGTGCCCTAGAGCCGAGTGGTAGGGTGGCATCGGGCCGCTTAGGGCGGTGGCTTGGTATCGGCCTAGACGAGGCATCGTCGATGATGGTGATCTTGTGGTTCCAGTGTACACGCTCTGCAGAGTTGATCGATCTATATGTATAGCCGTGTCCACGGTCAAGGACAACTCCTATGATCGACGTCTCACTTGATTAGTGAGTGGAGTCCTTTTCTCTTCTCTCCCCCTGGGTGTTGTTGGATTCCGGCTTAGGCCATTGAGGCAAGAAGGAGCGGGAGTCTTCCTTGCCGACTAGAGAGTGAGAGTGTGGTGAGATATGTGGATGTGGATGCGGATATGGATGGGATGATGGACGTGTGGATGAGATGGGCTAAAACTTGATGAACTATATTATATTTATATTATGAATTGGCATAGGAAAACTACAGCCAAATATAGGCCTTTTTCTCTACGCTTGCATTCCACTTACCATATAGCAAAGCAAAGCATAGGGTGGGAGCCAGTGGCCAGTACAAATCATACTGATAGAGTTGAGCAGGTTTGGTATCCGAGGAGGACTACGATGATAATGGAGCTGGAAGGATTAGGTGGTCTCATTCCTACACTCAAGTTTGGTTAAGGAGATCAAATTTACGCCCGCTGATACTCTACCCCGACTCTGATGATCGTTTGTGAAGGAGGAGCCTTCACCCGCTATGGCGCTACGCCTACTCTGATGTTGACCTGTGTGCGTATATCACTAGGATACTTTGTACTTTGGTGTGCCTCCAAGTGTTGTAAAAACCATATAACTTGTACCTTTTTGGCGATGTATGAACTGTGGTATCAACTGTAAATGATATACTCTGTGGATTTCTCTTTGAGGAAATCGCGGGTCATTTCAATACCTCTCTAGAGTTAGCATTCCAAGAGAGAGCTAGTTCTATACCTCTAGAAGCTAGTTCTATATCAGAAATAGAGAGATAGAGTCAAAGAGAGAGTTTTGGAGGAAGTATCGGCCTGTCGGTGCTACCTCTACGGCTTGTATCTGAGATTACTTTGGAATTGACTTCAGTGTTCAAGTAAGTAACATTTTTTATCTTATTTTACTGGTTTGTGACTCTTTTGAGTACTTTAATCCTTGTAGTTCCTGGGTTAGAGTAGTATTCATAGTGTAAGCGTGGTGCTTAGACTCCATTACTTGTAGATGTACCCTATCTTCTGGATTTGGTGGTAGCTCGCGGAGGTGACTTTATAGCTCCGTTGAATCTTATATAGTCCACTATCCCATCGGTAGGCCGAGCAGGAGAATAATTGGTAGTCGGGTTACAGTTTTGCCTGTGCTCCTCTATCCAATTCCTCCGTGAAACATCCTAATCACACCTTACTTGAGCCTAAATTAGAACTCTTAGTTGTCTTCTCTATATCCCTATCTTCTACAGCCTTGTTTGCTACTCAGGTGGTTAAGTTGTAGTTTAGATTACCCTCACACATCTTCCTTTGGGTTCAATATTAAAACTGGGTCTATTCATCCGGTGATGTGCTACGTCGTATCCGTGCGCTTGCGGATTATTCAGTAGGCATTAATAGATACCAACAGTTGTCTTTCTACCTTTACCCCCAATTTGCTAAATAACAATCATACTCCTCCATCTCTGTTTGAATAAATCTCTATATATGATGCTTTCATGCTACCATAGTCTGCTATACCATTCTTAGATTTGGAGTATTTTCATACATCTCTTGGCTGAAGCATGGTGCTTACTTTAGAAATGTTGATTTTACTTCCAAAGGCTTTTTAAATTAAGTATGATGCATAAGTTAAAATGCCTTCCTGAACCAAATTAGATATGGTATCTAAGTTGATTTTTGGACCAAGAGTATGCTCTAGTTGATAGCTACTATTTTATTAGACTAAACCCTATAGGAAGCTCTCAAAATAATTTGGGTAATTCATGGGATGAATTCAAATCAGAGATAAAGTAAGGCACATGAAAAACTCCAATAACATTGCGCTAAAAAACGCAACCCATTCATCATGGATGGAAGAATTGTAAATATTAAATATCCTTCATTTTGTCTTTGACTAAAAGTTGCCTTTGCCTAGAGCCATGCTTGTAGAGAACATGATAAATAGAACCTATGCTAAGGTAATCCTAAAACCATATTTTCATTAGCATAGATGTAATGCACATAGTTTATGGACAACAACCCACAGATCAAATTTGTATATTCCTTTGAGTATATGCTATCCAGTAATCCTGTGCAGGCATAAAACACTGAGTTAGATGGGAGATTCAACAAGCTGAGAAGACAAAAGAGCAAAAAATATGGCATGAGAAAAGGATGAGAAAGAAAAGGGTGCAATTTAGGAAACGAGAAGCTTATGAACATCTCAAGATGTGAGGCTAACCAAAAAAGAAAAAACATCAAAAAAAGTTTAGTTCTTTAAACTTGTACCTAGCACCACTTCTTTTAGCCCATAATTTTGACCTAACTAAGCTAAGAATAAGTTGCACACCTTATCTTTAGAAGATGAATAGTCATAATCATGTAAAGTTTGATGCATCATGTGCGGATAGACAATCCTTCCATGGATTAAGCAATTCAATCCTCTTAGCCAAATATACTTAAATGTTACATTCATGCTCAACCTTTTGATCCCACCACTCATGTTATGATTGAACAAAGCACACAACATTAACTTCATCTTGTTCAATATGCTTAAGGTTAGAGAAAAATAAAGAAAGTTTAGTTTTTGTTCTGTTGGTACTTTTTCACCAATAGAGCCCATGAACTTGATCTTTAACATATCATCATGAGCAAGGCACACTTAAAGTAAAGTGTGTGTGGAAGAGAGACAATGAATTCCCACTTTCTACAAATAAAGATCCTAGACATGTCAAACTAAAATCAAAACTCAAGATCAAGAGGGGTTTGGTGAAAGAAGGTGACATCATCATTAAGGGCACCACCACAAGAATCTCGTCTCTAAAGCAAGCTAAGTTACTGAATTACTAAATGTCACAAGAAAAAGTCTGGTAGGAAGGACTCACAAATCCGCATCGAAAGAGCTAGCTTGGGAGAGAGGCACTCCCATGTATCTAGGCAAGTATTTCTTTTCCTTTTGTTTAGTTGGTTTTATATATATGTTTATTAAAAATGAAAAAAACATATATGAGCACATGAAGGCTCATGCTTGTGATTTAATAAAGAAAATTATAAAAATTTGAGCACATGAAGGTTCACACATGTAGAAAAAATCATCAAAAGATTTAGCTCAAAGGAGACATACTTTCAACATCTACAACATATTTATTATATCCAAAATCCATGTAAGTATTCTATACTTTGCTCTATATTATTTTTTGCTATTATCATTATAGTAATATGTGTTACTTAAGAAAAAATAAAAAGGTGTGTATAGTTTGCTTAAATCTATTATTAAGAATTGACAATAAAAGGGGACTCTCTGAATAATCTCTTATAGTAGAAATGATGGATAGTTGCTTTGTTATAATTTCTCTCAAGTACCTAGTTTTCACCCTAGAATTCTTCTGAGTTGTGGATAAGATTGTTTTGATATAAAGACTTTTAACTTGAAACTCATTGTTGACAGTAATTAACATCCAAAATAAACCATCTACAGTCCTTGCACAAATATTTAAAAGGGATCAACGACATAGAAAGAGGGCCCATATGTTAGGTTTAATCGCGAATCGGACCATGACCCCAGCTCTAGAATATTCTGGAGGACCCCAGAAGACACCAGAGTGAAAACAGGAGGTGAGACGATGCCAAGTGGGGTCGGCCAACCCCATCTGCAGGCTGGTTGACCCACCTAGGCCCAAATGTTAGCCCACTTCGTATGTTAGTTCGAAATCACCTTTGAGAGCACGTCTTCACTCTTGATTTAAGTTGGTTTGATCCAAGGGTCCAGATTCATCACATGGGACTATAAATCGAGCTAGAGCCCCCTAGGGAGGAGCCCTGATTCAGAAATCAAAAGCCTCATTCAGAAACCCTAATTAGGTTCCTAGAGAGGTAGCAACTCAGCTAGAGGTCTAGTTCTACATTTAGAAGGTAGACCTATTTAGAAGTAGAAGAGCAAATAGATAGAGACAGTTCTTGAAGGAAGTGCTGACTTGCCAGTGCTCTCTCTACAGCTTGTATCTATTAGAGTCACTGTAACACATGTGGCAGGGAGGGTTGATTGGGCTAGTGGATTGGGAGGAGAGGAGGAGGAAGGTGGGGGTAGCGACGCCCGCAGGGAGCGGGGCTGCGGCGGTGGCGGCTTGCAACGGCTGAGCGGCGGTGCGGCACGGGGGTGGGGGGCAGTGGTGTGAGAGAGGGAGAGAGATTGGAATTAAGGGACTTGCCCAACTACTTCGTAATTGATCCTGATTACAATCTCTTAATATTTATAGTCCCAATTGGACTCTAAAAGGAAATGAACCTTATCAGCCTGATCCTTCCTTTTTACAAATTCTCTAATATCTAAAAATATCTCTAATAAATGCTAATTAAGATAGCTACACGTGGAGGTGGGCCCATGGGGAGGGCAGCAACTCCTGTGGAGCCCCTAGCGGCGGCAACGTCCGGCGCCTCCCCCCACCCTAGGGTTTGGGGTGGTCACGGCCCATGTTGCTGCTTCTCTTTTTTTCTGGGCCTTTAGGCTCAATTGACCCCCTATTTCCATGTCATGTGCAGTGTGCGTGTGACAGAACTCCCCTTCTCCACTCGACGCGTCCTCATGGCGACGTGCACGCCATGTATTGGTCCCGTCCGGTGTCGGTGATCCAACTCTGATCTCTTCCAAAAAGCAAGTTATTGTACCATTGATGTAGTAGGTTCCATCTTTGTCATTGTCCCTGAATATTCTTTTGAACTCAAAGCAGTATTGCAGTGTACCAATGTACCCAAAAATAAAGTAGCAAGTAGTGGGTATCGGAGGAAGAAGAGGCGGGTGAATCATTCTATCCATGTTGAATTTAGTCATTACCCGTGGAGGCTGTTGGAGATTCTGAGGCAGACTGTTAGTTGTCACATCCAAAAGGGCTGGTATGATCTTCCATATTGTCGATGTTGTCTGAGCCAAGGTGTTGTGAGGAGGTCAATCATGTCTCCAAACATACCCAAGTCTGATACTTCTGGTGACAGATTTTGAAGAATTGAATTTGGTATGAGCCCAATATCAACGTTGTTCACTCGAGCAATGATGTGGCCGGCCTTGTTGATGAATAAGACTAATGTTTGAGGTTCCAGGTGTTGATGGTCATTAACTTATAATTTATAACATCAACTAGTATATGAAAAGCCATGAAAAATATTATAATATATAGATATATGGCTTATTCTAATAAATTCCACGAGTTTTGGTGCTCTCCATTATTTTACAGGACATTCAATTTTCCATCAAGAAAAAAGTATCTCAAATGAAGAAATAGAGTCCACCATTGTGTAGAGCTCATCACGCTGATAAAAATGGATATATCATTTACTATTTTAGAGCTCAGATTCAAAAAGATATTAATTTTTACAAAATTATATATAAAAAGAAATAATAAAAGAAATAAGGAAAAGGAAAAGAAGCTCACCTCGGGCAAAGTCGCTTGGCTGCCAGGGCGGCCCAAGCGCCAAGCCGGCAGCCAACCAAAACCCGCCCGCCGCCGTGAAGCCCAGGCGGGGTACCGTGCCCAGACCTGCAGAGCCACCCACCAAGCGGGCCAAGCCCAGCGGGTAGGTCGGCGGGCCTCCGTGCCAGCAGGCCGGTACAGGCCGCAAGGCCCAGCTTCGCGCATAGGACCAGTGGGCGCGCACACAGCCGAGCCCACGGTGACGCTGGCCGGGCAAGGCCACCGTGCCAGGCCTTTGAGCGCCCAAGGCCCAAGTGGCACTACAGAGCAGCCCAAGCGCGGGAAAACAAGGCCCAATGATGAATTTGATGGCTGTAGCAAGTTTTCCCTTTAGTTTTGTACCATATTGCCTAGCTAGAGGCTTTCTACTCCCCCTTCCTCCTATAAAATAAGGGGCAAGCCTCCTCCAATAGGCATCATACACTCATACAAATACCTAGAGCTTCTCCTTTCTCTTTTCTTTCTTCCTTTTATTTTATTCTTTATAGTAGTAGAGGAGCAAGGCTCATCTTATAAGAGGAGGAGGACATCTTGGCTTCTTGGTATGAATACTATTCTTTCTATTATGTTCTTCCTTTCTTTTTATCAATATAGCTATGTTCTAGAATTAGAGTATAGTTCTAGTGCTATGATCTTGTTAGATAAACTAGGTGCTAGTTTGTGTGATATGATCATAGAACATAGGGCTTCTAGTTCATATGCCTTGTTCATGATATGCTTACTAGTTCATAATGTTCATATCATGTTCTTAACATATAGAACTATGTTCTTAATCGTTCATACATTTAGATGATTAGGAATGGAGTTGAGTGAGGGATGGTGGTTCATCGCACAACATCCAAGCTCTTTACTCGTTCATCCGTAGGGTAAGAGACCTAGGGGGTTTGGGTAGCTATTCTATATGTGGACGTGGTGCTCGGGTATAGAGGAACCTATGATTGCACTTCATAGTCCACGGTTGAGGTGGTAGGCGGCAGGTGGTGACAGCCCTGTCCGTCCCTTGTAATCCCCCACGTTTGGCTATGGTGTAGGAGCCTAAATGCCACCCATCTTCACTGGCAGACCAGTGGCCGGTGGCCTTCCGATCCATCGCAAACAGAACTCTATCTCTGACTCTTGTATTTGTATGACTAACTATATTCTAGACATTAGCTATATTAGGATCATTGCTCCCATAGAATATTCTTTAATTCTTTATTCTTTAATTCTTTCTTCTCTTTTCTCTATTCTTTCTTTTCCTCTCTCTCTTCTAGAGCTCGTGGTTATGTATGTATGATCACTATCCAAATCATAAACGTTCACTTTTGCTATGCACCTTGGCTTATTAACACATGTCATCCTAGTCTATATCTAAGTTAACCTCTTTTCTATGCTTTTCTTTGGGAAAATATAAATACGACACCTAGGAATACTCCGAGTTGAAATGCTACAACGGTATTTCCGTGCGCTTGCTGATTCATATCCATAACTGCAAAGGATTACCGTATCACCATTATCTCTTCATTGTAGTTAGGGATATAGTTTTAGTACTAGTGTTAAGGAATGCTGAAAGTGCGCCGTATAGCATCTCTAAGACACTAGCTACTAGGGCTATAGTCCTAACGCTATTAGGGATATAACTCTCTTGATAGAGGTAAGAATAGTCTTGGCATGCCACGGTGCCCGTGCCAGGCTATCCTAAAACTATCATTAGGGGTGTATCACTAGTAGCAGTAGAGGGAATAACTGGTGAGGTGTGCCTCAGTGCCATGGCTGGACTCAGATCTGGTGATATGGTATTGATGTACACCACCCCAAGCATTTCTTACTCATTACTGGGGATAGATTCTACTTCTATTCTCAGTGATGACGTTAAGAAATGTCAACACCAGGCATCCAACTTCCATGTTTTCCCCAACAGGATATGCGATGGCATAATGGAGGCTCCCTTTATAGACACTTGATGAGTCCCCAAAGCTAATAATTTAATTTGTTGTAAAGCCCCTTTTTTGATTTCTTGGAGTAGATCCTGTAATAGTGTCGAGGCTACTGAGAGATAGAGACGGTGATCATAGAATATCAGACCTTCTTCTACTGACCATATTGTTGACTACTACCCTGCTTGAATGGCTATATACATTTTTCTAAGTGTGTGCTACTGTTTGATGACATGCCGAATACTAGCAAAGATAGGGGCTTTGCTATTAGCAATGAAATCCAAGGCATTGGGTGAAACATCCTTAATTTTCCACGAAGGAAAAATCCACAGAATGAATTATAATGTGACAAAACCAAAGAATGATTCCATCACATTATCATATATCAATAGATATCACAGTCATACATCGTGGAATTACAACTTTATATAATACAACATTATCTGAGATTACACCTATTACAGAGTAATTCTAGCGGAAGTATATCTATTCGTCATCAGAGTTGGCGGAAACAAGTCGTCGAGTGAAGGCTCCTCCTTCACGGGCATCATCAGAGTAGTGTCAGCGGCGTAGATTCCATCTTCTGAACCAAACTTGAGCGCAGGCACGAGACCTCCTAATCCATGACTATTCGACATCTCTGAGAAGCAGTAAATCTGCACACCGCCAGATGTGTGCAGGCCATGGTCAGCACCAATGAGCTTTAGTGGAAAGATAAAATATGGGATCTGGCGATCCTAGTATCTGGCTGTGGTTTGCATCCTTAGCGCATGCGAAATAGTAACAAGTAGTAAATAATATAATAGTTCATCAAGTTTTAACACATTCCCCAACCACACACATCCACACATCCATCCATCCCAAACCATCACCATCTCACCACCACCACACCACATCCCACACTCAGGTCGGCAGGCCAACTCCCTCTCGGCCTGTCTCAACGGCCCGCAGCTCCCAAAGCTCACGATCGGCATACCACATACCCATGGGGGAGAAAAGAAGACTCATCTCCTAGCTAGTGAAGCAGGTCCCTAGGAAAGGTCCATAGCCGACGAGTCAGCATATGTATCGATCGATCAACCATAACACTCTGCAGAGGTTTGCATGCCCACAAGATTAGCCATCCTTGGAGCCCGGATCTCCTAGGCAGAATTCTGGCTGCTTGCTAGCCTAGAACGATGCCACCCTACCTCTCAGCCCTGGAACACCTCAAGTATAGTCTGGAATGGTGCCTGATACTGTGAGACACAGCGTGACATCCTGAATGTCACAGCAACCGTGTTGTCTCGGAAGGGTGTGAGTCCCTCATGCCCGTACCTCCCTGCACACTTTCGCCCAATAGTAGAGGCATCGCTCTACCAAGTAGTCCAGCCGTCTCTCATTCCCATAAGAGAGCGAGTGGTATGCAAGGATTCCAGGTGGGTCTGAGTACTAGTAAGTCCTTAGAGTTTGACCAAGCTAGGGTGTCTTCATCCGGTTTACCATTTTACGTGCCACCACAGGACCTCGATCCTGGGTTCCACCCCTCAGAGGCTCACACACGGGATCCCCCGACTCCATTACCTGCCATAGGTATCGCTTATCCGAATGCCCAGGTAGCATCGTATGGCAAGACTCGCCCTCGGCTTGTCGTATACTCCAGCTCGGTCGACACAACCCTCACTCTCCATGCACCCAAGACACACGCAGCACGCTCCCAATCCACCAAGTTCGGCATCCCAAGCCAAACCATACCTAGGGGTTCACTACCAGCATCACATCACAGATACAATGCGAGTGGAGTTAAAGTAAGTATGGTGATATAAATGCAAGCAAGCAGACAGGTAGATATAAGTAAGTGAGCGTGAGCGCAAAGTTGGGTGACATGGTAGAGGGGTTGCAATCAAGTATAATAAAGGCTCAGGCAATAGCATGCATTCAGATACTAGCAAAGGAATAAATATAAAGCGCTAGCAGTTCTAAATATTATGCGATGTCTAATAGGATTCTCTAAAAGAGGGTGCTGCCATGACACCTGCGATGTCGTGGAAGTAGTGGTACAATTCTCCATCAGTTGTGGTAGTCAGTCAACGGGGTTCCCTCAGATCCTTTCGTCGTCCACGTTCTCTTCCTCCAGCGGGTCCTGGTTCGAGCGCCGTTGATCACGTAGCAGCTACTCCACGAAACGACACGCAAGGCAAGAGAACACACAATATTCAAAAGGACAACAAGACGTAGGAGGATCCATAAACACACGAGACATTAAGAGGTACACGACTTAGCTCTCTCGGTAGATGTTGTGGTAGTCAGTCAACGGGGTTCCCTCAGATCCTTTCGTCGTCCACGTTCTCTTCCTCCAAATGGTCTGGTTCGAGCGCCGTTGATCACGTAGCAGCTACTCCACGAAACGACACGCAAGGCAAGAGAACACACAATATTCAAAAGGACAACAAGACGTAGGAGGATCCATAAACACACGAGACATTAAGAGATACACGACTTAGCCCTCCCGGCAGATGTCCGAATCCTCGGGCCAAAGAAACAAGAGTGGTGGTTTGCTGAGCATAAGCTAGATGGTCAAGCCAGTCTGGCTTTAAATATAAGTGGTTAAGCCGAAGCTTATCGCTAGCAATCACCACGGCTCACGTTCTTTTGATCCAGGCGTCACGGGGGTTGACGGGAATCGGAAGACGGGCCTAGCAGAGAGTAGAGGAAGGACGACGGGGCTCGGCTCTTGTAGCCTTTACCCGGCAAGTCACAATTGGACGTAAGTAGTCAGGAACTATCAATACTATTGTGACTTGGCTCTTATGTACTTCAACTGTCCTGCTATGGTATCCAGCGGTAGTAGAAGGGTAGGTGTAATATAAACAGAGCAACGACTTCGAGTCTTCTCGATCCACATGACATAGTAATAGTCGGGAACCGAGAAGTGAGGAGTTAGCAAGGCACATATATGTCATGTTCTCGGTCACATCTCCAGTAAATATGGTTTCTCTCGGTCGATCGAGTCAACTCTCATAGGTCCGAGGCATGACATCGACCATGGCCTTGCTAACTAAAGAGAGATAGTCTGATCTTTGATCCATTCGCCATGAACAAGACGGGATCGAATAGAGTGGGCTATCAAGAGAAGTAAGGCAAGAACAACCAAAGAGCGGGGGTCTACTTCCAATGCTTTCGCCATGATATTAGACAGGGCATCAGAAGGAAGCAACATGATAAAGATCACAAGTGCTTAAACCACCCATAGGGTACCCGACCTAGGTGCACTAGCACTAAGGCATCTCTCGGATTCGTAGCGGTGCGGTTGTCACCGCGAGAATCAAAGAAACACAATGGTCATATGGGTACAAGCATACAAGGGTTTGTGCATGAAGAGCAAATAAAAGTAAACGGGGAAGTATAGCTCCATGGCCATAGCGAGGCGAACTCACGACCACAAGCTATACTAGCGAGTGTTGGCATCCATCGTCCCATGACTGTTGACTCCTAGGTCATCTCCCACAGGGCTAGGTCATGAGAGGCTCGATGTGAGCGGGTAAGATCCGCATCGAGTTCGATATCGATACCGAGTCCTTCACAACCATGTCCTAGGGCCGAAGACAGGAGCTAACGCACACGGCACTATGGAGTCAACTAAAAAGTAAGGGTCAAATTACACTCGGCATTACGGCCATGGCGGGACGAATCCCACGATCGCAATATCCGAACGAGATACGATCCCTCGATCGACTTGAAGGCTCAGCCCACAAGTAAACACATAGACATCCAATAAGAACCAATGACACAAAAGACAAATCAACTCGACAAAACTGGAGTAGCACAATTCCATAGCATTATGATGAAAGGTCCTGTATTATAGATGTACATGCAGAGAGGTCGTAAGGATAGGGTACAACAATGTAATCATGATTGCGGAAATGTAAACGGGAGACAGAGAGGTCCAGAGGGTCATGGCTTGCGATGGACCAAGGTCATAGGGACTCTAACGGCCCGTCCTCGTGTCTCGAGGTGGCCGGAGTGGTGACAATTCAAGGTCACAAGGCTAGGGTTCCTCGACATCCGGTATGGCAACCAAAGAGAGATACTACAGTCCAAGATGAGTACCGTACGATGTCCAAGCTACGTCTAGGATTGTCCAGAGATTCAGGGCGCGTCAGGGTCACGGGTATCAAGTCCTCCCCGGCGTCTCAGACGCCGTGGATCCATTTTAGCTAGGGTTACACGGGATCTACTAGAGCAACCGAAGGGTCATCCTACAGTCCAAATTGAGTCGCGCTATGCCGTGGTGTCCAGAATGTGACTAGGGTTCCATTCGGGTGAGATCCACGATGGTCAAGGCACGGTCAAGGGAGGTCAACATCCACGCTGATGTTCCACGAACTCCGACGGGTCAAATTGGCTAGGTCGGTCACGTGTGTGTGTGTGCGTTTGTGTTCCATGTGGCAATGGCACGAAGACCGGTCTCAGGGCCAGGGCTGACATAGGCGCGGCTACCGGGTTTCAAAGCTCACTAACGGTTATGGAGGAGTTGGTGTGCGCGATGTCGAGGTTGTGGGCATCGTGGCGTAGTGGTTCGGTGCATTGCTTGTCGTAGCCGACGTAGTGGAGGGTCACGTTGTAGTGGTAGTCGACATCATCTTGGCGTGGCGGGTTCGGTCGGGCTTCACGGTGATGCGTCGAGGTACCGGGAGGGTCGTGGCTTGCTGTGGCAGGTCGTGGCCACCCGTGGCTTGCTGCAGCCACCCATGGCCAGCTCTGGCTGGCCGCAGCCACCTCTGGCTGGCTGCTGCTGGCTGTGGCTGGCCACGGCTGGTTGCTGGTGGCCAGCAGTGGCTGGGGCTGGCCATGGTTGGCTGGGCGAGGCCCCAGGCAGCCAGGGAGTGGCGGTGTCCCCGCAGAGGCTCCCGGGGTGCTCGGTTTCCCTGCAGCAGTGTAGAATGACGGCACGAAGGCCGACATCAGACATGGACAGCGATGGAACGTGGTGGACGGTGGTGCTGGGTGCTAATGGCTCACCAGCAGTGGTGTTGTCGAGGCAGGGCAGCTGCACGGTGCAGTGGAACGCGGAGGAGGGAGCAGCAGGGCCGCGGTGCCCAACGCAGGTGCTGTCCATGGCGTGGCAGTGGACTTGAGGAACGTCTGCAGGGAGCTCGAGGGCGAGGCAGAGACGTCGGTGCTTGCTGGAGCTTCACTCAGGCAGAACGCGGTCACCGGAGCGGCTGTTGGTATTTTTAACTGCACTCCATTTAAATAAGTTTTAAGTAGGATTATCCGCAAAGCGCTTACAGATATCATACCAGTGTCACATTTTACCCGGAGGTTTTAAATATCGTATCCACAGAGAACAATTGTGATAATGACAAAGTATATAGACTTAACCCTACAATTAGGCATAGATCATATCAAGAAAAAGGAAATAGCTAATGTACTCTAGTTCGACTACCGGTAAACTTTGTATAATATCGTCTTATCGGGCAAGTGACCTGAATAGGAGAAGAAACAGAGTAATCTACCTACCGGACACCTATCGGCACATCGTCCTATCAACGGAAGTGGACTACGGAGGATTCAACGCAGCTATAAAGTCACCTACGCGAGCTACCACTATCCGGCTAATCAGGGGACATCCACAAGTAAACCTAGCCTAGGCACCACGCCTACACTACGAAATACTACTTCAACCAAGCAATTACCAAGATCAAAGTCCTCAATATGAGATGTGAACTAAAGAACGAATATAAACGATTTGCTTACTTGAATCGAATAGTAAATACAAAAGTACCTCGAACGCAGCTCCCGGGCGAGGAAGCTGAATCCGTAAGAATACAGACCACGAAGAAGCGCCGACATGCCGGAGCTCCTCCGCAATCTCTACTCCTCTACTCAATCTCTCTATTCTCTAAACAAGACTAGATCTAGAAGAACTAGTCTCTCCTAATTGCTACATCTAGATGAACTAGCTAGAACTAGATGAACTAGACTAGATCAACTAGAGGGACCCTAACCCTAATCTAATGAAGAATATGAAGCCTTGGGGTGTAGAATGCCTCTTGGGGGGAGCCTTGGGCGTCATTATATAGGCCGAGGTGGAGTAGGGGGCAAGGAACCGCCACGTCAGCGATCCGCGTCTTCATCTCATGTGCACCGTCGGATCAAACCGACCTAGAATCAACGTGGGGATGCTTTGCTTGGCTTCCACGCAACCTAGGGAGGAAGATTCCAGAAGGCGGCGGTGATCGGTGGAGTTAGGGGCGCCCGGGCGGCCCGAGGGGGGGCCGGCCGGCCCCCCTTTATCTCCTCTGCGGGCCCCGCCGCTTCGGTGTCTTCTAGACCCTTCCCGAGTCCTCTAGCGATGTTGCTCCGACGTGGATCAATTTCATGATAATTATGCATTGAAATCCTTCTTTTATCCTTTTCGGAAAATCCCCCGAAAATATAGAATATGCAAAACTCGCGGAATTTGTCGAGATAAAGCCCTACACTAGTATGTTTTCATGTTCTCCTTCAGGTTTAAAGTGCTAGTAAAAGTTGACGCTAAGGAGTGTCAACAATACCCCTAAGCTTACCTTTTTGCCAGTCCCTTGGCAAACAATCTAAATCTAGTTCTTAATAAACTTGGATCGAATTGCTGTAATACTTTTATTTCTTTTAAGCTCACTTACTTTTAAACATAAATTTTCCTTTGGTTTAGACAAAACTACTCTAACTTTCAAACTTACCCATTTTACCTTTAACTATGGAGCTTTACAGCTTGTGCATAAATCTTGAGCAATCGAAAGATAGAACAATCAAGTCAAGCACTATGTCTCAAATTCTTTTACAAGCACCAATATTCCGAGTTTTTGTAAATTTTCGCAATAAAACTCAGAGCTTAATTGTATGACACCCTCAAGTCTCTCAATGTATGTGGTATTTATGGTTCTCTCTTGAGGCATTAATGATGTTATGCCTTTCCTACAACTAAGTATTTATAGTGGTGCTCATAGGAGTGGCAATAACAAGGATGAACATACTTGCAATTCATATATTGTAAAGTCAAACAATGGATCCATAGAGAATCAAGGCATTCAATCAAATCAAGATGTGCATGTGTGTGGCGTATGGTGGATAGGTGCATATATGGTATTTAGTGGCTAATCCTAATTCTACTTTTGCTCTTTAAAAATAATCTTCTTCCTTAGAACTCTTTTCGCGGAAAAACATGGGCTATCTTTATTCTCTCTTCTTTTTTTTTTCTTTCTTCTTTTTTTTTTTTTTTTAATTTGGGAGGCGGGCATCTATGTACCCATTGTTTTAATGCTGGGACACTTGTCCATCTTTTACTCCCCCCTTTTTTCACTCTTCTCTCTTTTTTTTTTTTTCAATACTTTTGCATAGCCACATGTATCCTTTGAATATAAATAATTGAAGAGATAATGATAAGAACTTAGAGCAATTAAACGGGGGTTGTCCTATAGGGTCTATTTTTAGGTGTTTACTCCTAATGTAGGAGAGAAACATTTTTAAAGTGGATCTAGATGAAAGTGGAAATGACTGCGCTTACTTCCTGGAGTAGGAGTAATGCAATTATGGGTGGAGTGCATAAGTGATCTTGATTTTAAAAGCATGACAAGACTCTCATAAGGTATATTCCATAGGTTGACTAAACTCAATGTAAAGCAAGCAAAGATAAATGTGCAAAGGTTTTCCTAATTCTAAATTTATCATATATGGCTTTGGTAGGAATTTAGATTTTGTCATACAAGAGCTCATCATGTAAGATTTTAGGTTTTCAAAATAAATCTCCGAACTTAGTAATGATAAGAATAAGATAAATAGTAGCTTAGATCTTCATGTATCATTGTCGATCAATTACCTAGACTTTAGCTCAAGCGTGTGCCTCCACAAATTTTAGGTTCAGAGTAAATTCTTATATCAAAGTAGTCATATCCAAATTCAGGAGAATCCATGATTAAATCTAGGCACTTAAAAGAAATTTCAGTAGAACAACTATTCATCATTTCCACTTTAAAATATTAGAGAGAGAGAGTTCTTTAAACATACTTTAATTATTAAATCTAACACACACTATAGCTTACTAAAATAAAATTAATAGTAAAGACATACCTTAATCACGATGATAATGGGGGTGCATCTCCCCAAGCTAGTCCCTTCGATCGCATCGAGCCTTCATGTGCCCGAATATTTTTGTGTTTTTCTTAATTAAGGGTGAGCCTTCATGTGCTCATATAGTTTTGGCATTTTTAAATTTTTCTATGATACTATTGTGAACCTTCATGTGCTCACATATTTTTTTTGGTATTTTTATGACTATAAAAAGTAGACTCGATAATCGCCTAGGTATAGTTACCTGATAACTAGGGGATGCTCCTCCCCAAAGCTAGATGTTTGCAATTCTTGGTGTTAATGATCTTCAGTGAGATAACCAAAGCAGCGGCCCTAGTGGATGCCAGCGATAGACTCTCTCCTTGTCATAATGTTGTTCCTGCATAATTATACTCCAACAAGAAAAACCAAAACTCGAGGCTCGAATTTAATAATAGGTTAGCGGTCAGCCAATAAGTAATTGATTATTCTTTGAGTTGATTTGAATTGACAGGCTCTAGCAGGATTCTCTTTTTTTTTTTTTTGAATTTTCTATTTTAATTATATAGAAATTAAATATGAGTGCATGATATATAGTTCTATTATTTTTTATGCCTCCACATAGAATATTTATTCTTATGGGGCTTAGGTTTTTTTTTTTTTCATAATGCAAGAAAGTAAACATAGATGATGTTGCTGCTGCTTTACTACTACTACTACTATTATTATTATTATTATTATTTTTATACCACCACAGTAAATATTCCTATAGGGTTACCATAAGTTTATTCATGTAGGGATTTCAATATTTTATGATGCAGATAAATGAAGCAATAAAGATTTTTATTTTCTTTTTTTTATATTTATGAAGATGAATATACTAAAGTAAAATTATTAATGTAGATAGAAATACTAATTAATTAGATAACTACCATATTACCTTATGGCAAGGGTACGGAATCTTAAGTTTACCGACAAAACTTATTCTTCCACTCTTGTGTATCTCTCCATCTTGAGAGATGGAGGTCTTGATAGTTGCATACCTCTAGTGATGATGATGTCACTTTTGTTCTTTGATTTGACCAATAGGTTGAAGTAGTGCTTTAATTATAGCCGGGCGACATCTTGCTCGGTGTGCACGTTCACGTAAACACTCACTTATAGAATTAATGAACTTTGCTCGATGTGTTCTTCTATTTATAAAACCAAGGTAGAGATCAAGTGCATGGGCTCTGTTGGTGGAAAGACACCAATAGAACCAAATCTATTTCTTTATTTATTATTCTCTATCCTTAAGCACATTGAACAAGATAACGTTGGTGTTACATGAATTATTTATTTATGCCATGAGTGATAGGATCAAAAGATTAAGCATTTAATGTTGCATTTAAGTTCACATGGCGAAAAAGAATGACTTGCTTAACCAATGGAAGGATTGTCTATCTATATATAAATTTTCATATGAGTATGACTATCATCTTCCCAAGATCGAATATAATGTTTTAACGTATTTTTTGGTTAAGACTGAGATTAAGAGTACAATGCCATGAACAATCTTAAAAGACAAACCATGTTGAGTTCATTAGATTATCAATTTAAGTTATAACTCTAACATGTTTGTGTTTTAAATTATATGTGCACCAAGATCAAAAGAAGAGCAAACTACTTACCTTGGGTATTACCTTCATTATTAGAGCGTGATGGCACTAAGTGATGAAGGGTAAATGACTGGTGGTCCTTCCTCTTGAATCTTGAGTTGCTCATGAACATCTTATCTCCTCTGTTGCACTCATTCTTTTGTCATCTTTTGCTTCTTGGATCTTTTGACTCTTTTCACTCCAATCATTATTATGTCCGCAATAGATTAGTGGACAACACATACCCGAAGGAGTATACAGATTTTGAACACAGGTTGCTTGTCCAAGTATTTTATTTTGTCTATGCTTAATGAAAAGATAATATTAATATTGTTTAGCATAAATCATATTTTATACAGACATGATTTAAGGCAAAGTAACTTGTAGTAGAAGATAAAGTGAATGAATCATTAATGCTCATAGTTCTTTCATTCATGATGAATGAGCTATGTCTTCTTTTACAAAGTTATTAAAGTTAAGCATGTACTCTGTCGCATCTCTAATTCGAATTTATCTCATGACTTATCTAAATTGATTTTGAAAATTTCCTGTAGGGGTTAGTCCAACAAAATATCTAATGTCTACTACAGTATCTTATCAGTTCAAAAATCAACCTAGACACCACGTCTAATTTGACTTAGGAAGGCATTCTAACCTAAGCACCACGCTTAATTCAAAAAGCCTTTGAAAGTAAAATCAATACACCTCTTAGTTCAAGAATCAAACTAAACACCTTGTCTAATTATGACTCAAGAAAACAGTTTAAACTAAGCACCATGCCTAATTCAAAAGGTATATGAAATTTCTCCAAACCTTAAACATACTATAGCAAGCAAAGGTAACATAAAAGTTTATAGAATGTTATTCAAACAGAGATGAAAGAGTATGATTAATAAATTGAATAAAGGTAGAGACAACCAATATTAGCAATATAGAATTTTCTAAATAAGACCATTCCCCAAGCTGGAATTTTACAAAGTAAATGTAAGCTTGAGTGGATGCAATTCAAAATTGCATAATGGTTGTTTTGACATACCTGGTGCCGCCATTAGTTATTTTCTTACTTCAAACCTAAAATGGTTAGTGACAAAAATACCCAAAGGAATATTTTGATAATTATAACTCTTCTCAATTCACAAGGGTATAACAAAAAAGGTGCAAGCTCAATTTTTTTTTTAGAGTGGTTATTTTGGGACACAAAGTTGTTCTTAGAAAACCTTCTAATTATTGTACTTCAAGTTGGTGAGGTGGGTTCCTCTAGAACATTAGCCTTTGTGTATCTATATCAAGATTACAACGAGATCTATAATATTTATGAACATATGCATCTACAACCACCCTCTTAATGATTTTATGAACAGGAAAACTAAGGGGATTGAAGATCTCGTGTGTGGTAATATTAGAGAGAGACCAAAAGATTCGGGAGATTTCTCATATGAGCATGGATTTAATAAGGTGTTGATGAGATAATTCTCATGCTCATCAATGTAATCTCTCTTTTTAAACTCTAGGGGTGTCTATTCATGGATGGGGCTATAGGCAACAAGTTTGTCTCTATCATTTCATGCCTATGACATTGATTGGATGTTTTATTTTCTAGGATTTTTCATAAATCGATGTCTCCAAAGTTGGTCTCACCTAAAGTTTCCTCTAAACTTGGGTAGTTCTAGAAATTAATTTAAGCTCACCGTTTGAATTTAAACCAAGTTTAGAGCTTCATCTTCTTCCATCTATTCTTTCACAATGGCATATGTATTTCTAGTATGTTCTATGCATTCCTGCCATTGTTGCTCTTCTTGGGTATTCCTATAATCGTCATGACCCTTATTTTTGAGATGTCTTGATAGATTTCTAGGATTATTATTTTAGTAGAAAGAGCATAAAAAGATTCATTGGAGTCAAGGATGGGTTTAGAGATGGGTTCAAAGACATTTAATGTGAGCATAGAAGGGGAGAAGATAGAATTTATTCCTAAGTGGGTTAGCTCTCCTTCTATGGCATCATTCGACATGCCATCCTTGCATTCTTTCCAATGTCTTTCAGAAGGAAAAGGAAGTTGACTACACTTTTTCTAAGATGCTCTTTTGAGAAGATCTAATGTGTATTGTTTTATGAGCATCTTAGCTAACTGGAAGTCTAAATCATTAAAGTGGAATTTTAAGGGTTTAGGATTGATAGCTAAATCTTGAGAATAGAATGATTATGTTTTAGCTACCGAGACTTCCATATCTAGTTCGGGTGATAAGATATCCCGAATCATATTAATTAGACATGGGCGTAGCTCATAGCCAGGTGTTATGATAGGTTCCATAGATTTTGGTGGCTCAAAGCTTCGCACATGTCATAAAGATAGATAGAAATAAAATTAAAGACATTCATAAGGATGAACACAAAAATAATGAAGAGACTAGGATAAAAACAGGATTGAAGCATCCATAAGGATGAACACAAAAATAATTGAAGAGACTGGGATAAAATAAGAAAAGATAAAAGTATAATACAAGATTAAGCTAGACTAAGTCAAAATCAGCAAACCGTTCCCCGGCAACGGCGCCAAAAATGCTTGTTGGTATTTTTAAGCGCACTCCATTTAAATAAGTTTTAAGTAGGATTATCCGCAAGCGCACAGATATCATACCAGTGTCACATTTTACCCGGAGGTTTTAAATATCGTATCCACAGAGAACAGTTGTGATAATGACAAAGTATATAGACTTAACCCTACAATTAGGCATAGATCATATCAAGAAAAAGGAAATAGCTAATGTACTCTAGTTCTGACTACCGGTAAACTTTGTATAATATCGTCTTATCGGGCAAGTGACCTGAATAGGAGAAGAAACAGAGTAATCTACCTACCAGACACCTATCGGCACATGCCCTATCAACGGGAAGTGGACTACGAGGATTCAACGCAGCTATAAAGTCACCTACGCGAGCTACCACTATCCGGCTAATCAGGGGACATCCACAAGTAAACCTAGCCTAGGCACCACGCCTACACTACGAAATACTACTTCAACCAAGCAATTACCAAGATCAAAGTCCTCAATATGAGATGTGAACTAAAGAACGAATATAAACGACTGCTTACTTGAATCAGAATAGTAAATACAAAAGTACCTCGAGCGCAGCTCGGGCGAGGAAGTCAATCCGTAAGAATACAGCCACGAAGAAGCGCCGACATGCCGGAGCTCCTCCGAATCTCTACTCCTCTACTCAATCTCTCTAATCTCTAAACAAGACTAGATCTAGAAGAACTAGTCTCTCCTAATTGCTACATCTAGATGAACTAGCTAGAACTAGATGAACTAGACTAGATCAACTAGAGGGACCCTAACCCTAATCTAATGAAGAATATGAAGCCTTGGGGTGTAGAATGCCTCTTGGGGGGAGCCTTGGGCGTCATTATATAGGCCGAGGTGGAGTAGGGGGCAAGGAACCGCCACGTCAGCGATCCGCGTCTTCATCTCATGTGCACCGTCGGATCAAACCGACCTAGAATCAACGTGGGGATGCTCTGCTTGGCTTCCACGCAACCTAGGGAGGAAGATTCCAGAAGGCGGCGGTGATCGGTGGAGTTAGGGCGCCGGGCGGCCCCAGGGTGGGGCCGGCCGGCCCCACCTTATCTCCTCTGCGGGCCCCGCTGCTTCGGGTGTCTTCTAGACCCTTCCTGAGTCCTCTAGCGATGTTGCTCCGACGTGGATCAATTTCGTGATAATTATGCATTGAAATCCTTCTTTTATCCTTTTTCTCGAAAATCCCTAGAAAATATAGAATATGCAAAACTTCGCGGAATTTGTCGAGATAAAGCCCTAGACTAGTATGTTTTCATGTTCTCCTTCAGGTTTAAAGTGCTAGTAAAAGTTGACGCTAAGGAGTGTCAACAGCGGCGCGACGCGGTGGGGTGTGCCGGTTATGACGAGGACGGCGTCGGCGTGGCAAAGGTTCGGCGGGGGGTCCGGGTCGCCGCAGTCGGTGTGGTCGTGCAGCGCCGACGTCGCGGGTACCGCTGACGGTGGGCGGGCTGGGCGACGACAGCGTCCCCGCGGGTGGTGGCAGAGGGACGCGGCGATGCTCGGGCGTGGCCGGAAACCGGCGCCGTGGTAGCGCGGTGGCGTTCATCCCGGGTGGCAGCGGGCGGCGCGAGGGAAGCCGGGTTGTGGCTTCGGCGTCCAGCAAGAAGGGGAGCGGCGTTGAGGCAGCGACGCCGTGGGCGACTCGTCTAGGCCGCCACGACGCGTTCTGGCGTGGCGTGCTCGTCGAACAGTGTGGCGCGCAGCCGCCGCCGGTGGCGCGCCTGTGCTCGGCGTCGTCGTACCAGTGGCGAGGTCGAGGCAGCGCCGGTCGGGCGGTCGCGACGTCGTCGGTCTAAAAAGGCGCGGCAGTGAAGACGGCAGCGCCGCCGGCCGTGGGCCTGGCCGGGTGGTGGCGCGACGAGGACGCGGGCGCCCTGCGCCCGGGCGTGGGCGCCGTGCTCGAGGATGCGGAGCGGTCGCAAGTGCAGCGCGGCTCGGAGGGAAGGGCAGCCGCGGCAAGCCGTGGTGTGGCGCGGCGGTGTGCTGGGAGGAGCGGCGGCGCCGCGGGGCGTGGTCCGCCGCGGCACGCGTGGCGGTGGGGAATCGTGGCGACCAGTAGGGGAGGAAGAAGAGGGAAAGACGGCGGGCGGCCGGCTTTTATAGCGACGCCCCTAGGGTCCGAGGGGGCGCGACGATCTCCGGCGTCCCGTGCCCGCTCAGGGACACACGACGCGCATCGGGTGGCGTCAAGCGGAAGCCGGGGTTCCAGGCGCGCATGCAAGGGTCCAGGCGGCGGCGGCTTTGGGAGCGCCAGCTCCCCGCTAGGGTTTCGGCAGGGGGGCACGGCCAGCGGGCCTGGTCCAAATAAAAGGGAAGGGTCCTTTCTATTTTCTATTTCTGTAGTCTTATCTTCTATTGATGATAAATGGTTTTCCCATTATTGCTAGAGGACTTCTAAACGAATTTATGAAATAACTTTAGGAATACTTGCTAAGGGCTTGAGGGAGGAGTAAATGGACTAAGTATATATACATATGTATTGCCGACATAGTTACTCCTTATGGGGTCCTCTAGGGGTCATTAGGGTTTACGGATTCCATTCCAAAGGTTGGCACTCGTTGGGGGCAGGGCCTCGGGTATATTTGAAGGTATTTGAAGATGGAAACTAAAGAGAGATTTGTGGAGGTTATGAGAGAATATATATGTATATATGAAAAAGGAAAAGGGATGTTTCCTTTTTGGTGTGTTTGCTACGGTCTTGTGCACTCCAAACAAGAGACAAAACTCAACCCAAATAACGACTCAAGAATCGAGGCAATCTCCTACAAACAATTCTATATGAATGCAATAATCGACTTAGGATCCTATTCCGTTTGGCCTTGGTTCGACCTACATTCTACATGCTCACACATGTTTGCAAGAAAATATTTGAAAGTTCATATTTTTGGATTGCGGAAAAATCTGGGTTGTTACATTGGGCTACCATTCTCTCATGGGTTTTCTCATTGAATTGTCTATTTTTTCTAGGGAGGTTTGAGTGCGTAGCATTGGAGGAGCTGGCAATGCTCGAACAGTTGACTGTGTTCGGTGTTGGCGCTAAGCAATCAAAGTGTGAGAACATCGCTCCTTTATATAGAGAAGCTCTAGATCTGTGAAATCCCAAGTGATTCTACCAAGTTCCGCTAACCATGGCGCGCCCAAGATAACATCGATGCCATTGCCAGTGTCCGTCAAGAATGCGTTAATGTCAAAGGTATACTAGCAATTTTTAGAGGGACATTAAAGGATGCACATCAGCACGATACCTCGTTTCCACTATCCAATGCTGCTCGTTGAGTCCTATGGCTTGAGCCACATTGATATCAATTATGTTCTGCATAGCTCCTGAGTCAACCAATGCTATCATATGTGTCCCATTGATCATTGCCTCTAGGTACATTGGTGAAGCCCTATGTACACCAGAATGCGGTTTCCCAATCATCATCATCATACTCTCCCTAGTATCCTCTGCTATAAAATCATTAATGACTGTAATTTCAAATAGCATCTTACACTTATGTCCATGGTAGAATGGTTCATCACAATTAAAGCAGAGGCCAGTCTGTCACCGAGTTGCCATCTTGTGGCAGAACCTTCTAAATTATATGGCCCACAAGCACCTATCATTGTCCCAAAGACCTCCGACGGCTATGCTTGTATACCACATAACTTAAAACGCCCTGTCGGGTGAACCCCGATGAAACCATGAACAACCAAGATCGCATTCTCGCAGATACATTGCAGTATTACAACAGTTTTATACAAAGATACAACAGAGTAGCGGAAGACTTACATAACCATAATTTACATCATTTATTACTCAAACTTATACAAACCAGTGCTTAAGTTATTACAAACCTAGTGGAGTATTATTAAGTAATATATCACAAGCCAAACAACGAAAGTGCCCTGCCCAAAGACCAAACAACCTATTCCTCATCAGACACTTCAACAACCGTCATGCAGCAAGGGCCATAGCACACTTGCTCATGCAGCTCACCAGCAACAGGGGTAGAACAAACCCTGAGTACAAAAAGTACTCCGCAAGACTTACCCGACGATAAAAAAGGGGTGAAGATTCAGGAATGCTAGCTGATAGGTATCAAGGTGAAGCTTAACAAGATCAAGAACTCTTTTGCATAGAAGCTTAGCTGGAACATTTTAATCATCATTAATTATCATTCCTATCTTCTAGGTGATCATGGTCTAAATCAAGCACTTCTCAAACATTTAACCATTTATGAGCCATCATTCCATTCCACTTCCATTATTACTACGAATGCTAGTGCAAGGATCAAGCTTCCTTTACCGCAAAGCAACGACAATTCGAACCGCTTTTATACCCAGCTGGGGATTCCTAACCACACGACATATGCGGGACTCTAACCCCCATATATCAACCCAACACTCAGATTCTCTATGTCCAGACCAGGTCCTATGCCACCCGAGAGCACAGTACACCACCGTCCTACGCCGTCCATGACGGATAACCCGTAGGGTGGGTACACGATACTCCCGCCATCTCTCGACTCCCAGTGCACGGTTGTCTGTTCTCGACATAGATTGGCCCAGTGGAGCTTACCACAAGGACATGTGATTAGTACTAACAAATTGATCCAAGGGCCAACATCGGACGTTCCTTAACCGACTCCAACGGGACAAGCACGACTGGGCATCCCAATCGGCTTCCACCAACCCCCAAACCGTGTCCCGTCGGTCTCAATTTCAATCCTCTTTCCCATAGCATCAAAGCCATCGATTGTTATCATAAGTAAAACATTTACTTTGAAAGCCTATCTATAATAAGCATGGCTAAGCATCACTAAGCATTTGTAAATAAAACAGTTATCATGGATGATATATCAACATCAAGGAAGGTAAATGCATCAATATAGGATATCATTCAACTCCTATTCACATAATGCATCATTTCATAAGCATAAAAGTTATTAAAGCTTTGTAAAACACAAGGAAGGGTTTAGATGCATCCGGGGCTTGCCTGGATTGACAAAGAACTCGGGCCCTGGCGAAGAACCAACAGGGTTGGAGCTCACTCCTCCAAACTGCTCAGTCTCAACGATCAATAGCAACTTCCTCGGACCCCTCAACTACACGAAGGTAACATATGATCATGATGTGCATAAGATGTAACATGAACATACGACGAGGATGCATTGGAAACTAGATGACGCCAAACAACTCCCCTTTCCAAATGGTGGTAACAGGGTCTTAACAAAGATCTACATCAAGCCATCCCGATGGACTGTTATCAGGAGAGTGGCGAAGATCTGCATATCACCCCTTGAGCTAACGACGACAGAGTTCTCTAGTAAGATCTACATGCCTCCACTGCAAGGGTGATGGTCTTGCCAGTGAGAACCACCATAGCTCTCCTGACAAGTCGTAGCGACGTCGGACACACTAGCGCAATCAATGACACAGTGTCGAGGGTCATTAGGGTTAATGATCCAGGGTCATCACTTAATTCCAAAGTCACATAATCCTAAAGTAATTAAGACCACTAACTAGTTTTATTAACCATTTTTACAGTTATTGAGCAAGTTTAATTAATAAAGACTCACTTAAGGAATTAATTAAGCCTTTATTAATTAATCTAGAAAATAAACCTTAATGAAATTTTGTCCAATTGAGCTGCAAATTTTAGGGTAAGCAGGTTTTACCTAATTAAGCTTAACCCTAATTTTTCATGATTTTTGGGAACACACAGAAAACTACAAAAATCATGAAAGATTAAGATTAGCATTTAATGTGGCATTTTAAGTTTCCAAAAACTATACTAAACACATGCACCCAATAATTTTATTAAATAGAGCATATTTTAATGAGCACAGAGCAATTTTTATTTTATTTTCATCAGGCCTCAAGAATTAATTACAAAAATATGAAATCAGCCTTCTGGAAATTAAAAAGAAAAAGAAAAGCTTTTTCCCTTTAAGTGCAGTGCGCCCCGAGCGGCCCAACAGGCCCAGCTCGCCCACATGACGCACGGCGGCGGGCGGCGCCACCGACGCCGGGTAGCGTACCTCACCGACGGCGAAGTCGGCCGGGCGCAACTGATTGCGTCTACGGCTACCTCGTGACGAGACGAATCCAACAAGGTGCTATACGCCGGCTACCATGCACCCGAGCTACCACGGCGGCGGCCATGGCGGGCGGCGACGTACGGCAACGGCGGCTACGGCTCGTCGGAGCTGCTCCGGTGAAACCGAGCACACCTACACGTGTAGGAACTCAACGCGGACGCGATACAACACGAACGCGACTCGGCGCGGCACTGGACATGCTTGACCGCGAGTGCCACGGCGGCGGTGCGGCGGAACTCGAAGGTAAGAAGCTGTTCCGGCCAAACAACGGCAAGATGACTGCAACTAACACCCTAGCAAGACCCAAGGGCTCACCGAGACTCTAAAACATCAGGGCAGCGAGCTTGGAGCTAGGCGGGGCTGGATGGACGGCGGTGGCAGGGACGGCGGTGGCGTGAACCGAGGAGTTCACCGGCGTTCCGGCAAGACGGCCGATGCTCTGCGAGAAACAGCAAGGCGACGAGCATCAGAGAAGCAAAAGGAAGATGGTGGTGGTGTTGGTTGAGCGTGGAGCGCTCGGACGAGCTCTGGCCAGGGTGGAGAGCTCACAGCGGCAGTGTCGGTCGGAGCTGAGGAAGACGACGGCGCAGAGGCGATGCCGACTAGCTCAGGCCATGGCTGGGGGTTCAGAGGGTGCGCAAGAGGGTGGCGGAGCTGCAGGTGAGGTATTGGGGATGGCGGTGGGGCGTGGAGCGAGAATTGCGCGGCGCGGTGGTGGCCGTCGACAGTGAGCGACGGGAAAAAGACGCGGCTGCGGCGGCGGCTCTTGCTTTTAAAGACGACGGCGAGCCACGGGACGATGACAACGCACAGCGGTGGCTTCGACACGTCGAACGCGACGTGGAAACGGTGAAGCATCGAGGCGGGGGACAGTCGGCGGCGCGGACGGCGTGCGGCCACCTCCCTCGCCTCCATCGTTCCCCCCCTTCTTTTCCAATTCAAAACAGCAATTTGAAATCTTTAAATTACTTTCAAATTTTGAACTAAACTCAAAAATCTCCAAAAATAAAAAGTTGTTCAACTTTTCATGCTCTACAACTTTCATTTAAGAAGTTTTCTCTAAAACTGAACAAATTTTGAATTGCATTGGAATTTTAAAAAGGGGACAAAAACCCTAGAAATTGGTTTTCAAAATTACTTTGGATTTTGAATAGAAACTTGAAAATCTTTGAATACCAAAGTTGTTCTGCTCATCAAGATCTACAATCTTGCTTTTTGGACCAACCCCAAATTCTGAATAATTTTGAAACTATACAAAAAGGGGTAGAAAAGGGCTTTGAAATTAAGGTTTAAATTTGAATTGCTGATTCAAACTTTGTGCAACTATTTAGGGCTGAGATTGTGAAGTTGAGACCCAACCAATAGTACATCTTGCAAGTATGAAACTCATACTTTCAATTGGTACCATTGTTTGGCAAAATTTATTTAGAAAATTAATTATGGTTAGCTCCTCAAAATTGAAAGTGATAACCTTCATCCACACTTAACCACTAGGGTTATGTGAAGGATAAAGACACCAAATTCAAACTTTGATTCTTGATTCACCTCCAAGGGATTGTAAAACATAATTAGCATTTAGGTGTTATGTTAGTCAAGCACTTGATCACACCAAGACTAGTTTTACTTGGAAATTTTATAACCCTATTTTTAGCATCCAGGTTTTAAAGGAAAGGTGATAACACATGCTTAGCTATACTCAATCAACCTAGAATAGTAAACTTATTAAGTTGTTTCATGTCATGGTTCCCTACTTTATGAATGCATTGCAGTGCACTTGATGACATGGCAGGTTTTAGTTGTAGTAACACCAGGGGTGTTACACATCTCATCTATCATTAGCCGTTTGAAGGGCCGTTGTGCTTGAGGTGGGTCTATTGCTAGGGTTGCCACTGGTGGTATAGTCACTATTATTGCAGCTACCGCTATGGTTGATGAGCGTGGGGGTGGAAGGCAGCTTTGTTTGGGTGTTGTTGATGGTGGATAGCGTCAACATTTTATATATCAAAAGACATGAGAAACACATCAATATCTAGAAGGCTAGGGTTTTATCTAACAATTTCCATGAGTTTTGGTGATTTACCAATTTCTAGGGATTAATCCAGAAAAAGCCAAAAAAGGGGCATAACTACAAATCTACACCATGGAATTATCCGCAACTCAGGAATACGCCAAACTACTCTACAAGGATCCAGAAGACACCAGAGCGAAGGGGAGGAGGAGTCACCTTCAGGTGGGGCCGGCCGGTCGGCACCCCCCTGTGGGACCCACCTACCACCTTCTGGATTGTTCTTTCATCGCCTTTGAGGATCAATCTCAGCCCTACATGAAGTCAGTTTGATCAAACGGCCGTTGTGCATCCCACCGGGCTATATAAGCAGGGCCAGGCCACCCCCAGGAAACCCTAACCAATTCATTCAACACCTCAACCAGTTCATTCAAGTCATCTAGAGCTTCAAGTTCTAGATCCTCATAGCCTTCTAGTTCATAATTTAGCCTAGTTAGATCTAGAGTAGAGGAAGTCGAGTTCTTCATCGATCTTGGATTCCCGACGTTGCCAAGAAGAGAAGAGTCTGGTATAGATCTTAAGCTTTTCTTTTTATTGTAATATCTGTGTTTGTACGATTATTACTAGCAACATTGTTCTTCATTATTATGTTCTTGATTGCATTGTTCATTGTCTACTTCAATATGTCTAGTATAGTTAGTTTGCTATTATATTCATCTGGTTCGTATAGCGTTCATCAATTCGATCGGTTGGTGAGTGGTAGGTTGTGTGTAGACATGGTGCCTAGATGCATTACTTATCTGCGAATATCCCTAGTTGTGCCGGGTAGTGAGGTAGATCATGGATGTGACAGATCCATTGAGTCCTTTGTAGGCCTTTCCCCGTACAGTGGATTGGTAGAGTGGGATTGTCAGGTTAAGAGTATATTTATATATATAAGGTTCCTGTACTCATCTTTTTCTGTACATTGCTCTGATGTGTTTGGGAATTATATAGTATTACTTAACGATGATTGTTAGATATACTTGTACTAAATAAAGTAGCTTTGACTGTAGCTTGAATACTTAGGAGTTATTTCTTTATTAGATGATTAGACGACGTTAACATGTCTAGATTGCTATGAGTGAATTGGTATTATTATATGATGACTGAACATATTTATCATTTATCTATTATTTTTCTTGTGACACCTTCCTGTTGTTGAGGAGAGTTGACATTGGCTACATCTCTTATTCACTGCATATAAGTGTTATCAATACTATAGATTAGCTGTTTAGCAATGCCTTCCTAGTGGTAGAATATAAATGACAACCTGGTAATACTCTAGGTAAAATGCTACAATGGTATAATTATCTGTTCGCTTGCGTAATCATTCTTAGTTCATATTCATCTTTATTTATTTCTGTCTAGTCACATAAAATGATAAGATTTTGTACCAAGATTTATTCTCAGCTTTACAATTGGGGATGACAACCTAGTTTCATAGTTAGGAGTAAAGGTAAAGAGACTAGTGGCTAGTTGCTAACGGCAAGTTAATTAATACCAACATTTTTAGCGTCATTGCTTGAGATAGGGATTTGAGATTTATTGCAGTGATGTTAGAAATGCTAACAAGCATTTTTGGCACCGCTGCTGGGGAAGGCTAATAAACTTAGAAAAGTATTGATAACCATTGCACCACAATAAGATTGATCACCCAATCGACCTCTAACTCAAACGGGCTTACCCTTGTTTCGTCTACTTGTGTATCTTATGCAGGGTAATGAATGAATGAATGGTTTTTGATCTCCCGGATAATTACACCGAAGATCCTAAGAAACTCTTAAGAAGAAGAAAGTTCGCAAGGACGAGGAACATTTTTGAATCACCATCAAGAACAACCTCCACTGAAACTTGTTCTTCACAAGAGCAAGCTCCATCATCCAAAAGAGAAGAATTAGAAGCTAACTTGACACCAGTGTTTGAAGCTATGGCTGAGAAGACGCTACGTGAATTCTCTACTCCAACAATTGCCAACATCTGTACTGGGCCGAATGTCGACATCGGAGATAACGGATTTGAGCTCAAGCCTGCGCTCATCACTATGGTGCAAGCAAATCAGTTTTGTGGAAAGGCACATGAAGATGCAAGTGCACACTTACAACACTTTCTAGAAATATGCAGCACCTTCAAAATCAAAGATATACCCAAAGATGCTATCTTACTTCGCCTATACCCATTTTCACTTCTGGGAAAAGCAAAACAGTGGTTTTACAATAACAAGGCTACCAACACCACTTGAGACCGCAGCTCTACTGCTTTCCTGGCTAGATTCTTTCCAACAGGCAAGACCACTACACTGCATGGGAAGATTTCAAGCTTTCAATAGCAACATGATGAATCGTTCGTCGAGGCATGGGAGCGTTTTTAAGACTACATTGCAGAATATCCTCATCATGGAATGGAGGATTGGCTACTTATGCAGACTTTCTATCATGGACTAGTCTCTAGTACTCGTGAGTCCAATGATGCTGCAGCTGGAGGAGCTTTCTTATCACTTAAGCTCACCGATGCAATAGCACTCATTGAGAAGATGGCCTCAAACCAAAGCTGGAATGAAGAACGCACTCAACCTCGTAAGAGAGGAGGAGGCACTCATCATCTCAAGGAAGTTGACACATTCACTGAAAAGCTAGATCTCATTATGAAGAAGCTTGAAGATAGAGACACTAAGAAGAGAGAAGTCATGCACATTAATGACTCTTACATGATTTGTGAAGAATGTGGAAACACAGGGCATTCAGCAGTCAACTGTCCTGAAATCCAAGAGGTCGTGAACTACATCAACAACAACACCAACTATCGTCCTCAACAAGGTCAAGGATGGAATCAATCAAATCAAGGATGGAATCAGCAACCATGACAAGGCAATTTCTAATGTAACAATAATTATAGCAATTACAATTTATCACCTTTACGAGATCTAGTTGCTAGTCAATCTAAATTACTGGACCAAATGTTTAAGAAGGTAACTTTAAATGATAAAGCTTTAGGGAATATAAACACTGGACTAGATACTTTTGCTTCTGCTATTAAAAACCAATACAGCTTCAATAAAATGTTAAAATCACAATTAGCTCAACTGGCAGCTGATGTTCCTCCAATGGAAAAAGGTAAGGCTCCGGGCCAACCGGAAGATTTAGAAACTGCAAATCTTGTCGATATTCACAATGCAGGTCATTACTACACTCAACCAGTGGATGTGCAGTGGATTGACCGCTCACTCCCTGAGAAGAAAGGAGATCCTGGAAGGCCTATCATTCCTATCTCAATACGATGTCATACCTTTCTAGAGGTCATCTGTGATTTCGGCGCAAGTGTCAACATCATGCCCAAGTTATGGAGACTGGAGGTGATGAAAGAGCACCCATCATACTAGGCCGACCATTCCTATGCACAACTAAAGCCATCATCTATGCGAAGCACGCCAAGATTGTGTTTTCCATCAAGAACAAGAAGGAGAAGTTCTCATTCAAGAACCGCATCCTCACAACTCCCGCATTCCCACAGAAGCCATACGACCAAGCTCAACAATCAGCTGAACCCAAGAAAAAGAAGAACAACAACAATAGAAGAAGGAGGAAGAATGAGCTCAGTCAAATTCTAGAAGAGACGGTTCAACTGATCAATTCAGTAAACACCGAGCATGACCACCTGTTAGCACCACCATACATTGTCAAGAGAGAAGACCCAGGAGTCCCGACTATTGAGTGCACCATTAAGCAAATGGTTTTCCTAAGACCTTTTGTGACACTGGATCAGAGGTCAACATCATGTCAAAGGTAGCGTACAATTATTTATTTGGTGATGAACTGTTATACCCAACCTATATACAGCTGCAGATGGTGGACTTATCAACAAGATTCCCAGAAGGCATGGTAAAGAACGTTACGGTAAAGATTAAAGATTATTATATACCCACAGATTTCTTAGTTCTTGACATGCAGGAAGATGACGATACACCTATCATCCTGGGAAGACCTTTTCTCAATACTGCCAATGCAATCCTCTACATGAGATCTGGACAAGTCCACTTCCATCTACCCATTGGAAAGGTACGTTGTGACTTTCATAGTTACACTAACGGTAATTCGTCCCAGAAGTTATGAAACAGGAGATGCCGATCCCGCCGTAGAGCAAAGCAGCTCTCAAGGAAAGAAGGAGAAGACTATCCTAGTGAAGCTACAAGGTACATGGACCAATTCAATGAACAAGAAGCAGAAGAACCTCGCTAGAGCGAGTGGGACAAAGAAGCCGAGAGAATGGAGAAAATCGCCGAGCAAGAAGCAAAAAAATACAAGAACAAAATCAAAGATGGTTGGAAGAGAATAAAGAGACATTATGGCAAGATGGAGAATTGACTGAGGTTTTCTTAGACAATAAATCCTACAAGTAAGAACTCTTTCCTATCTAGTCCTGTCGGTAGACTTTAAATCCCGTACCCTTGCCATAAGGTAACAATGGTAGTTATCTAATGAGTTTAGTACATTTACTCTTTTGCATGATTAAAAAGAAAATAAAAAAATTCTTTACTGCTTTATTTAATTATGAATTTTAAAAAGCTCCAAAGGATTAGGCTTATGGTTTACCCCATAAGAATATTCACTACGGTAGCACAAAAACAAATTTCCATTCCCTCGCATGATAAATAGAAAAGTACAAAAGGATAAGAATCTTGCTACATATTTATATTTGCTCATAAAGATAATCAATTACTCATTTGGCTGACCGCTAACCCCTTGTCACATTCGAGCCTCGAGTTTTGGTTTTCTTGTTGGAGTACACTTCTGCAGGATTATACAATTAAGAAGTGAGACCAATCAATGGGTCACCACTACTAATCTTACTCCAAGAGATATTCAAGCGAAATATGGCAAACATCTAGCTTGTGGGAGGAGCAATCCCCTAGTTATCAGGTAACTATAACTATGCGATTTATCGAGTCTATCTTATAGCTATAAAATACCAAAAATATGTGGGCACATGAAGGTCCACGTCTGCTGAGTCTTTTATGAGTCTTTAATTAAATCTGAAAACCAATAAAAAGAAGTCAGTCTTAGTTAATTAGAGTGTGTCTAGAGTCAACTATGAACAAGAGATTTTTATCTTGGAGATGATGAATAGTTGCTTTGTTAGAAGTCTTTCAAGTACATAGTTTTCAATCTTGAGTTCTCCTAAGTTTTGGACACTATTGCTTTAATATAAGAATTTACTCTGAACCTGAAACTTGTGGAGGCATATGCTTGAGCTAAGTCTAGGTGATTGACGGATATGATATAAGAGAGTCTGAGCTGCTATTTATCTTATTCCTAACGATGCTAAGTTCTGGAGATTTATCTTTTGAAAATTTAAAGCTTTACATGATGAGCTCTTGTGTGACAACGTTAAATTCCTACCAAGGCCATATATGATACATATTTAGAATACGAAACCTTTGCTCATTTATGCTATTTTCTTTGCATTGAGTTCAGTCAACCTTTGTTGTATACTTAAGAGAGTCTTGTCATGCTTTTAAAATCAAGATCACACACACACTCCACCTATATATGCATTACTCTTACCCCGAGAGTAAGCGCAACCATTTTTCCATCTTTTCATCCATATCCACCTCAAAATGTTTTTCTCCTACACTGGGAGAGAACACCCAAAAATATACATAAACCCATAGGACAGCCTTTGCTTAATTGCTCTAAGTACTTCATTATTATCTCTTTAATTAATTATTGTATCTAAGGATGCATGTGGCTATGCAAAAATATTGAGAAAAAAAGTAAAAGATGGACAAGTGTCCCAAAGAATCAAAACAATGGGTACTAAGATGCCCACCTCCCAATGAAAAAAAAGAAAGAAGAAAAAAGAGAAAATAAAGATAGCCCATGTTTTCTTAAGAAGTTGAAAGTCTAAGGAAGAAGAGAGATTTATTTTGAAGAGTAAAAGTAGAATTAGGATTAGCCACCACATATACACCTATCCACCATATTCCATACACATGCACATCTTGGTTTGATTGTATGACTTGATTCTCTATAGATCCATTGTTTGACTTTACAATATATGAATTGCAAGTATGCTTATCCTTGTTTAAATGCCACTCCTGTAAACTTCACTATAATCCCTAGAATTAGGAAGGCATAACATCATTAATGCCTCAGTGAGATCCAAAAATACCACATACTTTGAGAGATTTGAGGGTGTCATACAATTAAGCTCTGAGTTTTATTATGAAAACTTGCAAAACTCTGGAATATTAGTTGAGTAAAGAATTTGAGACATAGTGCTTGACTTGATTATTCTGTTTTTCAATTACTCAAGACCTACGTGAAGGCTAAAAGCTCCCTAGTTAAAGGTAATATGGGTGAGTTTGAAAGTTAGAACAGTTTTATCTAATCCAGAGAAAAAATTTTATCTGAAAGCATGTGTACTTTAGAATGAAAGCATTGTAACAACTCCTGATCCAACTCTAGGTTTTGCTAAGGGACTAGCAAAAGGTAAGCTTAGGAGAGTTGTTGACGGTGGATAGCGTCAACATTTTATATATCAAAAGACATGAGAAACACATCAGTATCTAGAAGCCTAGGGTTTTATCTAACAATTTCCACGAGTTTTAGAGATTTACTAATTTTCAGGGATTAATCCAGAAAATGCTGAAAAAGGGGCATAACTACAAATCTACACCACGAAATTATCCGTAACTCAGGAATACGCTAAACTACTCTACAAGGATCCAGAAGACACCGAAGCGAAGGGGAGGAGGAGTCACCTCCAGGTGGGGCCGGTCGGCCCCACCATCCAGGCCAGTCGGCAGCCCCCCTGTGGGATCCACCTGCCACCTTCTGGAATATTCGTACACCACCTTTGAGGATCAATCTCAGCCCTACGTGAAGTCGGTTTGATCAAATGGCCGTCGTGCATCACACCGGGCTGTATAAGCAGGGCCAGGCCACCCCCAGGAAACCCTAACCAATTCATTCAACACCTCAACTAGTTCATTCAAGTCATCTAGAGCTTCAAGTTCTAGTTCCTCATAGCCTTCTAATTCATAGTTTAGCCTAGTTAGATCTAGAGTAGAGGAAGTCAAGTTCTTCATCGATCTTGGATTCCCGACGTTGTCAAGAAGAGAAGAGTCTGGTATAGATCTTAAGCTTTTCTTTCTTATTATAATATCTACATTTGTATGATTATTACTAGCAACATTGTTCTTCATTATTATGTTCTTGATTGCATTGTTCATTGTCTACTTCAATATGTCTAGTATAGTTAGTTTGCTATTATATTCATGCATTGGTTCGTATAGCGTTCATCAATTCGATCGGTTGGTGAGTTGTAGGTTGTGTGTAGGCATGGTGCCTAGATGCATTACTTATCTGCGAATATCCCTAGTTGTGCCGGGTAGTGAGATAGATTGTGGATGTGACAGATCCATTGAGTCCTTTGTAGGCCTTCCCCCGTACAGTGGATTGGTAGAGTAGGATTGTCAGGTTAAGAGTATATTTATATACATGAGGTTCCTGTACTCATCTTTTCCTGTACATTGCTCAGATGTGTTTGGGAATTATAGTAGTATTACTTAACAATGATTGTTAGACATACTTGCACTAAATGAAGTAGCTTTGACTGTAGCTTGAATACTTAGGAGTTATTTCTCTATTAGATGATTAGACGATGTTAACATGTCTAGATTGCTATGAGTGAATTGGTATTATTATATGATGGCTGAACATATTTATCATTTATCTATTATTTTTCTTGTGACACCTTCCTATTGTTGAGGAGAGTTGACATTGGCTACATCTCTTATTCACTGCATATAAGTGTTATCAATACTATAGATTAGCTGTTTAGCAATGCCTTCCCAGTGGTAGAATATAAATGACAACCTGGTAATACTCTAGGTAAAATGCTACAATGGTATAATTATCTATTCGCTTGCAGAATTATTCTTAGTTCATATTCATCTTTATTTATTTCTGCCTAGTCACATAAAATGATAAGATTTAGTACCAAGATTTATTCTCAGCTTTACAATTGGGGATGACAACCTAGTTTCATAGTTAGGAGTAAAGGTAAAGAGACTAGTGGCTAGTTGCTAAAGGCAAGTTAATTAATACCAACATTTTTTAGCATCATTGCTTGGGATAGGGATTTGAGATTTATTGCAGTGACGTTAGAAATGCCAACAGGTGTCGTAGATTTATTTGCATCTGCCATCACTACCAACCTATGTTCATAGGAGCATGCAAGAGACATTGGTGTTTCCATATCCTATAGGTTTAGTAACTCAACATCTATTTTTAGCGACTCAAGCAATCCTGCTATGAATATATTAATTTGCTGTAATTCATCTAGGTGTCCCACACGAGCTACCAATTCTAGGAAACGTTCTGTGTACTCATTAACAGATCCTGTTTTTCTAAGTGTTGCTAATTCTTCCAATGGATTGCGACGGGTTGGTGGTCCAAATCTCTCATTAACGCATTTGGCAAAATATGGCCAACTTATATCGTCATGCTCCTAAGATAGCCTCATATACCACTGTCATGCAGCTCCAGTAACATGATAAGATCCATACCATGTTTTCTGGTCATTTGGGGTACGCTGCCCCTTGAAAAATTGCTCACACCGATTGAGCCATGGTAGTGGGTTATCTTTCCTATCATATGTTGCAAATGACAATTTGTGTGGGCGGATCTCTTGGCCTCGGAAGGCATTTGGGGTTTCTCCTTGGGTTTGATGTTGATGTCGAGTAGCAATTTGTTCTCCAATTCAATAGCCAATTCAGTCATAGTAGATGAGTGGGATTTGTTTACCTGGTCCTGGATGTATTCGCGGGCAGCCTCCACCATCTTGTTCTTGGTGGCTGCCTCAAGAGCTATCGCCATGTTCTTCCTCGTCTGCTCCAAGCTCTTCCTCATGGATTTAGCACATTGCCCCATCTCCAGAGTAGAGAGGCAATTGCCGAGATCACTGAGTTGCTCGGTGACGTTGTTGATCTTGGTGAGGACGGATCCCTCGAAGTCGGCGAAGAGTTTCTTGATTGTATCGGCATCCATGGTGGATCAGATCTGAATCTCTGATACCAGTTATAACACATGCTGTGGGGAGGGTGGATTGGACTAGTGGATTGGGAGGAGAGGAGGAGGAGGGGAGGGGTAGCGGTGCCCGCAGGGGCTGGCACTGCGGCGGTGGCTTGTGGCGGCCGAGCGGCGCCGTGAGAGAGAGAGAGAGATTGGAATAAAGGGACTTATTCAATTACTTCTTAATTGATTCTGATTACAATATCCTAATATTTATAGTCCCAATTGGACTCTAAAAGGCAAGGAACCTTATCGACCGGATCCTTCCTTTTTATAAATTCCCTAATATCTAAAAATATCTCTAATAAATGCTAATTAAGATAACTGCACATGGAGGTGGGCCCGCAGGGAGCGCAGCGCCTCCCGCGGCGGCAGCGTGCGGCGCCTCCCCCCAACCCTAGGGTTTGGGGTGGTCGCGGCCCACGTCGTTGCTTCTCTCTTTTTCTAGGCCTTTAGGCCCAATTGACCCCTGTTTCCATGTCATGCGCGGCGTCCGTGTGACAGTCAAGTTCTTGAGATGCCTCTAAGATTTCTTCGGTATTTCAACATTTAATTCAAGTAAGGAATATTGTTTATCTTGTTCTTTAGGTTTGCGACTCTTTTGAGTACTTTAATCCTTGTCTCACTTGGGTTAAAGTAGTTTTCATAGTGTAAGCATGGTGCTTAGATTCGATAGCTCATAGATGTACCTTATTAGCCGAATCGGTGGTAGCTCACGAGGGTGACTTTATAGTCTCGTTGAATCTTACTTAGTCCATCTCCCATTGGTAAGGTGAGCAAGAATCTTTCGCTAGTAAGATCGTACTCAGTCTGCGTTCTTCCTATGCAATCTCCCTAGATGAACAATATCAATGTATCTTTCTTGAATTAGACTTAGAAGACCTTGGTGATCTTCTTGCCCTTATATCTTCTTAGCCCTTAGTTGTAGCTCAGGGGTTAAGTTGTTGGTTTATTTATCCTCTCACCTCTTCCCTTGGGTTTGATATTAAAACTGGATTACTCATCTGGTGAAGTACTACATCAGTATCAATGTGCTTGCAGGTTTCTCTCTGTGTGCATTTATAAATACCAACACAAATATTATATGAGAAGGTCTGTGCTGCTATTTATCTTGTTCCACGTAATACTAAAGTTTTTTAGATTTATCTTTTGGAAAACATAAAAATACTACATGATGAGCTCATGTATGACATATTATTTAGGCTAGGACAACCTCCACATATGCTTTTACATTGAGTTTTGTCAACCTTTGTGACCCTTATGAAAGATTTGTCATGTTCTTAAAATCAAGATCATAGTCACTCCACCCAAATATTCACTACTCTACACTGTAGTCGGAACAAAAACATGCCATATCAATTAGATCCACTAAAAAATGTTTCTCTCCTACACTGGGAGTAAAGACCAATAATATGCCTATTTTCCATCCACCAAACTGAATACTCCAAGTTCTTATTACTATCTCTCAAAGTATTGTTGCAAAAAAGAGGCATGAGATATGCAAAATTTGTTCATAAAAAAGAGAGTTAGGAAATGGAGAGTGTCCGAGATTGAAAAAATAGGTACTCGGATGCCCGCCTCTCTGAAAAAAACAGAAAAAAGAGAAAAAATGAGAGATGAATAAGATAGCTCATGTTTTCTTGCCAAGTCTTTCAAGTATCAAGAGAGAGATATTTTTTAGGAGTATAGCAGAATTAGGTTCCACCACTTCTGATTCAAGTAAGTTTCATGTCTATATTGTTCATCAGGATCACGACTCTTTTGAGTGCTTTATTCTCTTCCTAGATCAAGCAAGAGAGGGAGAGAGAAGAAAAAGAAGAAGTGAAGGGTCTATAAGCAGAAGCGTCAGGTTGGAGAATGAGGAGCCACAATATATATTTTGGTTCACTGGATTCTAACAAGAAACTTGTGAAGCGAAATAGAAAGCAGAGAAGCCGAAGAAGGAAAGTAGAAACCCGAAAAGCCGTACTCAGCGAAATGGGCTCCAGGAGATCTGAGCCATGGGACTGAGGATCAGATTGTTGAGGGAGTTCGCGGTGACATGTGTAGTGCCCGTTCAGATGATCCTTTTATTTTAAAGGAATTGAAATCTTGGCTTGGAATTTGACATTCCACATTTCTAATGTTCACTGTATAAGCCTATCTCACAATGAAAGGGTGGCAGATGGAAATTAGTTCTATAGATCACTGTGCTACAATAGCACGTGGCAGACGAGTGGTAGAGACAATTATTACTATTATAGTTTCCTTACATCAAACAGAACTAGTGGCAAAATGATTATGAAATGTTGTATTAATTACTAGTAGATCATTGACCTGATTTGCTAATAGAGATTCAAAATCACTAAGTAGTAGTTATGTACATATTTATTCATAATATAAATGTAGCTGTCACTGCATGCCTTCACGTGGAGGCCTTACATGCATTAATAATTTGTTCGTAGCTACCAGCTTGCACGTCATGCAAAGTAGTAGTTATATATAATATAAATGTAGCTGTCAACATGCGTTTCACGTGGAGTGCCGACGTATACGTAAACATCAATGTGATTGTTTAGTTGGTGCGCTATTTGAATGGTTAACGTTGCAACCTGAAAAAAGTAACCATTTATTGTGATTGTTTGGTTCACGTGAGGTGACAGCTGCCAACATCTTGACCCATTTGTGGTGGGTCGTGGTCGAAGTTAGTAAGCGCAGCGCATATCACGGGATCGAGTCGCGTCGTGAGATGATTGTAGTGAATCGTAACTAAACAGAAATGAATGTTAGTCAATATTGTAAAATCCTTCGCATGAGGTGCCTTCTACAGGTGGTGTTAAGTCCTCGCTCTCATACGAGACACTTTCATCTGAGCCATGTGGTCACTATGTCAAAGACAGGGTCACAAAACACTTTCATCTAAGTCAAAGGTGTACTTTGATTTCTTTTAGCCAATACTTTTGTAGAGTCGGCCTTATTAATAAATCTAGACAAATGAAGGGATCAGATAGATTTGACATCAATCCATTCAGTTCAATCTCCCTCCACTATTGTGACTATTTTGGAAGCAGTGTGTAAAACTTATGTCTTTGTCACATCTCACAGCGTTGTTGTGAGTATTTTCACCAAATCACTCATGAAAGGGCTTGGTTTTTGGAGAACAAAAATGGTCTCCTCACAAGATAGGTAATTAGAGATCCTTTGAATTTGTAGTTTGTTCCATGTATTGTTTATTTGTTAATCATGCAAATTAGTAAATTATGTATTGACTTAATTCTTTGTAGGAGCCATGCAAATACTCCGTATTTACAATATTGGTCAAAGATTTTAATGTTTGTCGCTGCGCCTTATTAAAGGGAATGGAGGGAGTTTTATCTGACACTAAGAGAAAAATCAATGTTATCTATTGATTAGAGGAGAATCGAACCCTGGGCACTTCAATCAGATCAATCTGTCGATATATGTTGGGCGTAGGCGCTGCACCACGTCCATCCCTTCCTAAATGATGATTGGGTCCAATTAAGCCAGCTAACTAAAGGATGCAGTTAAGGACAATGGTCTATAGATGAGTCGTAGATAATTATTACCTAAGACTCTTTAATTCTTATTTAATCATACTAGTATAATGCTCGTGCTAACGCAACGGATTTATCTTTGGATGCACATGAGAACAATAAATATTTATTATATTTTAATTGTTTTTTAGCATGAATTGTAAAAGGCAGTGTAAATTGTAATAACAAACATTAAGCATTACCTGCCGAAGGGCCTAGCTAATGTAGTGGTTTTGTAATTGAATTTGATTCTGCCTCTGTGCTTGATATTCACGTTGCTTCCTATTCCTTTGCTCCCTTCTCTCGATGGTTTGTTGAGCTTTTATTCTCGCGCGGTACTCACGTTGTTTCTTGTTTCTTTCCTCCCTCTGCTGTTCGTCACTGGAAGCTTGACGTGGTGTGTTTGGATGTTTGTTATATCACTGAACGGCGTGCGTCCGTCTGTTGGTGTCCCCATTTATTTTTGCCTAACGCCTGGTTAGAGAACAGTCGGAGAACAATTAGACAAGCTGTGTGGCATTAAAGTGGTTGTTTGTGCTGAACTATAATTACGAAATTGATTGAGATATAAATAAAACAAGAGGCCACTTACTCCAGCAGGGCCACTCAAATACAACAAGAGCACCCAGGATTTTACTTGTGGAAAATCGGACTATAACTGAACTGAAATTATTCATCATTGTATAAGATAAATAAAAGGTAACTTCAGTTTATAGTGGCTGGGGCCAAGCAGCTCCAAAAGAACTCGTTGGCTGAACATTTTAATTAACTGAGACATACATTTCATTTGGTGGCAGCCTGAGATGTCCTGGAACCACTATTTGTTTTGTCGCAAATGTCAGCATAATATTCAGACTCAAAATTCAGAGCTTTGTCAAAGTTCAGAGATCGGGCTTGTGTATTCGGCTAGCCTGATGTAAAGGGTACCTTCAGATAACATAATCCATGCATAACCTGGTGGGAGTGCATATGCAAGGTTGTGAACCAAATCGTAATAACAAATCACAGCAGTTAGGTGAAACGGGATCTAATAAACCTGACGTGTATACACCTGAAGAACTTGAGCGCGTGCAGATTAGAGCAATTAGGAGAGTTTAGTTCGGCGCCGCCCCGTCAAGATCGTGGCTTGTGTCGTGTACCGCCTGTTCTCGCCGGGCGGGCGCATTGCTGCAGTGCGTCGCGATCGTGATCCGCTGCGCCGCCGCCGCTCGTCGCCGCCACCCGCCGCGATCGTGATCCGCCGCTTCGCCGCCGCTCGATCTCCGCCCGCTCCGTCGTTCGAACGCCGGGCGCTCCGTCACTTGCATGGAGGCCACGATCGTGTACAAGGGCGACGCTTGCGTGTGGAGGTTGCCGGAGGTCCAGCGGTGATCGACGTAGCGTTGGACGCGAGGACGAAGCCCGCGGTTTGGCGGCGTGGAATTTTTTATTGATTTGAATTGAACGTGATTCATGGGCTACGGACGCCGCAGGTCGCACGCCGCGGGTTGGCCTCGGCAGAGGCTGAGGAGGACCATACATGTGATCTGGGCTGTCTATTTTGAGTGAGTAAGAAAAAAAAGAAAGATTAGATTCAATTTAGATAATTGATTTTGATGGTGTTAAATTGCTGGGTATATTTTTTGGAGTGCATAGAGCCAGAGTTTCTCAGCGGGGGATATTTTCTTATGTGGATCTAGAAAGACATTTTCTTGTGTGGATCTAGGAAAGAATAAGATGCTGCATTAGTAGGATAGATGTAGTACGAGTTCACACCCCTCGTGCTCCGTTAAAAGAAACCAAGTGACAGAAGTTGTTAAGTACTATATCCATTATTAATTAGTATATTATTGACCTATTCAATAATAGCAATTTTGGATAAAAGATTAATTTTAGGGCCATCGTATAGTTGTCATACATGCACACAGCTTTTGTCCCTGAAAAGAAATGATTTCTAGAACCTGTGCCAGTCAAACTTTTTAACGTTTAAGTAACTTTATTGAAAATTGAAAAGAGTAACGACATTTATGACACAAAATGAGTATATTTTAAAATATATTCTATGGCAAATCTAAATATACTAATTTGATAACGTAAGTCTTAATATTGTTTTGTAAAAATTCGCTTAAAAGCTTAAAAATTTTGACTTGGACAACGCTAGAAATCACTTCTTGCGGGGACAGAGAGAGTATTATATTTTTATGCATCTTGAGTCTTCATCTGCAGTTGTGTGTTGCCACCATGGGGTAGTTTTCTCAAGGCAAAGACAAGTTAGTGCAATAAAGGGCCCACACAGCTTTATGAGTGAGCTGCTTTTTTTTTTTTTTGCCAAATGCTCTTTTTCGAAACACCTTCGATAAAGCTCTTTTTTATCCTCTCACGAAGGAACGGAGATAGGTGAAGTGGAAAAAAGTAGCATTTCATAGTTTTGTCTCGTGTTTCTCTCTCGTAGCCATGGATGAAGTTGTTGATGGAGGTGTTTTGATATGTTACACATATAATAATCAATTTGTTTATGTTGCAAATTACAAGGACATCATGTGTGGATATGGTTTTGGAACCATGCAAATATTTATGACTTGATCTATAACATTACCTGCTGATTAGAGGAAAATCATATTGTCTGCTGACGAGAGGAGAATCAAATCGTGAGCATGTCCATGAGATTGATTTGCTCATACATGTCGGGTTATGATGCACATCATCCGGCCCTTCTCCTGTTCTCCGTGCATGATGGTTGGATTCAATTAAGCAAGCTAACTAAACAGCGTAATTAAGAACAATGGACCGTACAGATTAGTGGTGGAGATTATCACTACCTTTCTAACACAAAGAGTTGCAGAAGTGATTAATTAAGAAATGTTTAATTATTATTTGTACATATTTGGTTCACCTGTTTAGTAAAGCAATTGGCTCAATAATTTGCCACTATATCACTAGCACATGCTTGGTGTGTTCGTTATCCATGTGGAGGATGAATTAATTGCAGCTATCACTTGTGCCGCTGTCGTGTTCATCGTCATTTGGATCCTTTTGTGCTCGAGGCCAACTAGTAATATAATGATCCATATAATATATATATATATATAGCTGCCGCATGCTTTGATGTTGCAAGTCATGAAAAGTAGTAGTTATGTATTGATCTATAGTATATGTGTAGCTATCACGCATGCTTTCACGTGGAGGCTTTATCAATTTGCCCATACCTATCCGCTACAAGTTAGCATGACGCAGAATAGTTTTGCCAACTTATTCCACATGATGCTGACTTGCAAGCAAATAGCTATGGACAAATTAATAGTCATACAAAGTAGTAGTTATGTATTGATCTATAATATATTATAATATTATAATATATGTGTAGTTGTCACCACGCTTTCACGTGGAGGCTTTATTAATTTGCCCATACCTATCCGCTTGCAAGTCAGCATGATATGGAATAAATTTTGCCAAAGACACCAATAATGCAACTTACTACCTCCATCCAAAAAGAAAGACATTATGGAACCATAAGGTCAAATTTTCTCAACTTTAACTAAGATTGTAGAAAAGGCGTATAATATTTATATCTTCAAATAAATTTACCACAAAAAGTATATTCAACGATCAATATAATGATACTATTTATATATTGTAAATATTAATTTTTTTTACATATAGTTGGTCAAAGTTAAAAATATTGACTTCTTGGGAATCCGAACGTCTTCTTTCTTGGGACAGATGGAGTAGGTGTTATTTTTCTTCCAACGTAAACTTCAATATAAATAGATTACACTACAACCTAGAAAAAAGTAATCGTTTATTTTGATTATTTGGTTAATGTGAAGTGACACCTGCCACTGACTATGACCTATTTGCATTGGGGTCTTGGGTGGGAAGCATAGTGCATATCACGGGATCGAGTCGTACCACAAGAAGATTGAAGCATATCTTAACCAAACAGAAATGAACCTTAGTGTGATTAAAAATAGTGGCACATTGTCGTTTAAAACGAAATGCATGACCCAATTTAGAGTTCTTTTCTTTCAGGAGAGAGCTAACATAGCCTGTAGTAATGCTTATAATTAGTTGCTCATCGAAATTGGTCATTCATATTTAACACGGCCTAAAGTGAAAGTTTTTCAATTTCAAAATATAATAACTTAAAATAAATATACGAGCATGCAAAACATCTAAATAAAAAATTTGAACTATAAAGTTATAGGTCATGATAAGATTTATAGTTTTGATATAAAATTTACGTTATTTCGAATTCATACAAAGACTTATGATCTTTCGGCATATAAGAAAAAGAGTGCCAGCCAGATCATGCAGATTGCTGATTCTTGATCTCCAGCAACTTATGTCATGGCACAGCTTTGCACTAAATAATCACCAGCAAAATTGAAAAATGAACCATCGCAAAAGAAAAAAAAAAAATTCAGATTCGAAAACTTGGGAACAATTGAGCATGCACACTAGTGTAGAGAAGATTTCCATTAGCGGTTCTGAACCTATTTGTACTGCCATTTTTCAAATCGCCAAGTATTAGAGACCAGTGGAAATATGCCATTTTCACTGGCGTTTGTTAAAAACCGCCAATAGAAATTGATTTCTACTTATTGGTGATTCATCGAGTAAAAAAGGCTATCCAGAAAACGCAAAAAATAGCAAAATATATATCGTCAGTATTAGAGGCCAGTGAAAATAGGCCATTTTCACTGGCGGTTTGTTGAAAACCGCTAGTGAAAATTGATTTCTACTGACTGGCGGTTCACCAGTAGAAATCACTGTCTAGAAAATAAAAAAATAGCAAAATAATATTGAAAAAAACAGAAAAAAATTAAGCATCGGAGAGGCCTTGCGCGAAATTCTACAACTTAGCATAAATTGAGTGTTCATATTAAAAAACGCAAAAACTCAGCGTGCTTCACAACCACTAACCTTCGAACTCACGACTTGCCCCTCAAACGATCCCTCCCCTACTATTGCACCACACACTCACATGTGTTTTAATTCCTTTTTCTTTCCCCACATGTTATCTAAAATCGAGCATAAATTGAGTGTTTGAGGCCTTAAACGAATTTAAATGAAAAAATTGTCAAGAGAAATGATCTCTGTACCGGTGGCGATTAGCCCGCAGGGCCCGCACCCACCGAGGGCGAGAGGGGCTATCCGTGTCCAGGCCAGGCAGTGGCCCGTGCGCGCGCTCCCTAGAGAGACGGTCAAACGGAAATCCTGCATGCATCTGGGCCTTGTTTAGATGGAGGTTGGAAAGAGAAAGTAAAAGTCACTCAGAAGACTTCGTTTGTTTGTGGTAAATATTATCCAATTGTGGCCCAACTAGGCTCAAAAGATTCGTCTCGTGATTTACAACCCAACTATGTAATTAGTTATTTTTTTTATTTATATTTAATGCTATTTACATGTGGGAAACAATTTGTGAGAGGAGAGAGATTGGAAAGTCCTGTAGCACTTCGTTTGTTTGTGGTAAATATTGTCCAATCGTGGCCCAACTAGGCTCAAAAGATTCGTCTCGTGATTTATAACCCAACTGTGTAATTAGTTATTTTTTTATTTATATTTAATACTATTTATATGCGGGAAACAATTGATGTGAGGAGAGAGAGTGAAAAAAACTTGCATGTAACTAAACAAGACCCTGGTGCTGCTGGCACGAGACATTGACAGATATAATTGGACAGCCTACCAACCGTACCATTCGGAAACGATTTGCCACGGTCAAACGGAAATCCGGAAATCCTGCATGCATCTGGTGCTGCTGGCACGAGACATTGACAGATATAATTGGACAGCCTACCTACCGTACCATTCGGAAACGATTTGCCACGTCGATGTATCCATTATTGCACTAAGCCTGCCACTGGTTGCTTGGCCACCGAGTGTCTTGGTTGAAGGCAATTTCATAGTATATACATAGCATCCTGACTAGTGCCAATCTGCCAGAGCTAAACATCGATCTCAGCAGTCTCCTGCAAGACTAGAAGTACCTGCCGTATATCTCCTGCAAGACTAGTCTCATGGAGGACGCCATTCCTCCCATTCCGGCGACCACAAGGTACCTGCCGTATATCTACCTAGAGTTCGCTCTTCCATGTGGTACCAAGTTTTAAGAAGACAAAAGTGTATTTATGCTCATTAGTTATATTTTTGGACAATATTGGTAGAGTTCTCCATCCATCGTCGATCCGAAATGGAGGTTGGTTTAGCCTTTTCCATCTTCTGTGTGTAATACTAGTAAACACAATCAGACTATATATATATATATATATATATATATATATATATATATAATATTCAGGTAGCTGCTGTGTGTTTGCTACTAGTGGTGGTGAAGTGGTGGTCATGTGCATGTATTTTCTTGGTAGGCTTGCTGTGGTGACCGGTGGCAACAAAGGGATTGGGCTAGAGGTGTGTCGGCAGCTGGCCAGCAAGGGCCTCACCGTCGTCTTAACAGCCCGGGATGAGCAGAGGGGCGCATCCGCCGTCCACAAGCTCAAAGAAGCTGGGCTTCCTAACGCCATTATTTTCCATCAGCTGGATATCACCGATGATGCGAGCATCTGTCGATTGGCTGGTTTCTTGGAGAGGCATTTCGGTAGGATAGACATCCTGGTAGGCTGCATAAATTCCTTGTAAAACTTGTGTAAACTAACTAACTGAATGATTGATAAGGCAAGCTGTATGTGGAGCTGACTGAAACAGTGACAAACTAAATTTGCATTGGCAGGTAAACAATGCCGCGCTTGGTGGTGTTGAGTACGTACAGGATCCTGCTTATAGTTCAACAACGAGCGAGCTACAGGTGCGCTTTACCCCCATTCGAGATCGACTTGAACATAAGAACATTACTATTGATCTTTAGGTGAGTGAGCCAAACTGAAAAAGTTCCTATGTACTATGTCTTTTGCATTTTCGCGCGCTCGTGCAACACAGATGCGTGGCTTGAACGAGCAGCAGATGGAAGAATGGATGTTCTCAAGGGTCAGGGAGACATTGGACGCCGCAAAGGAAGGTGTGCGCACCAACTACTACGGCACTAAAGCTGTAACCCAAGCTTTGCTTCCCCTGCTCAAAGCTTCCTCCGACGGCAGGATTATTTTCGTCTCCTCTGACTACGGGCTGATAGGGGTAAGCAACAACCCTAAATATATTAAGCTCTTCTAGTGCATCATAACAAAAAGTACCTCCCAGTACAGAATAAGATAGCAAAGTTTTGTTTTTTTTTCCCCAGGAGGTGAAGGAGGAGCTGGATGACATTGAGAGGCTCACGGAGGAGAGGCTGGACGAGATGCTCGCCGGGTACCTGAGAGACTTCGAGGCAGGCGCATTGGCGGCGTGTGGCTGGCCCACGAATTTCTCGGCGTACAGGGTGAGCGGCGCTGCCATGAACGCCTACGCGAGGATCACGGCGAGGAGGCACCCTGAGCTGCGCGTCAACTGCGCCAACCCTGGCTACGTCAGGACCGACATGTCCGTTTACACCGGGTCCCTGACGCCGGCGGAAGGCGCCAGAAACCTGCTCACGGTGGCGCTACTGCCAGAGGGCGGGCCGACCGGCTCCTACTTCGACCAGGGTCAGCTGGCGTCGTTCGTGTGATGCTGGCATATATGCTGCCATACTCATCGCCGTTACTGCTGCTGCTTTGAGAATTCTAACAAGGACGATTCATGTGTTGATGCTGGGTCTTAACTAGTTTATTGTCTACAGCATGCTTAGCTGAATAATTCTTCAAAATTTTGCAAATACGCCCATGGAAGCTTTCCTTTTTATTTTTTTAAATTTGGTTGACCACTGCGTGCACATGTGCATGCTGCGCAGGCTAGATCCACCAGGCTTTTCGCGACGGGTCGCGCGCGTGGTGTTTAGCTCGACTAGCAGCGCTTTAAACTTTGCTATAAAATATCGCTACCTATAGTGTTCTCTTGTAGTTTGTCATAATTCTTTAGAATGCACCACTCTCTTCCAAAATTATAGTTGTTTGGTTGTGCGTGTCAAAAATTTAACTCGATTTATAGAAAATACGTATAATATTTACATATCCAAATATTTTTGTTAAAAAACTAGATTTAAAGATCTTTCTAATGATATTAATTATTATTTATAAAAATTCTTGGTAGTTTTTTCTCGAGAACAAAAAGCGACAAGAATTATAGGACGAAGGGGGTATATTATACGGCAGAGGGAGTATGTTACATATTTTAAGCGCATTGACCAACCCAAAGAAAAACACAAATTAATCTAACACTTCACAAAATAAAATTTATACTTGTCCATCTGCGTTCTTTTTCGCTACAGATCTCTAGTAATCTGAGGGTTTTGTTAATTTCAAAGTGTTTTACACAGAAAAAATGATTGGACCTTCCTCAATAAAAACATGGATTTTTGATGTTTTTCTCCTGAAAACAATCGCTCGTCACCGTGTTGGGGAAGTCCATGTTCATATGGGCTAAGTCCCCCACTAAAAGAGGTCTAACCGGAGTTAGTGGAGTGCCTTCCTCCCCACCAAGAGGCTACCTTTAAATTAGTTGCATATATAATGCTAAGAGTATGAGGGCAAAGGGGTTCTCTCTCCTACTCATATGCAAAGTCTAATGTGTCCCTTTTTACTTACGCTAAATTCTTTACCCTCTCGTCTAGTTGAGACTTCACTATAGGACCTATGAGGATTGTCGCGTGGAACCATTAGACCTTTTCCGGCCCACCGTCGCTGGGAGAAGATCCCTTTCTAGCCTATTGGGAAACTTCTTCGGCCGACCGTCGTTGGGAGAAAGTCCCCAGCTAGCCTTCGTCGGGAGAACTTCTCCAGTTGACTTTCGCTGAGCGAAGGTCCCTAGCCCACCTTCATCAAGGAACCTTCTTCGACCGATCAGGAACCTTCTCTGACTGACCTTTGCTGGGAGAAGGTCCCCGACCAGCCTTCATCGTTTCTCCAATTTACTTTCGTCAGGGACTTTCTCTGGCCGACCTTCGTCAAGAAAAGGTCCCCTGCTGGCCTTTGTCGGAGACCTTCTCCGCTCAACCTTCTTCTACTTTCTCCGAGGAGCCTTCACCTTTTGGCCCTACTGAGGACCCTTGTCCCAACACATCGCAATAGTACGACAGTTATCGTGACATTGCGCGCCCGTGGCAAAAAGTTCCGCGGAACAAGATTGATGCACATCATATGTACACATATATACATATGTTGGGAATGTGTATGGTGGCCCACACTACCTCGGATCGGCATATCACCGCTGGCTCTAAACCCCCCCCATCGGTGCGGATTTTGAACCGGCGAGAGCCATGTCGGCACCGATGAGGGTTGAACATCGATGTCGGTTCCCTAAACCGGCACCTCAAGCTCAATTTACACTACCGGTTGGAGAATGAAGCCGACAGTGTTGTAAGTCCACATCGGTGCCGGTTGGAAATAGAACCGACACAGCGATGAAGAACATATCATTGCCAGCTCTATTATCAAACCGATCTTGATGCTGCTCTTGTCGATGTCGGTTTGTTATTAGAGCCGGCACTGATCGATAGAAGATCAGTATCGGTTGGTTGCTGCCCACCACTAGTGATGGGCATTGTATCACTTGGCGGCCTCTATGACAACCGAGACTGATGATATTTTTAATAATTGGTTTTTGTTCTCTTTTTTAATTTTGTTTTTGTATTATATTAAAATTCATATTTGCTAATAGGAAAACAAAATCATAACATTGAAACCTTGATAACATCGTACCAAATACCACTTACATTAATATTACGTACATTAATAGTCCTAGCTTTATAATACGATACTAATCCAATGAAACAATTATAAGAGTCTAGCCAGCCGCTCTGGTGTGAAACTATTCTTGAACTTCTGCGAGCGCGCAATGGAGAATTTTCCTTCTTTGCTCACAATATGCTTCATGATGAATTCCGCTAGCTCCTCTTGATATCCTCGTATCTCCATATCCAAGAGCCTATTGTGTCCATGCTTTTCCCGCTGTCGAGCATTCAATAGGGTGACAATAATGGAAGCACAAATATAAGCCATAAGAGAATATTATGTCATAAAAAATAGAATTAAAAGCATACATACCATCTTATCTGCTTTGATGTTTTTCATGCTAAACCATTGCCTCGTGGCCCACATTACGTAGAACCCACATTCATTATTCCCTTGCGGCTGCTCTAGGTATCTGATACGCATTTCCTCTGCCTTGAAGTTTTGTTTGCATGCTCTGTGTCACATTATTAATTGGGAAATGCAATAAAATTAAGTGTGCTATATACATATATGTATAACTATATAACTTTATTTGCTTAGAAAAATATTAACTTACTCATTTAACGCACAGAGTAAAGGAGCTATCAGAGATAGAGGCCTTTTTTTGGAGTCCTACACCTCAATACGATTTCTTTTAATATCAATGTCGATGAAGATGAAATGGTGCCTGCAACCACAAAGCCCATTTATATTTAAAAAAGTTTAATTAGCTATATAAAATGCGTAGAAATAATGGTAGAGACCACATACGAGCAGTTGTAGGTCAAGAGCACGTCCGATTTATTTTTATTGGCAAAACCCTTGAACAACCTAGTCAGAGATTTTATCATATCCTGCCGATCGTAGCCAACATCTCCTCTACAAGTTGGCTCATTGACTTGGGTTGGGTCCAAGAAGGCTACATATTTAATGTTATTTCTCATCGTGTAATCATGTAGCCACCTGCATAGAGTATGAGATATGTCAAACAATGATCAAAGATGTATAGTTAATTATGAATTCAGGCGGGTAGGGTACTTACATAGTCCACAGGAGCATTATCTGTGTATCGAGGTCGCGTCATTGATAGAATTGAAATAAGTGTTCAAAACTTACGAACTGCATAGTTTCCTCAGGATGATCAAAGACTTCTCCGGCCGGAATAATAGCTTCAAACCCAGCTAGATCTGTTTTGGTTAGCCGGCCAAGTAAAACGTATGTAAATCACGCATACGTGTTCCAAGAGCCTTCATCTGCTCCGGTGTTTCCAGCAAATCTAGACCTCTTTGATACTGGTATGCTGGTTTTGCCATTTCAAACTGAACACTATCTATATATATGGCCGTAGCATCCTCTAGGGTTAGTTCGTCGTTCTGCTCCATCAATTTATATATCTCTAGCTCGGCTTTGAGGTGCAGCTCTTCGTCCCTTTCTTGATTGTGGACACTGCGAGCTGCTTGTCTGTCACACTCGCATACGGATCGTCCACTTAGCAGGCTGCCATAGTTTCTTCAAAAATGCGTTGCATGCATCTGGGTTTGGCAATTCTATGTCCTTCTCCTTCATCGTAGATGTAATACTCCCGCTCAATTACTTTTTCTTTCCTTTGTTGACATCCTCTTTTACGGAATCGGAGGATCTTTTGCCTGTTCTAGATCTAGTTGTGGGTCTCGTCGTTGCAGCTTCTTTTGATTTTGGTGGGGGAGAGGGTCTAGGATTATCATGTGTTCCGGCCGAAGACGAAGGATGGGGAGGTGGGGGAGGAGGTGCAGCCCCCACATTGCTCGAGGTTGACGAAGTGGGGGAGGAGCCGGAGCCCCCACATTCCTTGGGGGTGACGGAGGGGGTGGAGGCGGAGAATTCTCATGTCTAGGAGGGGAACAAGCAGGCGTATCATGAATTGGGAGAGCTTGGTCATGAGATCTGTCCGGTGAAGACTCAGCATCATCCTCATCATCCAAGGACTCTTGGTGGTCAAGCTTAATATACCGCTTGCGCCACGGGACACAAAGACGAAGGTTCTGATCCAGACGCGGCCTATCTTCCTATGCAGGGAAATCAATGTGTATCTTGTTAAACTTTTTATCCAGAATTTTATCAATGGTGACATCCTAATATCCCGAAGGAATTGGGCGACCATTAGTTAACCCATCTCCTTTACGCCAAGCCTGGCCGATCGCCACCTTGTCTGTCGTCCATTGTTGGCGGATGTACAGCCTCACATTAATCGGATTTGTTATGTTGTCCACCGGATGAGGTAAACTCGCCTCAGCATCATCCATGGGGGTCGATCCACAGCTACTACGACCCTTAACCACTGGGCTCAAGCATGTGGGGACAGGGTCTGCAGATCCAATGGTATGAGGACCTCATGCTTCGGAGGCCAAAGCAAGTGCTTGGTTAACTCTTTCTTCCATTACCTTTAGCCGGTTCTCATACATTGCTTCTCGTGCTGCCTCTTGTTCTTGTCTAGCCCTTGCGTGGCTACGATAAGAAGCAGAATCCTCCTCGAAAGCTACCTTCCAGTTCACAAGACCTGCTCCCCTTGTGCGGCCGGGGTGCTCCTTGTTACCAAGTGTCTGGGAGAGCACGTCGTTCTCCCTATCAGACCTGCGTCTCCCTTGGTTCACCTCATCGGTTATCGTGGAGATACTCTAAACCAGGCTACCCAGTTGTTCATTTGGGATCGATAGGGTGCCATCTTCAATATTGTGTCGTGCACCCCTCGCCATAACAAAGTGAAGAGACCTAAGCTACCAGTCGGCAGTCTCAGGCGTAACACCACGGCGTTCCATCTCCTCAAACTCCTTCTCCCATTGAAGCACCTTACTAGAATAGCAACGAGAGCCGAGACGGTGAGGATTTGTCAACTTTACTGAGTTTTCCTTGTTCTTCGCACTCAAGGCCTTATACTCATCTGAGTTCCTGTATCGTTTGAATTCTTCCCAGTAGGGCCTCTGCTTGTGGTGGTCACCCTCATCAAAATTGGGATCTTCCTGCTCGTTGATATATTCCTTTTGCAATTTCGTCTTATAACTCTTGAATACGATCCCTATTTTTTCTATAACCCTTTTTCTGACTACCCGCTCATCATAATCAGGAGGAAAAGTGAAATATCCTTTGAAGGTTGTCCATAAATTCTCCTTTAAATCTTCAGGAACCCTCCATTCATCATCTTCTTTCCCTATCCATGCCTATACTTTATTGGGATGAAGTCCCTCGCAAGAATCTCGAGGATAGTCTTGTATGGCCCCAACGCCTTGCGTGGGAGTAGTGGCTCCCCAACTTGGTCGAACTCAAAGATGTGCCGGTCGCATCTTTTCCCCGTAGGAAGCTTTGACACACCGCTATTTGGGACTGGTCTTTGTTGTACCGAACCACTTGATTCCTCCGTCGAACCGGGCTAGACAAAACAAATTAATTAACCTTAGATTCTCCCTTGCATTTATTAATTAGAGTGTGTGTGTAATCATTTAATTATGACCTAACAAATATACCTCGTCGTCATGGTCAAGCTGGAGGCAACTGCTAGGGGTCCATGCTTCATCACCATCATCATTGCCACCTGCGTTTGTCGTCCTAATTTGTGGCCCTTCGGGTGGGTCTGTCGCATTGTTGTTAGCCGCTTCTTGTTCTTGCCTACTAGTTCGGCAACCAGTGAACTGGCGATGATGAATAGTCATCGTTCTGCCTCTACCGGCCTAAATGGCTCAGTAGAGTGGGTTGTTTAATTTGGCTACATGGAATAACACAAACCATATATTAGGAAATTAACACAATTAATATATATTTAATACACCAATTTAGAACTTCATAAGCCAAATAAATTACAATGACCTTCCACTTACTTACAACAAGTCTGTACAGCTAGCAATATGAATTACTCATGTACTCTGCATTAACCTCAAAATAAAAAAGGCAATGACCATAACTAGCAAGAAAATGATGATATCCTTCCACGCAACAGTAGTGACATTCCTATCTACGGCGACTGCCTTGTCTCCAGTCTCCAATTTCACTACGTGTAGAGGAACTAGTGCACGGTGCTGTGCTTGGGGAACACGGTTTGCACACCGTGCCATATATGCATGGTAGGCCGCGGTTGCTTTAGATTTTTTGTCGTATCTCTTGTGCAACGCACCCGGGTAGCGATTCACTTGGGGATGGCACTCTTCCCAAGTACGGTAGATGCACGGGTACGACCAACGAACACTACATACCGTTTTCCCATTGTTGCCTAAAGATTGAGACAATTTATAATTGAGCTTGGTATATAATTAATTAATGCATCATCATACTAATGCCGAAACAAAGTATAGTAATCAATTAAATTAGCATTTGAGTCACTATATGTATAGCCTCCATTTCATGCAAATATAAACATATAGCAAGAAATCTAGATTTAATTTCATGCAACCACATAAACATAGAAATTGAAATCTACTCTTATTAAGTCATGCAAATGTAAACATACAAGTTGAAATACAGACTTAATCATATTTCATGCACATATAGCAAACAAGAAATAGCACAATCATATTTCAAGCACAATAGTTTGTTCATATTTCATGCACATATAGGAAACAAGAAGCATAATCATATTTAGCATTTCATGGTCACAAATATAGTATAATCATATTTTATGGACATAAATTCATCAAAATGGACATAGCAAACATAGCAATAGCATTTCATTGAGCACTTGATGCCAAATCATGGACAACAATAACAAGAAATATGACAAAATTTCTTAGTGACATTTCATCGAGCACTTGAAGGGCATTCTGGCCGCACTCACTGTGGAGAACGTGGAAGACGGTGGCCCGCGCTCCCTGCTGGTCTGGTGGCGTCGGTGAAGATGGCGACGGCGACGGCGGCGGCGGTCCGGTGGGGTGCAGCTTCCTTGCGGCGAAAGGTGCTCCGGTGGCGCAGCGTCTTTGCGGCGCGGTGTGCTCCGGTGGCCGGCGGTCGCGTCGGCCTGCGCGCGGCCGCGACGCGCGGGCGGACGGCGGTGCGGAGCGCGGAGGTCCCGGAGGCCAAGGCGCCGGCGGTGCGGTGCGTGCAAAGGCCCCCGGGAGCGGCGGTGAGCAAGGTGACGGCGAGGCGGGGGGCGGAGTGTCAGCGGCGGGCTTCTCTCGGCGTCGGGCAAGGCTAGTCGTGTTTGAATGGGCGGGCGCGAACGGTTGCATTTTATACCCAGGCACCTTCACTTGCCGGTGCCTAAATACAACCGGCACCGATGACGACCTTCGATGCCGTTCCAAATAGCACCGGCACCGATGACACCCTTCACTGCCGGTGCGCAACTAAAATTGCCACTGATGTCTCTATAGAATAAGAAAGTTGACTCGCTGTTCCAAATCGAAAGTCACGTAGTAGTCCAGCGGTTAGAGCGCGGGGCCTTGGCCTTGGAGATCCCTGGTTCGAAACCCACGCCCTCTAAATTAAAAAAAAAATTTAAACATTTGACTACGCCGTAACAGTTTAATTAAATTTAATTATGCACTTTATCTGAAAATTCCTACATAGCGCCATGGTTAGAACACATCACTGGGTCTGTTGAGCCGATTCAAAACCCTACAGGTACACAATTTTTTATTTTATTTTATTAATTTCTATTGTTCTGGTTTAATTTAAGATTATATTTTCGTATTTAATATTCTCTGTCTATTAAATATGCATTCATTACTGCCTTAATAATTTAATAAAAAATTTCGTAATTACATTTTATTTGATACAACCTATACGGTCCAAAATTCAAATTTAAAAAATTAAAATGTTAAAACCTAGTCATATTGATATATGGTCACAGCAGGTGGATAGAGCTTGATTTTAGACAAATTTAGAAGAAAAGATCATCTCATTTGGAGTTAGGATGAGGGAGAAAAACTGGTTACAAATCTCATCAATCACATTAAAATCAGAAATCAGACCTAGCCACCCATGAACTAGTGATGAACACGCTGATTTCTGATTTTAATGTGATTGATGAGATTTGTAACCAGTTTTTCTCCCTCATCCTAACTCCAAATGAGATGATCTTTTTTCCTAAATTTATCTAAAATCAAGCTCTATCCACCTGCTGTGACCATATATCGATGTGACTAGTTTTTTACATTTCAAATTTTGAAATTTGAATTTTGGAGAGGTTCCACTATATTTTCTGCATGCTATAGTGTCTCAAACTAAAAATTTTTGAACAGCAAACTTGGTGGACTCAGCATTACCTACAACTTTTATTAAAGCTTTTTCACCATTTGACAATTGTTTCACACACTATGTGTGAAAATGTTGAAACACTTCAAAATTCAAATCTCGGTCAATTTGAGCCATCTAAATTTCCTCAAATCAAAAAATTTTGAACTGCAAAGTTGGTGCACTCATGATTATGTACAACTTTTATTTAGGTCATTTCTCCATTTAAGAAAGTTAGAGTACACCTGGTTCACAAATCTACATAACCCTTATCAGTGTTTCATAAACCCTGATAAGGGTTATGTACATTTGTGAACCAGGTGTACTCTAACTTTTTCAAATGGAGAAATAACATAAATAAAAGTTGTACATAATCATGAGTGCACCAACTTTGTAGTTTAAAAATTTTTTGATTTGAGGAAATTTAGATGGCTCAAATTGGGTGAGATTTGAATTTTGAAGTGTCAACATTTTTTCATTCATAGTGTGTGAAAAATGTCAAATGGTGAAAGGATTTAATAAAAGTTGTAGGTAATGATGAGTCCACCAAATTTGCTGTTCAAAAATTTTGGTTTGAGACTATAGCATGCGAAAATGTAGTGGAACCTCTCCAAATTTCAAATTTAAAAATTTGAAATGAAAAAAACTAGTCACATTGATATATGGTCACAGCAGGTGGATAGAGCTTTTTTAGACAAATTTAGGAAAAAGATCATCTCATTTGGAGTTAGGATGAGGGAGAAAAAAGCTGGTTACAAATCTCATCAATCACATTAAAATCAGAAATCATATATGTTCATCACTAGTTCATGGGTGGCTATGTCTGATTTCTGATTTTAATGTGATTGATGAGATTTGTAACCAGTTTTTCTCCCTCGTCCTAACTCTAAATGAGATGATCTTTTTTCCTAAATTTGTCTAAAATCAAGCTCTATCCACCTGCTGTGACTATATATCAATGTGACTAGTTTTGACATTTCAATTTTTCAAATTTGAATTTTGGAGAGGTTCCACTACATTTTCTGCATGCTATAGTGTCTCAAATCAAAAATTATTGAACAGCAAACTTGGTGGACTCATCAATACCTACAACTTTTATTAAAGCCTTTTCACCATTTGACAATTTTTTCACACACTATGTGTTGCATTTTTTATTTTTGCGGTTGGACTCTTATCACTGTCGGTTTTCTTATAAAACCGGCAGTGAATATCACTTTCACTGCCGGTTTGTATCCAAAACCGGCACTGATCAGTGCCCGCAGATATATATATATATAACTTACCCATGCATTACTTTCACTCTCAGTTCTGCCTCTCACTCTCACTCTCACTCTCACTCTCGTTTCTCTAAGTGTTTCAACTATGGCTCCTGGATATACTAGTATGGCTTCTTCCATATTATTATTATTATGTTTATATGTCTATTAATATGCATTTTAAAATATTTTGATTTATTTTACTTAGGGATGAACAATGGACCTCCCCCGCCAAAGCAACCTGGTTTCCACCCTGGCGATGAGTGGTTCGCTCCGGATATGGACGTTGTACAACACCCTTATCCGGCTATTGTAAGAAATATTTTCTCATAACAAATATTTAGTAATATGTACATATATATAGTACTTAGTATATATATATCGTCTATATTGCAGACTATATCTCCCATACAGTGGCTGCAATCAACACTTACCTTTTTTATGGCGTCGGAGATAGTTGAGGTCACGACCATTGATGCACGTGGTCGGTTGTGGACATGTGAACTGAGCTTTTCCATCCCTACAAGGCCTTCATCAGGGTATCAACAACAAATTATGCGGAGGGGACAAGTGATGCCTTCACGCTTAAGTGCCGAGTTCACTGCCGTGTTGCACTGTTTGCACGCACTGGAGCACATTGGCTATCGCATTCCTGATTACTCGTCCTTCAAGATACAGGCTTGGCGTGCGGGTAATCAGGACGTGGCGGAATTTGCTGAAATCATGGCAAGCTACAACCAGATGGATGTGGTATAATCATTTTTTATCTCTGTAATTTTAATATTAGACACTTTATAAACTATCTCTAATTTTCACTGCAGATTCTTCTCCATGATTATACATATGCTGCATGTGCCTTGTCAGCCACTCTAGATCAAGCTATTAAGCAGCTTGGTTATTCCTGGAGCTATGATGCACACTTTGGCCATATCACTACAGAAGGATGCCAGTACGGCATAATAATTACTGAGGGAGTGGATGCCAATAGTCGTATAGTAGGTTATATCTATGGTCGACCGTGTGTTCGTGTTTGTGAGGCACGAGAGAGTGCACTAATACGAGCATTAGCCTTCGTTGACAGAGAATATGGTTACACCATTCGTGATATACATGTAACACCCCTGGTGTTACTACAACTAAAACCTGTCATGACATCATATGCACTGCAATGCATCTCATGAGTAGTGAACTATGACATGCAATAACTTAATAAGTTTATCTTCCTAGGCTTGTTTGGGTATAGCTAAGCATGTGATGTCAATTATTCTTTCTAAACCAAGATGCTAAATTAGGATATAAAAATTTCCAAGTAAAACTAATCTTGGTGTGATCAAGTGTTGGCTAACTATAACCTCAAAAGGCTAATCTTGTTTTACTAATCTTTGGAGGTGAATCAAGAATCAAGATTGAAATTGGAGTCTTTGTCCTTCACATAACCCTAGTGGTTAAGTGTGGATTAAGAATATCATTTTCAATCTTGAGGAGCTAACTATAATTAATTTTTCAAGTAAATTTTGCCAAACAAGGGCACCATTTGAAAGTATAAGTTTCATACTTGTAATGTGTGCCTTTGGTTGGGTCTTAATCTCACAAGCTCAGCCCTAAATAGTTATACAAAGTTTGAATTAGCAATTCAAATCCAAACCCTAATTTCAAAGTCCTTTTCTACCCCTTTTTGTGTAATTTCAAAAATATTCAAAATTTGGGGTTGGTCCAAAAAAGCAAAGTTGTAGATCTTGATGAGAGGAACAACTTTGGTATTCAAAGTTTTTCAAGGTTCCATTAAAAATTTGAAGTAATTTCAAAATTCAGTTTGAAGGGTTTTTGTTCCTTTTTCAAAATGTCAATGCAATTCAAAATTTATTCATTTTCAGAGAAAACTTCCTAAATAGAAGTTGTAGAGCAAGAAAAGTTGTGCAACTTCTATTTTGGGAGATTTTTATCTTCTATTCAAATTTCAAAAGTAATTTTAAAATTTTGCAAATCGGTTTAAAAAGGAGAAGGGGAGCTACAGTGCAGCGAGCAAGCGGGCAGCTCGCCGACGGCCGCCGCCCTCTGCCGTCGCGAAGGCTCGCCCGTGCCACCTCCTGCTTGACGTGTCGAGTGCGCCGCTTCGTGCTGTCGCTCTAGGAGCAAATGCCATCACCTATAAGAGCCGGGAGCTCGCCGCCGGCCGCCTTCTTTTCTTCTCTGCCGCGCCGACCGACCGCCATTTCCACCGAGCAATTCCGCTCCACGCCCCACCGCCGTCTCCAATAGCTTGCACACCGCTCCGCCACCTCCTTGCGCATCGCTTGAGCCGCTAGCCATGGTCTGAGGACGACCAGCGCCTCTGCACGCCGCCATCTCCTTCCTCTCCGGCCGCCAGCGCCGCCGTGAGCCTCTCCGCCTTGACCAGCGCTCATTCGAGCATCTCGAGCTCAACCAACAACACCAATCGCTCCGCCTTGACTCACTGATCATCATCGGCCTTCTGTTTTCCACAGGCCACCGCCCGAAGTTCGCGGAACACCGCCACGCCGCCGTGTTCACGCCGCCCAAGAAAGCCACTTGCCACCACGCACTAAACCGTCCGACCATCTCCGAGCCCACCGCAAGCCTTTGTTTTGAAGACTTCGGTGAGCTCACGGTGCTTGTAGGGGAGTCGTAGTCGCGTCCTTCGCCGCCGTTTAAGTGGAACGACCCACAGCGCCGTCAATCTCCGCCCGTACGCCCGTCGTCGTGCTCGCGGTCAGGTGCATATAGTGCTCCGCTGAGTCGCGTTCGTGCCGCGCCGTGTCCGCGTCAAGTCGCTGAGCACGTAGGTGCGCTCGGTTTCGCCGGAAGAACTCCGACAAGCCAGCATCGCCGCTGCCGTGCGCCGCCGTCCGCCATAGCCGCCGCCGCGAGCGTCTCAGTGCATGCCTAGGGTCGAGTAATACCTCGTTAGGTCCGTAGTGAAGTGGGGAGTTCGTTGGTGTGGTCGTCGTCGCCGCCGGGCTCGCCGACGGCGAGCATCGCCGTCGTTTTTCTCCGCCGCCGCCGTCTGGCCCGGAGTGGGCCGGGTGGGCCGAAAGGCCGGCCTGGGCTGCACTGTGTACTTAAGTGATTTTGTTTTTCCTTTTTCTTTTTTTTTTTTTCTGAAAGGCTGATTTCACATTTTTGTGAGTAATTATTGAGGGCTGATAAAAATAAACCAAAAATTGCTCTGTGCTCACAATAATATGCTCTATTTAATAAAAATATTGAGTGCATGTGTTTAGTATAGTTTAACCAAAAATACAACTTTAATTGCTAATCTTAATCTTTCATGATTTTTGTAGTTTTCTGTGTGTTTCCAAAAATCATAAAAAATTAGGGTTAAGCTTAATTAGGTAAAACCTACTTACCTTAAAATTTGTAGCTCATTTGGATAAAGTTTCATTAAGGCTTAATTTCTAACTTAATTAATAAAGACTTAATTAAATTCTTTAAATAAGTCTTTATTAATTAAACTTGTTTAATAACTGTAAAAATGGTTAATAAAGTACTTAGTGGTGTTGCTCACTTTAGAGATGTGTGACTTTGGGATTGAGTGATGACCCTTGGTCATTAACCCTAATGACCCTCGGCACTTTGGGAACTATTTATGTTTAGCGTTTTTCGACGTTGTTGCGGCTTGTCGGAAGAGCTATGGTAGCCCTCATCGGCAAGACCATCACCCTTGCAAAGTGATGGCATGCGGATCTTACTAGAGAACTCCGTCGTCGTTAGTTCGAGGGGTGGTATGCGGATCTTCGCCACTCTCCCGATAGCAGTCCATCGGGGTGGCTTGATGCAGATCTTTGTTAAGACCCTGTTACCACCACTTGAGAAGTGAAGTTGTTTAGTGTCGTTTTAGTAACTCCATGCATCTCCGTCGCATTATCATGTTACTTTAACTGCACATCATGATCATATGTTATCTCCGTGTAGTTGAGGGGTCCGAAGAAGTTGCTGTTGATCCGACCCCCGTCGTTGCTGAGGCTGAGTTGTTCGAAGGAGTGAGCTCCGACCCTGTTGGTTCTTCGTCAGGGCCCGAGTTCTTTGTCAACCCAGGCAAGCCCCGGTGCATTTAAACCCTTCCTTGCGTTTATAAAGCTTTAATAACTTCTATGCTTATGAAATGATGCATTAGGTGAATAGGAGTTGAGTGATATCCTATATTGATGCATTTACCTTCCTTGATGTTGGTATATTATCCTTGATACCTGTTTATTTACAAATGCTTAGCGATGCTTAGCCCCCGCTTATTTTAAGATAGGTTTTCAAGGTAAATGTTTTCAATGATGAGAACCATTGATGACTCTAATGAGCATGGCTCTGGTGAGTACGGCTCCGAGGAGCATGTCTCTGATGAGTATGGAAAAGAGGAATGAAATTGAGACCGGCGGGACACGGCTTGTTTGTGGTGGAAGCCGATTGGGACGCCCAATCGTGCTTGTCCCGCTGGACGATTAAGGACCGTTCGTTGTTGGCCGTTGGATCAATTTGTTAGTACTGATCACATGCTCTTGAAGTAAGCTCCGCTGGGCCGATCTATGCCGAGAACAGACAACCGCGTACTGGGAGTGGAGAGATGGTGGGAGTAGTGTGTACCCACCCTGCGGGTTAACCGTCACGGACGACGTAGGGCGGTGGTGTACTATGCTCTCGGGTGACGCGGACCCAGTCTGGACATAGAGACTCCGAGTGTTGGGTTGATATATGGGGGTTAGAGTCCCGCATATGTCGTGTGTGGTTAGGAATCCCAACTGGGTATAAAAGCGGTTCGAATCGTCGTTGCTTCGCGGTAAAGGAAGCTTGGTCCTCGCCCCTTCATCGTAGTAATAATAGCGGTGGAATGGAATGATGGTTTATAAGTGATTAAATGTTTGAGAAGTGTTTGATTTAGACTAGGCTCATCTAGAAGGTAGGAATGATAATTAATGATGATTAAAAAGTTCAACTAAGGCTTTTACGCAAAGAGTCCTTGTTCCCCGATAGACTTTACCTTGATACCCATCGGCTAGCATTCCCGAGTCTTCACCTCACTTTTAGTCGGTTAAGTCTTGTGGAGTACTTTTGTACTCGGGGTTTGTTCTACCCCTGCTGCAGGTGAACCGCATGAGCAAGTGTGCTATGGCCCTTGCTGCATGACGGTTGTTGAAGTTTCCGATGACGATTAGTTTGTTTGGCCGCTGGGCAAGGCACTTTTGTTGTTTGGCTTGTAATATGTTACTTAATGATACTCCACTGGTTTGTATTAACTTAAGCACTGGTTTGTATAAGTTTGAGAAACTAATGATGTAAATTATGGTTATGTAAGTCTTCCGCTACTCTGTTGTATTTTTGTATAAAACTGTTGTAATACTGCAATGTATCTGCGAGAATGCGATCTTGGTTTGTTGTGGTTTCATCGGGGCTTCACCCGACGGAACGTTGTAAGTTATGTGGTACGCAAACATAGCCGTCGGAGGCCTTTGGGGCAATCACAGGTGCTTGTGAGCCGTATAATTTAGAAGGTTCTGCCACAATACACTAACATGAATGGATACAGACTGTGCCGCCCCCAAATTAGGTTATTAGGGAGGTTAATTTTTACTTTGGTTTGTATCGCTTATATGTATATTTATGTGTTAGACTATGTAAGCTTGTCTCAGTTGTTTTATACTATTCTACATTACGTGTGTGAGAGACAATACAAATTACGTATTTAAAAAATACAAATTAAAACACACACACATACAAATTACATTTATTTCAAAAATACAAAAACCTTGTTTCTCTACAAGGTCAAAGTTACGATCGAAGTGTACTAACACATAAAAAGATAACCATCTCAGAAACATTCTTCTAGCACCCAAGTCGGGTCGAAGAGGATGCAAAAAATGTCGGAGATGGTAGTAGAGCTACACCTTTGGAGGTAGCTGTGATGAACCGATGCCTGGGCTGCAGCAGTCCAGAGCACATGCATGGATGCATCGACCTGGTACGAAGTAAATGTAACAGCTATATGTTACAGAAACTTCACACCAAGCACCTCCAAGCTTTGGCATCGCTCTATCTTCTGAAACATTCTTCTAGTACCACTTGTGTGTCATCCTAAACTACACATGTTGATATCTGTATGTCGAGATCTTTCTCCCAAAGAGAGAACATAGAGCCAGCTTAAACCTCTAGTGTTCTGCCAAAGAGAGAACATAGAGCCAGGCAGCCAGCCTGGTAAACCTCTAGTGTATATGAAAACACACACATACAGAGGAGCGAGGAGCGAACGAGAGGAAGCACTTGCTTGGAGACTGTCTGCTGGTTGCCATTATATAGCCGCAAGCCATGCATGATAGCTGGGAGCTACATGATAGCTAGGAGGTGCGCATTTTTAAGTTTTTGGATGGATGTGGACTTCAGTGTCGGCTCTAACTTAGAACCGGCACTGAAGCTCTCATCAGTGTCGGTTCCATTATAAAACCGACACTAAAGCTCTCATCAGTGGCGGTTTTATTAGAAAACCGGCACTGATGAGCCTGCTCTGTTTCAAAAGGCTGCGGCATTGGCATTGTGCATTGAATTGACGACACAGCTTTCTTCAGAACAAAAGATACCGCAATTCAATGAGCCACCATTCTTAAAATTTAAAATAATTTAAATATATTAATTGACACTACAATATGAGTTGCAAATATTTTGGATACAGTTATTGGCATATAATAAAACTCTTGAGGCAACCTAAATATATGATTACATAATCATTAAGATTAATTACATAATTTTAAAAAAAGTCTTGTTAAGGTGCACGAACAATGATGGACTCATCATGATCACAACGGACATAAGCCGGTTCATCACTCTCTTCAAGGATAGCTAGGTTTACGCTCGATCCAAAGGGAGCCATTTCCTGGTAACCCTTGTAGTCTTCTTCATCTGTGACTCCTTCAACACCGACAATCTTCCTTTTCCCTTGTAGAACTACTTTAAGTCTTCCTTTTGTCTCATTGTCCCTTGAATAAAAGATTTGCGTAACATCTTTTGCAAGGACGAATGGATCGTCTTTATATGCGGTCTTGTTTAGATCAATGGTTCTGAATCCATCTTTGTCAATGTTCACGTCCTCAAGGCAGGCCCACTTACAACGAAACAGAGCAACCTTTAATTATTGTCCATAGTCCAACTCCCATATTTCCTCTATAGAACCATAGTATGTCGGTTCCACATTGCCGTTTTCGTCGTGGGCATTGAAGCGAAAACCACTATTTTAGAAGGTGCTCTTTCCATCTTATTTTGTAGTGTAAAATGTATATCCATTGATTTCATACCCTTCATACTTGAGAAATATAGATGAAGCTCCCTTGGCTAGTAGATCCAGTTGAGAATTCAATTTTATTCCAATCAAACGACACCGTAACCAGTCGACAAACTCCTCCTTATGTTTCTTTTCATGCCAAGCTTGTGACCTATTGATGTATAAAGTTTGAAGCAACTGTCGGTGCTCTGCAATGTATGACATTACACCCGTGGCTTGTTGGAGAACAGCAAACTGTGCTTGTCTAAAAGAAACAGTGTCACGTACTGTGAAGGATTTCTCACCGATAGTTCCTTTGCCCCCTAGTCTTCCCTCGTGACGAGATATTGGAACTCCGACACGATTGATGTCCAAATAATACGTGCAAAACTCAATTGCCTCCTCTGTTGTCCATCCTTCAACCATACTCCCTTCTGGTCTAAATCTGTTCCGAACATACTTTCTAAAAACTTTCATCAACCTTTCAAAAAGGAACATCTGATGCAGGTACATTGGGCCAAGGGCTCGAATTTGGTCAACAAGATGAACAAGTAGATGCACGGACATATCAAAGTAGGTAGGCGGGAAATGCATCTCTAAACGACATAGTGTCTCCACAATGTCCAGCTGCAGCTGGTCCAGGTTAGACATATCAATAACCTTTTCTGAGATTGCATTGAAAAATGAGCACAACTTTATGATTGGGGCGCGAACCTTGTTAGGTAGGATACCACGTAGGGCTAGTAACTGAGTCATAATGACATGACAGTCATGGGCCTTCATACAACCATAGTTAAATTTCAACTATCTCATGTCCACTAGCCTCTTCGGGTTCACACAGTACCCTGTCGGGACTTTTAGTTCATTGAAGAATGAAAGGAGCACCTCTTTTTCTGTTGTTTTCAGTGTCCATGATGCCACCGGAAGTTTTATTTGGCCATCCTCAAGAGTGATTGGATGCAGCTCCTTCCTCAGCCCCAAGTGTTGCATATCTAGACGTGTGGCGAGTGAATCTTTTGCTGTGCCTCCTATGTTCATTAAGGTGTTGAGCGTGTTTCCGCACACATTTTTAGTAATGTGCATTGGATCAAGGCAATGACATACACTCAATAGCGGCCAATAAGGTAGTTTCTAGAAAATTGACTTTTTCTTCCATATAGACTCGGCAGGTGCCTGAACTGCCCCCTCACCCTTCCCATGGACAACGTTCAGTTTGCTAACTTCTCGTAGTATCTGTTTTCCATTTCGATAATCTGGAGGCCCACGTCTTTCGATTGTCCCATCAAAGTCTTTTCTGTTTCTGCGGTAAGGGTGATCCTCAGGTAGGAACATACGGTGACCCATATAAGCCATCTTCTTGTTCTCCGGTAGATGTACCGCATGGGTAGAGTCCAAGCACTCTACGCATCCAGTATATCCTTTTGTCTTCTCTCCAGATAAGCTGCCTCGCCCTGGCAGGTCCATGATTGTAGCAATTAGTACTACCTTGATTGTGACATGTTCCTTTTTATACTCGTCCCAAATGTCCTTTACCCCTGTATGCCACAACTCTAATAGTTCATCAATTACTGGTTCTAGAAAAACATCGATGTCATTCCCAGGTTGTTTCGGCCCTTGGATCAGAAGTGGCATCTGGATGTATGACCTCTTCATACAGCGCCAAGATGGAAGGTTGTATATACAAAGCGTCACTGGCCAAGTGCTATGATTGCTTCTAACCTGGTCGAAAGGATTCATCCCATCTGTGCTCAAACCCACCCAAAGGTGCCGTACCTCACCACCAATGTTCTTATAGCACATAGTATTAATAGTCCTCGATGCGCCCCCATCGGGCCGGGTGCCTCAAAGATTGTATCTTTCTTACGCTCTTCACCGTGCTAGCGTAACAACTTGGCTGACTTTGCATTTGCAAATAGCCTATGCACCCGTGGAGCTATAGGAAAATACCAGACTACCTTTACAGGCCCTCCTTTTGTCTTGCTACCATCGTTGGACGGCCCTTGCTTATACCTAGGAGCTTTACACCTAGGGCACGCATCCAAGTCTTTGTATTTATCTCCACGGTATAGTATGCAATCATTGGAACACGCATGGATTTTTTCAACCTCAAGACCGATTGGGCAGATCATTTGCTTACATAGGTATGTCTTTTCTGGAAGCTCATTTTGTGGTGGTAGCAGTTTCCTTACTATTCCTAGCAAGTGGTCGAAGCCTTTATCGCTCAATCCATTTGAAGATTTGAACTCTAATAGCATGATGTTGGCTTCTAGTTTGCTCAATCCACAACCTGGATACAATGGTGTCTTGCCATCTTTTCTCATTTTCTCTAGTTTTTTCAACTGTCTGTCGCTAAGAAATCCACTCTCTACATCATGTAGCAACTGCGAAATGCCATCATTATGCTCAGTGTCGTCAGCCAATGTATCCCTCAACATATCATTAATGGAGGTAGCCTTGGGACACGTGTTGACACCGGGATCATTGTTATCGTGGATGGCTATGTCAGGCATGGGCACATCATCATTGTAATTTTCTTGTGGAACATTGTCATCAACTTCCCCATGCATACTCCATATCGTGTAGTCTCTCATGAACCCCCTTGTAATCAAATGTGTTCGTATAGACTTCAACCTACTCCATTTTCTAACATTTCCACAATCTTTGCATGGACAGAATATAGGTTGCCCCTCACCAACATTAGCTTTGGCTACTTGGAGGAAGTTGGAGACACCAATCAAGTACCTTGGGTCCGTTCGGGACACACCGTACATCCACTCTCGGTACATCTCTGCATTGATAATATTAAGACACATCATGATCGACACGCAAAAATGATAGAGACACACAAATATATTTAATTTTATAGCTAAACAATATAGTTGTTCGCTGATACATGAATTATAAGAAAATATAAAATTAGAGACAATAATATTAAATTTAAAGATTATTCTATGAATACTAATTCCACGCCAAATATTAATCAATATTAAAGATAATATCCAAATAATTTGTTGACATAGATTACGGTAGAATAATCATAAAGAATAATTTTTATAAAAAAATGACACTATCTTCAAAAAGTGAGGTATATACATAACCATTAAAATAATTTATCTATACACAGTGTCTTGCTAGGTCACGTATAAATAGTGGAGACTCCATCATGGATAACAATTTAAGTCCAAATTAAACATTGTTTTGGTAGGTGACATATTGCTCCTCATAATTCTAAAAGAATATATATACTCTCAACTTCTAACTAGCTACAACTACTTATAGCATCACATACTAAGCATATTGCATGGTTCATTTGCTCATCATAATTGTAAATTAATCTACTCTCGAATGCTAACTAGCACTAACCTTTTGTACAGTAGATTATCCACAATTTGATTTGAAGCCTTCCTCAAAATCTAATTTCAAGCTCCCTACAAGAGAAAGAACAAAATAAAGATCGTATCAAACAAATTAGCCGTAATTAACACTACTACAGAATGATTAACGGTGACGGTTAAAATCGATTAACGGTGGCGGTTTTCTTAATCGCCACCAGGCATAGGTCACGGTTAATCATGATTAACCGTGGCGGTTGAAACATAACCGCCACGGTTAATCATGATTAACCATGGCGGTCGAAACAGCCACACCATTAATCAGTTCACCCGCCACTGTTAATCATTTCAAATAAATAAAAAAAGAAAAATGCCGGAGCCGCCGCCGCTCCACGCCGGAGCTGATCCACGCCTGCCCGGCTCCGGATCCACGCCCGGCCGAGGTGGCCCTCGCCGGATCCGCGAGGGGGGAGGAGGCCGCCGTGCCGCGCCCCCGAAGAGTCACGGGAACGCGGAGGCGGGAGGTCGCATCCGGGCCACCGTTGCTGGACCCACTCGAAAGAGGCCGGATCTAGGCCACCGCCGCCGGATTTGCACGGAGGAGGCCGGATCGGGGTGATAGCCGACGGATCCGCTCGAGCCGCCGATGGAGGCCGCCCGCCGTGCCGTGCTTGAGGGAAGGTCGCGCCGTGCGGGCTCGATGGAAAGGCAGCCGCCGTGTCGTGCGAGGGAGGCTGCCACGTTGCCGAGGGAGAGCGTCGCGCCGAGGGGAGGCCACCGCCTTGCCGAGGGAGAGCGCCGCGTCGAGGGAGCCTGCACCTCCACGTCTCCGCTGACGCCAAGGCCAGCTGCAGACCCCCACGCCGCCGCCGGCCGGGGAGGCGAGCCCCGCCTCAAGCCGCCGGGCGCCGGATCCGCCAATGCGCCGCCACCGGGAAGCAGGTAGAGGGAGAGGGAGAGCTGAAGCGGTGGGAGATGGAGCCGCCGCTCCCTCTGTGTACATGGGGAAGAAAGTGAGAAAGGGAGAGAAGGGAGGTGTGAGAGAGTGAGAGACAAAATCCTAGCTGCCAGTTTTATAGATAGCCCGAGAAGAGCCCGGTTTGGGCTTGGACTGGGCCTGGCCTTGATTTACCGTGACGGGCACTTCCTCAACGCCACAGTAAATCGATTTACCGTGGCGGTTAGTTTTTAACCGCCACGGTAAATCTATTTACCGTGGCGGTTCATTTTAACCGTCACGGTAAATAAAAAAGGTCCGCCACAATAAATGGCAGGTATTTATGGTGACGGTTGAGTCTTGTAACCGTCACGGTTAATAAAAGTGTGGTGCCACGCAAAATCATTTCTGTAGTAGTGTAATGGTCAAAATCAAAGGACTGGATGTTGGTTACTAACCTTAGTGCAAAGAAATCAACCAGTTAGCCAAATTTTAAAAGAAACCAAGCTTCATTTATGGAGAACAATGAGTCGCAACAATGGAGAGAGAGGCCCACGCCGCGCGCTTGATATGCTCGAGAATGGCGAGTGGAGGAAGAAGAGGACGACCGCCACCTTTTTGTGGTGTGTCAAGATATCATCGGGCGGTTTTGAGCTAGAACCGCCATTGAAATTGTATGTTCAATGTCGGTTCTTGGCTAGAACCGGCAAAGTGATGTACTCTATGCTTATCGCTGCCGGTTCCATATTCCAACCGGCAAAGGATAGGGACCTTCGGTGCCGGTTCTCATGTCTCCGCGACCTTGGTTTGAGTTTCAAAGCGTACAACCGGCGCCGATGAGTTATCGCTGCGGGTTTTCCAAAACCGGCGAAGAAAGGTGCCGCACCGATAACCGAATCTGTGGTAGTGCCATAAGCCACCGGCTTGGGGCCTTAAACTGTAGGGGGCCGGCCCGGCCTAGATAGAGAAAAAGTCTTAGAGCATCTCCAATAACTTGGTATTTTAACTTGCTATCCTTATTTTCTTGGCAAAATCACAAAAAAACTCTCTCCAACAACTCCTCAAATCAACTCCTCATTTATCCCAAGTTGCTTTTCTTTCCTCCCGCACGCGGATATATCCGTGCGCGGACGCGACTTGTCAACGAGCTTTTAGAAGAGGTGGAAGGGTGAAAAAATAATTTTGTTTCTGTTTCAGGGTTCCTAATGTAAGTTTTTAAGAGGTGGAAAGATATAAACATAATTTTGTTTCTGTCTCGGGGTTCCTAATGTAAGTTTGATCTGTGTTTGTCAAGTGAATTATACCAAACTATTGGAGAGGGACTCTTTTTTCACTTGCCATATATTTTAGATAGTTACCAAATCACAAGATTTGGCAAGTGAATTTTGGCAAACTCTTGGAGATGGTCTTATATACAGCCCATTTCGAACTCGGTCAAGGCAGAAGGAAAAAGATGACATGGGGCGGCTTGACTGAGCACATCAGTACAACTGATTTGATTTTATAGTTAGAGTTGTTCGCTAATGTTGTCGGAACTGACAGAGGGTGGCTGCAGCCTGCTAATTGGTTCTTTGTGTATATAATATATATATAATGATAAACGATAAAAGACTACTCTTCATAAAGTCAGCCTTCGGTCTACTACATGCATAAAATGTGTACTATAAAGATGAGTAGATGGGAAAAAACCCAAAAAAAAAATGTCCATTTGAAGCTCATGTCGATTGCTTTGCGAGAGCAAGACTTTGTTGGCTCACGGCAGCGGGTAAGTAGGTTGACTTCGGAGGTGATCCAAGACAAGCACCAGCCGTCGCCTGCTCTCCTCCAGACCTCCACCGTACCCCTACTGGCTCGGCGCCGGCAGCGAGCAGAATGGCTGCCGGAGCACATGGAAGAAGCCGGCAGCTCCACGACGGCGTGGAGGACGATGGTGTGGATGCTTTCGCGAAACAGGAGCTCGCCCGGCGGCCGGAAGTCAGGCTCAACAACAGGTACGTGCGTGCAGTGGATCGGATTAATTCTTTCCATGACCGTGCTAAATTTAAGAGATTAGGCTAACTGCACCGGTGTACTGCAAATTCTACCGGAGGACGTGTTTTCAGGAATAAAGTCTGCAGCGCGATACGGTATGACACACGCTATCCAACCGGATGGCCCGGCGTCCGTTTGTTCTGGCGGATCAGCATGTCGTCCGCTTTATGCCGGCCCCACTACTGCTGGTGTTCGCATGTGAGGTGGGAGGAAGTGTGCCCATGCATGGAAGAGTATGTCCCACTATTTCAACTGTTTAAAAAGTATTATAACTTACAAATTAAAAATCTAAATTAATTTTCGTTTCTACCATTAAATTTGTTTCAATAAATTCTTCAAAACAAGATGTCACATGGATATATTTAGATAAAGTGACAAGTGAGTCCCATAATAGATAGAGGATGATATAGAGAATGGATAATACGGGAGAAAATAGTATAGAGTAGAGAATCTTGATGACCAGGGATGTATAGAGAATAGAAATAGAGGATGATGAGTGCGGATAGCCTTAGGATTAAAGAGGATCAACCAACAGCTACGCGGTGGTTCGGGCGTACGTCGTGATGGCGCTAAAAGGCGTGGGGGCGCTGGTGCTCCTCGGCGGCTTTGTCTCCTCGCTCAAGAAGATTGACTTTTGGTACATCTCCTTCATCGCCTTCGTGCAATCGTGCAGGCAGCCGGGTGAGTACGCTAGCTAGCTCATCCCTCTCACATGCTAGAATATACAGCTGGGTCCCTGATGGAATAACGTTTAATTTGGCTGCATAAATATTTTCAAACAATTTTATATTATAGTACTCCCTCCGTATAGGAATTAGATGTCGTTTAGGACAAAGAACACAGCCTCCAAAGTATAAATTTGGGCTTCATATTTTTATAAAAATACTTATCATAAAGTAATATATTTATACTTTTATAAAAGTATTTTTCAAGACAAATCTATTCATATTATTTTTATATTTTCAAATTCAACAAGTTATAAGTTATTTATGATTTATGTTCCCAATGTTTGGTTCAAACCTTGTTCAAAAACGTCATCTAATTCCTATATAGAGGGAGTATGTCTTAATATTAAAAGTCTAGTCCTGGGCACCGGGCCATGACGGGTGCAACACGTCACGGAATCGCATCCATGTCATTGGTGACTTTTATAGTTTATACAAGTACTCCCTCCTTCCCAAATTATAAGTCATTTCAAGAATTTTGTAGAGTCAAATTTTTTAAGTTTAACTAAAATTATAGAATAAATCATAAAGATTTATGACATCAAATAGCTATACAATAAAAATATAACTAATAAAGAATCTAATAATACTTAGTTGGTGTCATAAGTATTATTATTTTATTACATAAACTTTGTTAAACTTGAAAAGTTTGACTCCTCAAAATTTTTAGAATGTTATAATTTAGGATAGAGAGAGTAACATAAAGGGCTCTAAGAGCAACTCCACCAGATTGAGAATAAGGGATCCACTTTCCCTATAATAAGAGATGAAGGGATCGAAGATAAAACTCACACTGATCCCCTTTCTCTAATTTTTTTCTCAATTGACAAAGATAATCCCTCAATCCCGCGAAGAAAAAGGAACAACCAGGGTTTCTTTGTCAATCTTCTTTCTTCCTTCCCATGTCACTGACATCTCAGGACCACGACTGGTGGAGCTGTTGGTCAGCCGAGCGCTGCTGCCGCCGCCATGCTAGAGCACGGACCGGCCGTTGTGCCGGGAGGTTGTGCTGCTATCGCGCCGGAGCTGATCCACGGGATGTTGACGTCAGAGGCGTGCCCACATCATCGCCTCACTGCTCGTCCTCCGTGGCAGCCATGGTCGCTGACATCGAGTTACCATACAAATTGTCATCGTCCAGCTAGGACGAGCGAGCGTAGGGGGCAGCATACAAAGAAGACGACTTGCACGACCAATAGTTTTCAATACCGGTCAAAAATTGCTCAATATCAGCCCTACTAGTCCCGACTGCTATTGGCTGGTTTCGACTGGTATCAGACAAAATTTGTAAATTCTAACTAAAATTTCATAAAATTTTGAAATTTTTAACTGAATTTTGACCGAAATCTGGCCTACCGGCCTTACCACCACCACGTGCAGGGCAGCCACTCGTTCTGCATCCCCCGACAGCTTCCTTTAGTCCATCAGCACATACAGAGTAGCTCTTCTCGCCCTTGGACATGCCCATATGCTCATGTATACATGCGTGTGCACACAGGTCCCATGCATATAAGGGAAGAGGTTTTCTCAATCTACTAAGATGTTTTCTCAATCTGCTAAGTAGATATTCCCTAATAAATACTGAAATTTGGCTTTCTCCATCCCCTACACAAAATTTTAAGGATAATAGGGGAAGAGGGGATCTAGTAGAGATGCTCTAAGCCTAGACTTTTATACAGGATTAAAGCACTGCTACAAGGCGGGTGATGATACAAATAATTTTCGAGAAACCATGATTTTGGACCCAAATCATATTTTTTAACATGGCCCCCATCAGCCTGCCCACCCGCCCCTAAAAAGTCACATATATTTTCGCGGGTGATGATACAAATAATTTTCGAGAAACCATGATTTTGGACCCAAATCATATTTTTTAACATGGCCCCCATCAGCCTGCCCACCCGCCCCTAAAAAGTCACATATATTTTCACATAAAATTGCTCGTTTTGCAAGAGGCATAATTTGAACCTATGACCTTGTGGGTAGCCTCCTCTACCACTTCATCCCTTCATCATTTGTGTTTACAAGTGATTTTAGGTCTCCTCATATTATATCGAATTATACCGAACTGAGTTTAAATTAACTGTTTGATTCACTAGGCTAATTCAAATAAAAAAGTCATCAACTATAAAGTGGTATAACTTTTTTAAGATCTACAACCTTCATTTAAATTGTTTCTCTATCCGAGATCGTTTAAAAATTTTGAATTTCAAATGTGAGAAATTCAACCGTATTTTTCTTTGACAATATGATTTCAAATCAAAAGGTTGTCAACTACAAAGCTGTATAACTTTTCGAGATCTATAACTTTATTTTGGTTGTTTCTCCATCTAAGATCGTTTGATCGAGGTCATTTGAAAATTCATTTTTCAAATTTAAGACATTTAAACTTAGTTTTTCATGACAAAATAAATTGAAATAAAAAGTTGTCAACTATCAAGGTATATAACTTTCTGGGATCCACAACTTTCATTTTGGTCGTCTTTTCATGTGACCTTGTTTTATCAACTCAAAATTTGAAATTCAAAAATTAACTACTTCAAACAACATTTTAAAGGAGTAACTGATTTTAGCTGGAAAGTCTTGAATAACAAAATTGTGCAACTCTCCAAGATCTACGACTTTTATTTTTCATCATTTCTTTATCCGACAAAGTAATAGTAACATTATTTAGAAATCTTACATATCTCTCATATAGTTTTCTAAAGTATAAGAGAGATATGTAAAATTTGTGAACACCATTACTATTACTTTGTTAGATAAAGAAAAAATAACCACAATAAAAGTTATAGACCTTGATGAGTTCTATAACTTTTATATTTATGACTTTTTCAACTGAAATCATTTACAACTTCAAAATATTGTTTCAACTTGCCATTTTTTGAAATTCAAATTTTAAATTGATAAAATGAAGTCACACGAAAAAGATGATAAAATAAATTTAAGAATACATTAAATTGATAGAGAATGATTTTAGAAAATTTTAGGAAAAAGTCATTTGATTTGGATTTAGTACAAGGGAGAAAGACTAGTTACAAATTTTAGCCAAAGATTAAAAAGAAAAATCAAAGCTCTTCTACAATTTCAAAGCTAAAGTGCACAATAAATTTTAAAAGAGAAAATGATTTCAAATGAAAAGGTTGTAAATTTTGAAATAGAAAATAATTTCAAATGACAAAGTTATAAACATCAAAGTTGCATAACTTTTTGAGATATACAGCTTTTATTTTTATTTTAGTCATTTCCTCATCCGTGGATATTTTAAAAAAATTCAGATTTTAGTGCTTTGTTTTTACTATTCAGCATTTATTTATAGGGGGGACTCTGTATAGAGCCATCCCTAATTGTTTGTTAGTAGTGAAGTAGGCCTAAACATACAACTTCGAACACAATGTCAATCCCGTGGTCATGACTCATCGTATTGTACACAAACTACTGATTCACATAAACTACTCTGAACTGACTTGTAAGGATTTCTAGAGACGGTCTAAAGAGTTTTTAGAGATGAGTGGGGAAATGCTCTAGATGGGCTCCAACGTCTGAAGAACGCTCTCTTATTCCATTACATATGAGAGGAAGAGAAAATTAAATTGAATTGATGGGAATAAAGGGGATGAACTCACTAGATCTAAGGGTGCCTGCACCCAATTTGAAGCCACCACCACTTGATTCAATGTTGCTACCACCCAAAGTCCTTGAGGTCAGCGTAGTCGAGGTGGATGATGATTTCATCATGGCTAGTGGGAGGAGGTAGGTGTCAACAATGATGAGCAGGGCAATAATCCAAATGGGATCCAACGGAGAGCACCACCATGTGCGTGGTGGTGTCGAGAGAGAGACATAGTTGTGTAAGTGAAGGTGGGGCAAAACTAAGAGAGAGGGTGAGTGCAAGAAAGGGAGAGAGTGTAGTTAAGAGAGTGGGGCAGTAGACCAAAAGTTTAGGGTTTAAGATGAGGTGGGTCTCAATTGACATTAGTAGACCTCTTAAGGGAGCCACCTTTGAAATGGGACCTATTTACATCAGCTTCCTATTAGAAGGCCTGCCTCTATGAATGATATTTAAATATGTATTTAGTTATTTAGCCTCTATTTGACTTAGAGATTGTAGATTGATAGTGCCACCTCTAAGAATAAATACAGAGTCTCCTAAAAATCAGTTTTGTAGTGGTGTTCATGTGCATGCTGGTGTCTAGGCCCTAGGTATCCTTACTAATGGAAAATTTGGCACCCCTGGTGGGGTAACTGACTAATGACGAGGAAATGAACTAGGGGTAGGTAAGATATACATGGAAACCTAGTTCTATCTATTGTAACCAACTAGGAAACCAATTGTAAACCATTCAGGCTAGGACTCTATTTATAACCTTACCCCTGAACTATACAAAGAGGGTGGGTAGCCACCTTTATTGTGAAACCATAGTGATACCCAATAGACAATAGTTCTAATCCTTTAGCAACCACCCCACAACATATGACACACAAGCCATGAAGATCCCCATATAAATATAAATTAGACATAGGGTGCCCCATACTTGAACAAGTATAAATCTATGTCCCACGTGCTATATGTCCTAATGATTTATTGTGTACATGTGATACATTGATTAGTAGCTAAAGCTTAGAAACATTGACAACTTGTTATAGACCAGTTTGATAGACATGTAGACTACTGAAACATTGTCACAATAGACTAGTGTAGCTTTGACAATGAAGTAGTCAAGCTCATTCATAAGCTGATGAAGCGAGACACTTTCTGCTTGATCTGAATAAAATCAGCTAGTGCTTTGAAAACTAGCGAACAAGTGAATCACCTAAATGGATGAATCCTAGAAGTTGAGTGTTGAGTATCTAGGAATCCTACCCAATTAGGAATCGTGTATGCTTTCATGTTGACCGCTCAGTATATAGAAAAAACCATCGAAGCTGTAACACCTCAAGTGTTTAGCATGCATTAGGCTAGTAATTAATTAACTTTAATCTTCATTAAGCATGGCATAAGCATCATCAAGCATTCAATTCTTAAATGCATCATCATTTCATGTGATTGCATTTTTGTTTGATAATTAATTGCTTGATTGAGTGTTAGTTAATTAATTAGCTTGCAAATGACTTGATCAAGGTTGGATCCACTTGCCCAGCATTTGAAATGATTTAACAAAATTTTATTGCAAAAGTTTTGGTGGAATTTGGAGCAAAAGAAATTGAATTAGAAAATTTCCTTTTTAAGCCTTAAATTCACAATGAATTTGTAGTTCAAAATTTATTGGGAATTTTAAGCTGAGCCTTAAATGAAAGTTGTTCAGTTTTAAATTCTCTACAACTTTTATTTTGGGCACATCTCATGAAAATGCTTTTAAATTTGTCAAATGGTTGCATTTTGGTTTAGTTTGAATTTCAAAAAAAAAGAGAGTAATCCACAGCCGCAAGCAGGCCGCCGTTTTCGGCCCACGCGTCTGCGCGCGCGCCAGCGCCCGCGCCGCTGGCGTCGTGGCCGACCGGACTCGGGCCGGCGCCACGCGCTCGCCATCGCCCGCCGCCGCGCGCGTGGCGATGCCTGGGCGGTGGGGCCAACCCCGGCGCCGCGACCTGGCCTCCACCCGAAATGGAAACGCTTGCGCTCCATTTTCGCTCACTCTGCCTCGCTCTCTCGCCCGTGCGCAGCACCAGCAACAGCGCACGCCCGGCCAGCGCCATTGCCGCCCTGACTCACCGCCGTCCCGAGCCGCCGCAGCTCCTCGCCGCCAAGCGCACCACGAGCTTCGCCACCGCTCCCACCACCTTGCCAACCACTCGAGCACCGCCGTAAGCCTCTGGTAAGGGCCAATTTGGCCATCTTCCTCGGCATCGGCGACTGCGCCCCAAACTTACCGATCGCTTTCGCACGGTCCCGCCGCCCACCCGCCCACACGCTCACCACTGGCGCGCAAGGAAACTTAGACTCTGCACCAGCCGCCCGCGGCTCAATCGAGCCAATGCGCGCCTAGCCGCCGCCACGCCGTAGCTTCGCGGAGCTCTCTTCCGCCGCCACCGCCACCATGCGCGGCGGGGGCATCGAGTCAATGCGCCCACCCCGCAACCCTAGGGCTAGCTCATGCGTGACCTCGCCTGGCGCATGTTGCGCTCCTCACGGAGGAGTCCCGGCGCCGGAGGCAGCCGCTGCGCCTCCACGCCGAGCCGCCGTGCCGCCATCACCGCCGCCGCCGTAGTTAGGGTTCACCGCCGCACATAAGCCAAGCGTCACGGGTGCGCCTCGTCGCACTAAACACGGCCGTGCCCTCGGTTGGCCGGGGAGCTCGCGCCGGTGAGATCTCGCCGCCCGGTGCACCGCCCCTGCTCGGCCGACTGGCCAGTGGAGCCGTGGACCGTGGGGTCCCACCTGGCAGTGGCTCACGGTCCACTGGACCGAGTCCATGCAGGCCCAGGGCTCGGCCCTTTTCTTTTATTGTTTTTCAGAAAATGTGTTTAAATGCTTGTGAATTCATAGCTGGTGCAAATGGAGTCCAAAATTGATGATTCTTGTTTTGTTGGATTCCTGGTGAATAGATCTATCTAGAAAAAATATGAGATGCAATTTTTGTGGTACTTTTCTGTGTAGTTTTAATTAATTGCTTTAAATGCTAAAATCTGAGTAAATGCATAATAAATAGTATATAGCTCAGAAAAATATGGTTCTTGTTTTGTTAGACTTGTTGTGTGATGTAGTTTCTGGGAAAAATATGTATCATGCAGTTCCTGTATAAAAATATTGGAATAGGATTTAAATTCAATTCTGGGCTGATTCTTAAATGATTTTTAATAAATTAATTATGAGGAGTTATGACCTGGTAATTTTTGATGACTGCTCTTGTGCTAAGAAGTTCTAGATAAAAATATGAAATCTATTGTTTGACACTTTTCAAAGTACAAAGTTATTAAATGTGCAATTCTGTCCTGTGGCTTTATCTTTTTGTGTAGGCTGTTGTGCTTGATGAAATGTGATGAAAATTTTATCATGGCTCTGTGTTAGAATAATGTAGCTCCTGTAATTTTTGTAGATTTTTCTGGACTGTCTAGACAGAGGTCACAGTTCGAGCCTATTGTTTCACATGAAATGATAAGGCTTTGATTTGATTGCTTTAGTAGGTGCTATATTTACTTTTGAGCACTTTTAGTTATCTTTGAAGTGTTGGTCCTGTTATGCAGCACCATAACTAAAGTGTGATGTTTATCCATGATTAGTGTTACTTCTCTTTATTTATGTGTTGTGAGTATGTGTGTGTGCCTATACACACCTCTCTTCTTTATGCACTTCTCTAAGTATTTAGAGAAGAGATATGCACCTACTCTATCAAATAACTTGTTAATCATCTTCATTCATAAGCATCGCACCTATGCATTCCTTATGTTTATACCGTGCATCGCATCATACAGGTTCGCAGGAGGACCCCCAACTTTCAGAGATCGAGGAGAACCCTCAGGAGGAGTTCCAGCAGGAGGTCCCAACAGGAGGAGACGAGGAAGACCTACCCGAGTGCCCGAACCACTTCGCTAGTCACTTCGAACAAGGCAAGCACCGGAGCATCTACTTACCTATGCTTTCTAACAGTCTAATTATGCTTTCTGATTGTTGCATTAAGTATAGGAGTTGTGTGAAACCGTTGATGCATTACATCCTTGCTTTACCATTGAATTATCCTACCTTGATACACCCTACTAGTCTAGGGCGAGTAACATGCTTAGCTTGCTTAGACGGTAGAAGTCGGGTGATTTCCTGTCATCCGCGAGTATAGGTGGTTACTTATGATTGATGGAAAGGCTTATGTTGATATCATCTGGTTGATGGTTATGGTTGTGATAAATGGAGACCCAGGGAGTCTTGTGGGGTGGTTGGACCACGGATTCCATCCGTGTCGATTAAGGACCGCACCGCTGTTGTACCGCAAGTCATATTGAACGCATGCCTCACATTTAGCCGGCCGGATAAGCACTTCCGACCGCCAAGCCTAACACTATCCGGTCGGCTCTCGACCCGCTCGCACTTGTATTGGAGATGGATGGGGGACCACGGGGGCGTGAAGAGTAAGTCCGAGGTCCAATGGTCAAGGGCTAAGGCGCCGGGTGGTCCCCGGTACGGTGGTTCCGATCGAAACCGCGTTTCTTCCCGGATATGTGCCACGGTGACTGTAGCTCACTTCGCGTGAGTGTGGTTTGTGTGAGGAATACCCCCCGAGCTCGCAGAGTAATCGATTCGAATCGCCATCGTTCTGGGACGGTGAACACCTTGACTTGAGCCGCAAAGATCGTAGTAATGATTATGGAATGTGGTTAATGATGATGATGGGTTAAGCTAATGATTATGATTATGGTTACTACTTGCTTGCTTAATCATGACTAATATACTATAATGATGCATAGTATAGGTGCTCACCTAGCATAAATAGGAATGGTTAAGCCGAGCTACCACTTTAATTGTTATTACCACCTTTATGCAAAAGAGTCAAGCTATCCCCGGATAAAGCCCGGTCATACTCCTTGGAGTCTTTTATTTTGAGTCGGGCGGGTAAGTCTAGCCGAGTACCTTCTCGTACTCGGGTTTTTCCCTTGTTGTTGTTTGTGCATCTTTACATACCTTCCACGGTCTTGTGCTACCTCTTTTTCCCCAAGGGACTAGAAGACCTTAGGCAAGGTTAATCTTAATATTCTCCCCAACCGCTTTTGATGGATAGACTCGGACGGGCACCGTATTAATCTTTAAAAGTGCGTGAGTTGGGTTGAGCTTTCAAAACTACTTTGCTTTCGCTACTGGATTTTAAGAACTTGGTTTGTAATAACTTTATTTCCGCACTCGATGTTATCGAACTATTTGTGAAATGTTGTAACATGTGAATGGTGACGCTAAACTTGTACGATCTTGGTTGATGATGTTTGGTTTGAAATCCTTCGAGATTTTCGGACTACCGGGTTTATAATGGCTTAAGTGTAACGATTACTTGCTTAGCGTGTGATTTTTCACTTATGCTTTTATAAATTGGTCGGTTCTGTTACAGCTGGCATCAGAGCAAGGTTTAGCGGTTACTGTTTATAAGTGTATTTAAAACAAAAGATTTTGGTTTCAAAACTAAATTTTTAACTTATAGATCTATTAATCTGTTGAGAAAACCTTGTTTGCAAATTAAGAGTGTGCCAGTGGTCATATCCTTTATGCCCAAATAAGGACTCTAGGTGGCTATTTAAGTACTAACTTGGGGGCTTGCATCATATTTTCCTTTCAATTTGTTGCCCATGCAAAGAAGGTAATTGTATGAGTGCCATTTGCTTGAATGGTAATGTATGGTTCAAAATGCCTCTATGCCTCGGTAAGTGGGAGTTGTGAGAGCATGGTTGTCCAACCGGCAATCTAGGGGAGTGCTAGTGTGATACCGGAAGTACTTACATGTCAAAACCATGTACTTACCAAGGTGTTTAATTGTGGGTTGTGCCGTCTGTTGAGACGATGCCGTCATGAGGACGAGGATCGGGTAGTTGTACTACATATGCGTGTGTTTGGGAATGCACATATATGTGAGTGCTTAATTTTTACATTCTTGCAATGCATTATATTCATACTTTGTCGGGATGGGCTGAAGTGGATTTTCTCGCAGTACATGACAAATACTGTAGAACGTTTAGTTATACGCTATGAGAGAACGTTGTATGCCACCGTTTATCCGCTAGAATTATTTTTGCTAAGTTTGTGAGAACGTAAGATCCGTGCATACATCATGTTTGTTCATCTCATGTCATTGCATTTACCTTCCCTTATAAATTGATTACTTCATTAATTAAAATTTGATAATTAATAACTTGTCTCACCGGGATAAATTTCTAAACAGATGGCCCGCACTGCAAGCATCATCGCCGCAAGTCCACCGGAGGCCGTGTACCGCGTGGGACAGCTCGCACCTCGCACCACTATCCGGGGAGTCTCACTTCCCGGAGGAGTTTAGGATGCCCACGCTTCTTTGGCGTGTGTTGGCCCACGTGGGGTATACGGAGGAGCAAATGACCCGTGTACTCTGGGTGATCGAGGAGCCGAGCACCGAGGACAACATGGTTCTTTGTGGAGGTTACCGTCCCCACCACTCCACGAGGACTCGGAGTGGGAGGGTGGCGCCCGGGCGTGCCCTACGGAGTCACACCGGAGGAGGGGGGGCTAGCAGAGCCGCCTTCTTCGCTTTGCGCACCATCATGGAGCGTTTCCCCGCCGAGCTTGGCTCGGGCCTTGGCGGGAGTGTTTCCTCGTGGTGACCCCCGGCCGACACGCTTCGGGAGCATCCCCAAAGATGGCACGCCGGCCGTGGATTCATGAGATTGAGGACGGTGACAACGCGGCAATGAGTGCCATGTTTGCTATGATGCGCACTTTGATGCTACTCAGTCCTACATGTACAAGATGAATGACCAAAACAAGGCCCTATGGAAGAAAAGGAGCGTAAAAGGAAGAAGAGGCACTCGACCATGTCGAGACCCGAGGCACCGTGATAGAGCTTGTCACGGCTACCGTGAGACGACGCCGAGGCCCGTGAGAGGGAGGCCAACAGGGGAGATTGCTACCTTGCGCGCACGTGTTGCACGCTATGAGCAAAGATGAAAGAACAGGATGATGTGGATGATGGCACACCGTAACAGAGGAATGAAGCCCTAACGATGCCCACCACCGGGGCACCGGCTCTTTGACCGTGAGCGCGACATTGACCCGGTTGCACGAGGACTACCATGTGTTTGTAAACCAGGTTTACCCTCACCACCGCCCTGGGCTGCAGAGATGGAGCCCGGCGTCATTGACACCGACGGAGGAGAGGAGGACGCCGACTTACCACCCGCCTCGCACCCGCACTTTCTGGAGACGTTGGTCTCGCCACAACAGTCCGACGTAGAGAGCGAGCACGAGTAGGCTAGTAGTCTCATCGCTAGTCGAAGTTGCACTCTTGTTCTTTTGTTGTTGGCATGTAACCTTTGTGAGATGTGACTCATGTATATTGGATCTTCATGTGTAGTGGTGCTATCCGAACGCCTAAAGTCCAGTGTATGTATGCTTTGGCAATTTTGGATGTTGTATGCCTTGAATGATGCTATTTCAAGAATCTAATTAGTGATGTTATGAGTTGTAGAAATGAATCGTTATGCTGCGTGTTGTTGAATGAATTTATTTCTTCCAATAATTCATTGGCATGATTATTACATTAAACACAATGTTGTAACATCACCTAATAATTACTTGTTGCCGGAATATGCGAGATGGTTGGGACCCGCCGCCTTGCGCCAAAGGCAATATGGTGGATGAAGGCACCGCAGGTAGCAATGGAGGCAACGGAGGGAATGGTAGTGGTGGAGGAAACGGAGGAAACGGAGGAAATGGGGGAAATGGGGGTAATGGGGGAAATGGGGGTAATGACTGAAATGTTTCTCTATGATTCTAGGCTATTGAACTAGAACGTATTTTGTTAGCAGTAATTATTAATTAATTTTCCTTTAATGCTTGTTTGGTAGAGCTCCTTTCTCTAGATACTCTATGAAAGCTGATCTTTTTTTTTAATAAAAGTGATTCTATGATAAGAAAACGTTTCTCTATCATTCTAGCATAAACTCTATTAATACAATGACTGTGTATGGAGTGAACTAGCAAAAGTTGTTTTTTCAGTTCCAACCTCCTAGTTCATTTTAGATAATCACCACGCATTCAGCCTAGAGGTTGGCCTGGGAGCACTGCTAAATAGGCCCTTAATTATTACCTTGTCCTGGCAGCACTAACTAAAATTACATACAACAGGTTGTTCAATGCGATGTTTGATAATCAGTTGAAGCATTTGATGATTTGGTTGTATTATGCATTGACCAAATTAATCTTGCGTTCTTCGCGAGTAAAGTACAATCATGTCGACAAGCATGTCTGGTCCTGGCCGTTGAAGACAATAATAAGATCATCAATTTCTAAAGTGATGGCTCTCATTGTGTTTGCCGTGCTTGAACTCGTGTGCTGGTGTTCTGTGCGTACGGCCCACTTTACTGCGCTTGGCTCTCGCTTCAGCGTCTACGGCAGCCGAGCTACGGCAGTGCCTACAAAGATGCCAGTCAGGATAACCTCAAGCGAGGATTGAACTTGTTCTATTTTCTATGTGTTGCTGAAGGCCTTATATCACTCATTGCGATTCTGGTTGAATTTCTTGGCACACCCGTCATCGTGAAGATGGTCAGGCGACAAGTTGGGCTCAGCAGGGAAGTAGTTCTTAGCTACTGTGTTGCAACAAAACTCAAATACATGAAGAACCTGGCGTATTGTGATGAGAGCTGGAATTTGATCACGTATGGTGCTGGCTTGCTGGATTCAGAGATGCCAGAGGACAATGCGTCAGGAGCAAAGCTTCTAACCACGCTGATCGAGCAGGGTGTGCCCGTAAGACGGCTGCTGCTTCGGTCACCAAGACACAGGATCCAGAATTTGATTGGGAGCCTTGCCTGGAAAAGTCCAGCTGACCTGGAGATGAGATGGCTTGCAGCGAGGATTGTTGCGCATGGCGCGCCTGATCTCAGCCTCTCCCAGTTCCCAGGAGCACTGGAATGCATATCCTCTCTCCTGGACACCTCTGGTTATTACAAGAAGGACGATGGTGATCAAGAAGCTACCTATTTTGCAGCTCAACTGAGGCTTGACAAGCAACAAAGCAAGCAGAAGCGCAAGGTGACAGAACAAGTTATTAGCATCAATTCAGCAGAAGGAACCAATGAGGACATTATATTGCAAGGCCTGAGAATCCTAGAGAACCTGGCTATCGATGAACACAACTGCAAGGTGATTTGCAGCCATGGTCCTCTGCTGTCAAAAATTGTTGCACCAGTGAGCTCTGAAAATTTAATAGAAAATATGACAAACACTGCATGGGCTGAGGTGACAGATGGATCACTGAAGCTGTTCAGCCGGCTTATGAGATGTCCTGGTGACACCGGCAACGAGATGCGCCGCAAAGTTGCAGATAATAGTAGTGCAGTAAAGAACCTGGAGAAAATTTTGAGCCTGGAGATCAAAAGCTGTAATATCATGGTAGTACAGCTACAGATCCGAGCCATAGATATCCTTGAACAGTTATGTTCGGCTGACTCCACCTCCTTCAATAATTTGGCTATGGAGAGAAGAGAATATCTCATTATCAAGGTAGGCCACATATTTCTTACTGACAAGTGGATGGAAGATTATTTATGAGAGGCAAGAGCAAAGCTACAGGAAGAAATGACAAGGCAACTTGAGAAAAGCAAGAATTCAAAGAAAAGCCAGCACCAAGCTAGGCAGGCATTGGTGGAGAACAAGATGAAGGCAGCTCAGGAAACTGTGAGCCAGCTGAAAGAGAAGGCCGGGGAAGCACTGGCCACATTGTGCAGCAGAAATCCGAATACTTCAGACTATATCACAGGAGCTTCACAGGATGTTGTCCATCATCTTACTGAAATGTTGGACTCTGAGGAAAGGAGTATCAGATACAGGATATGCGCAGCACTGATACTGAAGCACTTGTGTACTCACTGTACATTGGATTTGGTTGGCCACTACCTAAAGGAAACAACCTTAAAGAAGGTGCAAAGCATGTATCCATCTTTGCTGATCTGTTTTCTCTAATAAATTGATGTAAATCTAATTTCTTGAAAACGCCAATTGCCACCAGTAGTAACGAAGCTAACAGATCTGTTTAGTACGATTCACGCAACAAAAGACGGCCAGAGAGCGTGGCCACGTCGCCCGCCTTTCCCAGCCGTCGGATCGGGCGCGTGAACGGCCCAGAACAAGCCTCGGTAACGCGGGCGCGTGGCCAGCGGCCCCAGCGCGTGCGGGACGCGGGCCCCACGGCCGCGGCGTTCCCGGGAGAGAGAGGAACGGAGAGAGGAAGGAGCCGTCCCCGCGCCACCGGTTGGCCGGTATCTGACCGGATCTGGGCCGGCGAGGCGAGAATGAGCCTTGCCTGCTCCCCAGCTGCCTGCTCCGGTGGTGACGACAAGCCGAGCTGGAGCTCGCACGCCGTCGAGCGCCTGCCTGCCGCGCGCGACCCCCGGCCTGGCCTTCCCTGCGACAAACGACGCCGTCAGGGAGAGCTCCAGCCACCGCGCGTGGAACCCGGGGCCGTTGCCAATGCGCTCGTCGAAGACACCAACCACCTGGACAGCACCTCGCCATCCCTGCTCTGCACTCCCTCCCTCTTCTTCTCCCTCCCTCTATCTCCCCCTCTCTTCTTCCTCTCTCTCCCTGCTCTGCTTTCTCCTAAACGCCGAACAGGAGGAGCCTCCCCCCCCCACCTCGCCGGAGCCGGGGCTGCCGACGGCCGTCGCTGCGCTGGCCACTGCCCCTCCTCTCTTTCTCTCTTCCCTCCCTTCTCCTCTCTGTCGTTCTCTCTCTCTCTCTCTCCTCTCTGATGCCGGGCAGCAATGGGACAGGCAGGGACGGAGGAGCCGATGAGGACGGGCCGGCCAAGGCATCCCAATGCCGATGCCCAACCACGTCACACAAGCCAATGGAAGGATGCCATTTCGGCTGGTGGGCCCCGCACACTCCTCCTCTTGGTCAGGACTCGAGAGGAAAACAGCCCCCTGTTGAATTCCCCCCTGGGCAGATGACACTGTAGCATGTCGAGATTGCTGTGCATTTCTTACGCTCTAATTGTTTTTTAAGTCACTTATTTTTTTCCTTTTAGTCCAACAATAATATATATTATTCCATTATGAAATTATTTTATATTTAAATTAAAGTATGGGTTTATAAATATATTATTAAGACTATTATATATATTCAAAATTAAAATTAGTTAACTCTTTAAAATATAAAATATTTTGGAAAATATGTCCTATTTGAGTTACCCGAAAACCTAATCAGTGATAAAATATAAATATACAATATTTATGTACTTATAAAATCAATGCATAACCTCCAAACTTTGTTCAAAGCTTATATAAAACATTTAAAAATTTTACCTACATTTAAATAGGTCAACTACAAATATTCATTGTAATTTTATTGCTATAAATATAAACATAGATTTGTCTACAGTTTTCTAAAAATAATCAATAGATTCAGTTTCTTTATTTAGATTGCTATACTGAAATCTTTATTTAGATTGCTATACGAAATTTTAATCGAACTATACCTATACCACGTATAAAATAAAAATATTTGTTATTGTAAAAAAAACTCCAATTTACTCATGAAATGCTCCTCTCTTTTTTCCCTACAATAAATATAGCAAAAAAAAAAAGATATTTCCCTTTCTTGTAGACCTATGATTTTATATCATTGATTAATTTATTGTTCATATCCCATATCAATTAAAATATATCTCCTCCATCTTAACTCTAAATTCCGTAATTCTTCCACCAAAAAACTTCTAAAATCAGTCCTATAAATTCATACCCTTTTTCTTAATCTTTGTTTCATCATTCTTTTTTATTTAATGCTAACCCATAGTACAAATACTGAATACAAATAACCGTATTACATACATATACATAACATAACACTTCACTATATATGATACATGACATTCCGTATATCCGCATATACGAGTACATAAATCGCACATATAAAAAGTTGAAATGAATATACACAAATAACATAATATACTTGCAATATACGCTGTAGATACGAATATAGACACACATACACACTGGCCATACGCGGCAATGCCGCGACTATTTCTAGTTATTTGTATTATCGCTGCAGGTCCTTAGAGAGTTACTACAGATAAAGACGGAGGCACAAGCAACAAGCAGCAGCAAACTGATCCAGTGGTGGCAAACCATTTCACAAGGAGGGAACGACATAGAGAACCAAAGGGGCAGTGGCCACGACGAGCGTGTCCCTGTCGTCTCTGTACAGGAACACAAGCAACAACGTGATGAGAGGGGGCTACAATTCGCCCTGCTGTCACTCTGCGCAGCGATCTGCAGGAGATGGATCGACGCACCTGAATTTGCAAGTGTGGTGGCTCAGCTGGCATCCCCAGAACATCTTGCAGAGAAGCTCAAGAAGCTCGTGGAAGAGAACAGGTACCCCACGCCGTCGTGCCTGGCAACAGTGAAGCTCACCTGTGAGCTTGTCATAGCGTTGATTCCGCATGATCATCGCGCCGAAGATGTAGAGATGAAGAAGGTGATCGTGGACTCTCTATACCAGGCTTCCAGGAAAATGGCCGGCCTCGAGAGCTGCATGCTTTTCGCTGGCACCGACCGCGATTGCTATGGGTTACCTGTCAGGCCTTTCTGTTCTGACCTTGTGGAGAAAGCGCAGGAACTGAGACAGAAAGGACAGGCAAAGCCGCAAAGGACTGAATATTGTTTGATATATACTGTGTGATTTCAGCATGGAGCGGTCAGATGGTCGCCATGACCATGAATTGGTGGTGTCTCCCCTCCCTCTTCCTCTAAAGCCAACTTCAATTTCATTCTGTCGTGTGACTCATCATTTGGTATAGTATAGTACAATGATTGTGCCACAATGTCCTGTATGTGGTAGAAACAGGGGCTGCTCCAGAACAAGTGTGGGTAGGGGGGCGCTGAACTATGTATTACTTATGAACGTCCCTGTTTAACCATATATAAATCAATATTCAAAAGACGGCTGGTGGCCATTTCCAAAGGCAACTGGCAAGACCAAGTGTTCCTGAAAATCACATTTTTTTAAGTACGGCCCAATACATTAATCACCTCTATAAATGAATGTCATTCACCAGTCAACTCCAAAAATAGAGGCCATTTCAAAAAGGTGGCTGATGTTTTCAGCCACGTTTAGAAATTCTAGCTAGCGGTCTAGTGCTTCACAAGAAAAAAAGAAATTGACACAAGAATTAGAAAGATGTTATCATCAATTTGTAGATTTGACAACTGATTCTAATAGTCATTAGATTATTTTTGTTTTCTAAATCGTTGCCTACCTTTATGATTATGAAAAGCAGCATAGAGGAGCAAATGAAACCCTCTCTACTGGTGGCTCTAAGCACATTTTTACTGGCGTTTTTCGAAACCGCCAGTGCTAAAGGCCAGTAAAAATCAATCATTTATACTAACAGTGTTTTGAGAACCGCTAGCACAAATACAATTTGTACTAGCGGTTCTCTTAAGCAACCACCAAGACAAATAGTTGTCTAAAATTCATTTTCTAAAAAATAGTAAATAAAATAGCAAAAAATTTTTTTTAAGTCACGTATTTTTCACGTAAAATCGCACGCTATATGACCTGTGTAATTTGAACCCGCAACCTCTCTCTTGCGTAGTCCCTCCCCTACCACTGCACCACACACTCACTTGTATCTATTCCTCATTTTGGTTCCCCACATATTGTACTAAACCGACGGTAAATTGAATATTAAGGGTGTAAACGAATTCAAATGAAAATATGGTGAACTATAAAGTTTCATAACTTTTCGAGATCTACAACTTTTATTCAGAGTGTTTCTCCATTCGAGGCTTTTTGAAAAAAAAGTTTGAGTTTCAAATTTCAAATTTCCGACATAATTATCCTCAACTAGATGCATTTAAATGAAAAAGTTTTTCAACTCCAAAGTTTTATAACTTTTCAAGATCTACAACTTTCATAGAGTGTTTCTCTATTTAAAGTCACTTGAAAAATTCAAAATTTAAAATTTTAGTGCATTTCTACTAGTGGTCCTCTTAAGGAACCGCCAAGAGAAATAGCACTCATTTCTCGCGATTCCTTAAGAGAACCACCCGGTAGAAACGGGATTTCTATTGGCGGTTGTCTTAAGGAACCGCCCGAGAAATAGCACCTATTTATACTTGGCGGTTGCTTAAGAGAACTGCTAGTAGAAATCCATTTCTACCGGCGGTTGATTTGGTCCCATCGTTTAATTTCCACTTACATCCGTTAAATAAAACCACCAAGTAAAAATAAATCCATAGTGTCAAGAGAAATCATTTTTATACTAGTGTGTGAAATATAATATAATATAATATAATATAATATAATATTAAATTTGCATCTAACTCCCCGCATGTCAATATGATAGATAATGTACATAACTCCTTAAATTTGAATCAAAATTACCAGTTAAGCCATTATTAAAAAACTAAAATATTCATTAAAATCTACATCTAAATTTTTTTTTTCAAATCTGCAAATGCTATAAAATGTTTGAAACCTTGAATTATGCATATATATGTTTCCAAATAATAATAATATTTGACGAAAATAATTAAAGTAACCATACATATGTAAATGCATCAAGGATGGCCCAAGTACACATGCATGCATGAGAAATATATATATATATATATATATATATATATATATATATATATATATATTAGCTTAACGACTCATATACAAATGACACTAAATAGTTATTTCAAAATTGTGTAGTATATATTACATATATATATATAAATTTTTTCTTTATATGATCCCCGAGATGAAATCGTATTTGCTAAAAAGTTTTCTCTCGCGAACACAAGGTTGATATATGCATATATGTGAGTGATGAGTGATTGTCAAGAGGTGATATCAAAGCTTTGATTAACTGTGTATGAGACTAACCATGGCAGTGAGTGAGTTTGGTGTGCCACATGTCTCTTGGTTTTGTGATATGCAGGTGTTAAGTAGCAGCAATGAAGTCGGCCAAATGAAGAGGTGGTAGCAAAGCTTTGGTTAAATCCGTGTGTGACGGACGAAGAGCACTGAAGGACGGACGCGAAGGCTTGGACCGAGGGATGAACAAGGGCTAGAGAATGGTCTATGACGGCTAGCACTTGGAACATTGATGGAGACAGTGTTAACCAAAGTCAAGATAGAGACTGGATCAAATCAAGGCGAGCGTGCGAGCACATGGAGATCGGATGGTCGCAGGGCACGTGTTGACATCGTGGACAAGGTGTAGTGGCTACGCGACTCCAAGTGGGTTTAGCGGTTAGGGCCTCAAAACCATTGGCGACATGTTTATTAAATTTGAGCCTCAAAACCTAGAGATGGATCTCAAGGCAGCACATGGTGTCATCAGAGAGCTTTGCATCGAGGAAAAGTGACCTTCTTAAAGATTTGTAGTCGTCTAATGCATGGAATCCACTTTGGACCATTTTAATTCCCCTATGGCTAGGTGGTTCAAGGCAAATATCTAGGAGAAATCTTGGAACGTGTAATAGCCCTATAAATAAAGATACTGACTGCCCAAGACAGGTGTCCATGCCAAGTATATCTTGCTTAGGAGAATTACAAGTAGATTTGCTCTAGTTGTCTACTTTCTAGAGGAAGGATGAAGGGAGGGGGTTAGACCTGATCTTGTAAACATGTTTTCATGATCAATCAATAAAGTTGTTTTCTGATTTTAGAGTTCATCTTTTCCCCACTACAAGAAATGTGTGTTTTTTGGATATTCTATTTTTTATAATAATAGAATTTATGTCACAATTTAAGATTTGTGACATTTAGTTAACAAAAAAATCAAAACGTCAACAGCCACCACATCACAAATTTATTATGTGACGTTTATATATTTTACATCATAATTATATGACAATAGATTTTAGTGTCATAAAGTTTTATGACATTGGTTTGTTGGGTCTAATTGTCCGCTACCAAATTTTGCCATTTGAATATTTTTGCAAGCCAAAAATTGGGGATAAAAATTGCCACAGATTTGGCAAATCAAAGGAGAAGTTGGTAAATTTTGGTAGCCAACTAAATAATAGCCAAAGTCATAACTCACCAGATTCTTGGTAGGGTATATTTTGGTAGCCAATCAATAAGTTCGTTGTCACAAATTGCTGACTCGGTGTTGATGCGGCGCGACAAAAAAAAGTAATAAAATTGCAATACGCCATGTTAAGGCCAATGTGGTTGGCAGGCTTACGCAGGCTTGAAAAATCAGCCCAATTGTTTTGTACAATTAGGCCATTTAGCTTTTTAATAATTTATTTCTGGCCCATTTTATTCTAGTGAGGTTTGGCCCACACAATTTTTTTGCGGCCCATTTTTAACAGCCCACATAAATTCCTTTTGGTCCAATGGAGCCGTACAATATTTTTTACCAGCCCAAAATCAATTTTGCTTGGCTAGCCCACATGTTTTTCAACACATAATCAAATCCAAATCAGCTTATTTTATTACATTCATCAAATTCGGAACAGGAAGTAAACATCGACTAAAATACAAAATAATGTTCCACAATTAAAATATAGACCAAAATCTCCCACCACCAAGTCGGATGCTGTTCAAGAGCTTATAAAAAAATCAAAAAAAAAAAAGAAACTCAACTTCACTAACCCCGAAAGCCTTTCTGGTGTTGTTGCTTCCTGCGCACGAGCAGAACGATACCAACTATAGGATTTCAGGTGCCCAAATATGGTAATTCATTGTTACAGAAAACCGATATAATTTCCTTAGGGGGACAAATATGTTTTTTTAGAATTATACAGTACAACGCAGACGCCCATAATACACACGCACTCATCTCCTAAAATACATGTACGCAAACACTACCCATATAAGCACCTTCCGAAGGACTGAGCCGACATAAGTATATATAATTTGTATCAACAAAATAACCGTGTGGGGGGGGTGGGGTAATTCACAATGAGCATTTTCCTTAAAAAATATTGTTATCAATGTAACTGTGGCACAAGAAATCACCACCACCGTAGCACCATTTATTCCGGTAATTAAAATACACAGCCGCGCATAAACCCTTTTCATCTCGGTACAATATATACTTGTATAAACTCCACCACTACGTTCAAAATCTCATATATGCGGCTCTTAATTGCCTCAGCTGGTGCTGGCTGAGCAGCGCCGGCGACGGTCCCAGTTGATAATCAGCAGCCGACGACGACAGGCGGCAGTGCGCGCACATGCAGATATCTTGAAAGGTGCAGAATCCGCCCACGTAGTCATCCATTTGGCACCGAGCTATGCAGCTCTTTGCGTCGCCTTGGCAAAACGGATTAGCCCTGCTGCGGGATAACGGGCACATGGCCTTTGCATCTGCTTAATCCAACACTTAAAGCTGTTAATAACTGAAATCGAGGAGAATGCATGAAAGCTAGCATTTGTTACCTGACGGCAAAAGGAACGACGACAGTATGAGGGCAACTGCAGCTGCAGGGATGAGACCAGCCATGGTAGGAGAATTTGAACCAATGTACTCTAGCTCCCGATCGATCATATCGATGAATGATGGAGTCGGTGGTACATAAAAAGATGGGCCGGTGATATGCCATGTGTATTTATAGGACCATGGGGAGGGAACCTTACTTGTTCAGTATTAAGAAAGCTGGAGGTTTTTTTTTTTTTTTTTTTGGGTAACCATTCAGTGCGGGACGTACTGACAATATAAGTGTAATTAATGTAAGTATGAGTTATGAGAGTTATGAGTTAAGCAAAGATTTATTTGTAGGCACTTTAGTTCTCTCTTTAGTGTGCTAAGCATCACCAGTAACATTTGGGGAAAATACCAAACATACCAAGAGAAAAAATGAGCTCCTTTCTAATCACACTACTACGCAAAACTTAACCCAGGCGGGCACAGTCTGTTTCTGCAGCCAAGTATCATATCCACCTCCTACCAAGGGTCTGCATTAATCCATGTTTTCCCAGGTGGACAACACGCCCGTCTGTGAAAATGAATAAGGAAAAACAACAAAAAGGAAAAATCCGTGGGCAAGCCTGCCAGCCCATGCATCCACAAATCCGCTGAGCCAATCTATGCACCACTGCTGTGCTCGATGGATCCATGCACTACTGCAGGGGGGCTATTAGTCCCGAGCCGTAAGGGCCTTTAGTCCCGGCTCTAGAGCCGGGACAACAAATCGGGACTAAATGTCCCCCCTTTAGTCCCGGTTCCGAGGCTCGGGACTAAAGGTCGATTTTTAGTCCCGGTTGGTAATACCAACCGGGACTAAAAGGTGCGCCAGAGCTATGCCACCTAGCCGTAATACCAACCGGGACTAAAAGTGTTTTTTTTTTTTTTTCTTTTCTTCCAATTCATTATTCATTTTGGTTTTACATTACAATTATATTAGATTTTTCAAATGCATATTCTTTGCTGCATATACTATATGTATACGTGCATCTATAATTTATATAGTTTCGAGCATTACACATAAATAAACTATAAAACTATATATATTATACATATGTATAGCTCCATAATAAAGTATTTACACATAAAATTTACAATATTATCCATGCATCTGGATAAAGTATTGTCATCACAAATGTTCTCTGCCACTTAAATATCGTATAAATGTTGGTCTTGGTTTGGTTTCATTGGTTCGTCAGGATTAAAGTAGAACTCGGAGCTGGCCTTGAGGACATGCTCGTTAAGAAATCCTGCGATTGTCTCTTGAATTTCTTTAAGGCGGACCGTATCCAATGCTTGTTCCTTCAACCACGTCTTCTTCAATAGACATTAAAGAAAAAATATATTAATATATATTAGATTTATTTAATATTGACAAATAAAAAATAGATTTATTATATATACATGTTACATACTTTGAGGTGCTTTAGACGAGTTCTTTTTGCATAGACCGTGAGAAACTCACAAACGTGGTAGCCACACAAATTGTTGCCCGGTGGCTGCCGTAAAATTCACCGAAGTCGGATAGAATCGAGAAAGTGGCGCTTTTAGATTCGGACGTTCTTTCTGAACGAACCAAGCCCAAACCCCGGCAAAAATTTGGATCCTTATTAATTAACTATTGCAGAGTTAAAGAGTACAAATAATTATTTAAAGATCGAAGTTACCCTTGGATAATGTCTATTATATCTTGGTAATCTTCCCGTAGTTTTCTCAAGAAGTCATAGATTACCAAATAACTTTTGAAGAGATCAATGACAATCAGTATCCAAAGTGAAAGCTTTATTTGTTTATAGAGTCAACGTATATATCTTTTTGCTGAATTGAGTAATTGAATTAAATATATACACGATAACAACACTCACCCAAAGTTATAGGGGAAGAGTATATATCTTTTATTCTTTTGGTTGATCAATAACCTCTGTAGATTTCTCTCCGTTTGAGGTTTCCATAAAGCATAGAGGATCTTTGGGTCCTTAAATATGATATATGGATCAACGAAACCAATCTCCTTGTCATTTCTACGTCCCCGAGGTCCCTCATCATGTCTCTACATATGTATAGAGCGTGTGAGTAATTACTTATACATATACATATGTTAGAGTGAGATTATTAAAAGAAAGAATCACTTACAAATAGAAGCAACCCGACTAGAGATTTGTCTAGAATGTCCATGTGGCATAGTTGGTATAACTCATTAAACTGAACACAAATAATATCATCACCACGGAAGTAATGATAGTCTCTAATTCGGACCCAAATATAGTCATCTTCTTTTCTGCGACAAGTCTCGATGTACCACTGGTTTACCAAGTATATTTGCGTACCAAGTTTGCTAAGGGCCGCAGGATTGTATAGACTCTGCCATATACATATTCATTCTTTCAATGATCAATTTTTGGAGCACTTTCAATTGGTGATCCACAGAGCATTTGGGCCAAGCTTAGACCAGTTTTCGCAAAAAATTCATCAAGTTGTTCATAATTCAAATCTTCAGGTATCTGTTCTAGCACGTTCATGTTTGAACCATATTCATTCCCAATGACTAGCGGGGGCACTGATTGCTTTGATTGTTCCCCGAGCTATGCGATACCCTTCTATGCTCTTTTCTCTTTCTTCTCTTCGTCAATGGACTTGCTGAGAGTGCGATCATAATCTGATAGTGATGATGAATCCTTACGAGCATATGCATCTTTTTCTGGTGAGCGTGAACCCTTTGCCGTAGAAGTTCTGGCCGTAGTAATAGGTACGGCTTCTCAGGGTTTTGCTTTGCTTCTCTTTCATCCTTCATTTTCTTGAAGAAACTGTCCCACATCTGACTTTACCGAAGCATCTAGTTCCACGGTAGTCTTCTCATAGGACAGCTTCTGAGGAATAATAGTTTATTTTTCTCGAGACTTTCTTCTTCGGCGGCGGGGGGGCCGACGCCTTTGTTTGAGTGGCAGGCCTCTTCTTCAGCGGTGGAGGCGATGGGGCGGCCGGTGGCGGCGTTGGAGCCCGACGTGGAGGCGATGGGGCGACCGGTGGCAGCATTGGAGCCCGACGTGGAGGCGATGGGACGGCCAGTGGTGGCGTTGGAGCCCGACATGGAGGCGATGGGGTGGCCAGTGGCGGCGTTGGAGCCCAACATGGAGGCTATGGGGCAGCTCGTGGCGGCGTTGGAGCCCGGTGTGGAAGTTGAGGGGATGCAGTTGTGTCTTCAACTGTATCGTCATCACCCGCAGCACTGTGACATGTTGGTGACTAGCTGTGAAAACAACGAGGTATATGAGTAAACCGCTAATTAGCCAATACAAAGTTAGCGAATAAATATATCATCAACTTTCATCCGCACCTAGGGTTAGGTTGATGACGAGGAGGTGGTGGTAGGATGCCCCAGGAATAATGATATAGCGCCTGCGCCAACAAATGAATGTCTTCTCCGCTTCTCCTAGAGTCTTCTCCCCATCACCTCCTTCAATCTCAAGCTGCACATTGCTGAAACCATTGACAACTCTATCCATCGAGACACTAGCATATCCAGGTGGTATTATTGCCCATGGCATCTTGGTGTCTTTGTAGGGTCGATCGGAGATACAACATCGATAGCCACCATAACTGTGGCAGTCCCCTGTGGAATGTGCAGCTCACATGTTGTGAGAGGTTCAGTGATGTCATCTATGGGGAAGTGCAGCCCCACATCATCTTGAATTATTGGCACCTCCGTGGAAGTGCAACTGCTTTTCAACTGACCAGGGGGGCTAATATTGACTCCTAGCTCTGATGCAGTTTGCCTTTGCATGGAACTTACTACCATCTGCACCTGCCTTTTGATTTCCTCGTTCATTCTCTCTTCAAGCGCTTTCTCTCGCTGTATTGCTTCACGAGCCGCTTCATGTGACTCAAGAACCATTTTCTCCAACCTACGCATCCGCTCTGCCTCCTCGTCCTTCTTTCTCTGGCGGCTTCTATATGTCTCTCTGTCTTTAGGGAAGGCATGCTCCCACGACACCTCCGCATAGCCTCTTGTTCGTCCACCATGTTCAGCATTCTGTCATCCCTATCTCTATTTGGCTGCCAGCTGCCACTTTCAACCAAGCCTCGGGCATAAGCCATTCTCTCCCCTACTCTCTGGAGCTTTGCGCCATACACTATCTTTCCGATCTCTAGGTCCAGGGTTCCCCCATGACCGAAGAACCAATGCTTGGCGCGCTCAGGCCAGTTCATTGATTCTGGTTCGATACCCTTAGTAAGAATCTCCTATTCCAATTTTTGCCACTTAGGAATGGCACTCATGTAGCCACCTGATCCCAAGTGATGGTGGTATTGCTTTTGTCTAGCATTTTGTTGATTCTTTATCATCCGTGCCTTACCCTCGTCTGAGTTCTTGAACTGCACAAACTCATCCCAAAAAGGCCTCAACTTGACATAGGACTTGCTGATGAAATCCGGTGTCAGGTCATTCTTGATAAAAGTCTTGTACAATTTCTTCTTCCAACCCTGGAATTGTTTGGCCATCTTCTGCATAGCCCAGCTCCTAACTTTCTCTTTCAAAGCTTCATCTTGTGTATCGAGCGTGAAATGTTGAAGGATATCTTGCCAAACTAGTTCTTTGTCATGATCAGAGACAAAACTAATCTGTGGAGCGTCTTTCTTTTGCTTCCATTCACGAGCATTGATCGGGATCATGTCCCTTACAAGGCACCCACAGTGGTTGACAAATTTCTTTGTATGTGGTCCAAGTACTTTGCCTGTACCCTCTTTGAATTCTGACAGAATGAACCTACCCTCCAACGGCTTCTTAGGGCCTCGCACATTTCTACTCTTCCCCGCAGTTGTCGCCGATCCAGAGGGCTACATATGTAGAAACACAAAAAGTATAAATATATTTATACAAATAAAATTCTTTTTAATTTTATGTATATACATAATAGATTGTAGATAGACCTCATTAGGATTGTCTTTCAAGACTTCTTCATAATCAGCAAAGTACTGACTCCCATCATGTTGAGTACGTAGAGGATCCTGCTTATAGTTCAACAACAAGCGAGATACAGGTGCGCTAGCTTTACCCACATTGGAGATCGACCTGAACATAAGAACATTACTATTGATCTTTCGGTGAGTGAGCCAAACTGAAAATGATCCTATATGTGTACTATGTCTTTTGCATTCTCGCAGCTCGTGCAACATACAGCTGCGTGGCATGAACGAGCAGCAGATGGAAGAATGGATGTTCTCAAAGGTCAGGGAGACTTTGGCACTGCAAAGGAAGGTGTGCGCACCAACTACTACGGCACTAAAGCTGTAACCCAAGCTTTGCTTCCACTGCTCAAAGCTTCCTCCGATGGCAGGATTGTTTTCGTCTCCTCTGACTATGGGCTGATAGGGGCAAAAAACAACCCGAAATATATTAAGCTCTTCTAGTGCATCATAAGAAAAAGTACCTCCCAGTACAGAATAAGATAGCAAAGTTTTGTTTTTTTCCCCAGGAGGTGGAGGAGCTGGACGACATTGAGAGGCTCACGGAGAAGAGGCTGGACGAGATGCTCACCGGGTACCTTAGAGACTTCGAGGCGGGCGCATTGGCGGCGCGTGGCTGGCCAACGAATTTCTCAGCGTACAGGGTGAGCGGCGCTGCCATGAACGCCTACGCGAGGATCACTGCGAGGAGGCACCCTGAGCTGCGCGTCAACTGCGCCAACCCTGGCTACATCAGGACCGACATGTCTGTTTACACCGGGTCGCTGACGCCGGCGGAAGGCGCCGGCAATCTGCTCACGGTGGCGCTATTGCCGGAGGGCGGGCCGACCGGCTCCTACTTCGACCAGGGTCAGCTGGCGTCGTTCGTGTGATGCTGGCATATATGCTGCCATACTCATCATCCCCGTTGCATTGGCAGCCTTTGAGATGCGAATAAAGAATGTTGCTGCTGCTATGCTATGGTACTGCTGCTGGTGCTGCTTTGAGAATTCTAACAAGACGATTCATGTGTTGATGTTGGGTCTTAACTAGTCTACAGCATGCTTATAGCTGAATAATTGTTCAAAATTTTGCAAATACGCCCATGGAAGCTTTTCTTTTTATTTTTTTAATTTGGTTGACTCTACTGCATGCACATGTGCATGCTGCGCAGGCTAGATCCACCAGGCTTGGGTCATGCGCGTGGTGTTTAGCTCGACCGGCAGCGCTTTAAACTTTGCTATAAAATTTTGCTACTTATAGTGTTCTCTTGTAGTTTGTCATAAATTCTTTAGAATGCACTACTCCCTTCCTGAATTATAGTCTTGAAAAACTAGATTTAAAGATCTTTCAATCATACCTACCAGAGAGCTGAAGGCTCCTGAGAGTAACATGGACCGACAGGAGCCCAATAGACCATACCTGCACAAAGCCACTAACCGTAGCCCAGCCCAAGAAAGAACTGACGGGAACTGCTTCCCAAACACTATCCTCGACTGCTCTCGACATAGCTACGTCTAACCACGCGAGGCCGCCGTTGTCTGCATCTGGACCCCGTCCTCCGTTGTTACACCCCGTGGCCGCCGGCGATCACCGGGACGTGAGGAGATCAAAAAGGGGATCGTAGGCGATAACGAGACGAGGAACCTATCCTCTGTTCTCAATTTGTATTATCAAAATAGGAATAGTTCTCTCCCTTACAGAGCATAGGATTAATACATGGGGTCTGGTCCCGTGGACCTACATGTCATTGAAATGTAAATAACGTTTTCTAGCTTTTACGCTTCTGCTCCTGGAATACGCCTTCTTCTCTGGGCTTGATCACTCCGTCAGTGTCTTGGACCTGACATCTCCACCTGCTGAAGAGCCTGCTTGTCCCCAAGCAACATCATCTAGAAAACGGGTATGCAGGATGTTGTAGTCCTCCCATGTTGCTGATCCTGGTGGTAGACCTATCCATTGCACCAGCACCTGAGGAATAGCATTGTTACCTTTCTTTACCAGCTGTCTGTCTAAAATTTTCTCTAGTGTTGCTGCCGCTGCCTGAATGTTTGTTGCTGCAGGTAGTTTAGAATAAACTGGTGAGTAATCTGCAATGAAAGGTTTGAACTGAGAAACATGGAAGACATCATGGATTCCACTGTTAGGTGGTAATGCCAATCTGTAGGCCATCATCCCGATCTTCTCCAGAACTTTGTAAGGACCAAAGTATTTGTATGACAGTTTTGGGAATTGTCGGTTTGTTTTGGATGACTGGGTGTAAGTTTGCAAGTTGAGGAGCACCGAATCTCCCACTTGAAACTATAGGTTTGAATGCTTCCTGTCAGCCATCATTTTCATTCTATTTTGAGTGGCCGCCAGATGTTGTTTGAGGGCTTGCAAATGGGATTCCCTATTCTCAACCAGTTCAGCCACCATTGGTGAAGTTGTTGGTTGAAGGGACTGGTGGTGCACCAATCCTTGGTTCCACTCCATAGAGGGCCTTGATGGGTGAGCAACCCAAAGATGTGTGGTAGGATGAGTTGTACCATAACTCAGCCGTTGACAACCAGGCTTTCCAAGTATTAGGAGCATTTTGCACCGCACGTCTCAAATACATCTCAAGACACTGGTTGACCCTCTCTATTTGGCCATCTGTTTATGGGTGGTAAGCTGTACTCATTGCTAATTTCACTTTGTAAAGTTTGAACAACTGTTTCTAGAAAGTGCTTAGGAATATAGTATCTCTGTCAGACACTATTGTGTGAGGAATGCCATGTAACTTGACAATGTTGTCCATGAATAGTTGTCTAATGTCAGGTGTTGTATATGGATGTTTGACAGCTATGAAGTGTGCAAACTTAGTCAATCTATCCACAACCACCAATATGACACTATATCCTTGGGATTTTGGTAACCCTTCTATAAAATCCATAGAAAAGTCCATCCACACTCCTGCAGGAATAGGTAGTGGTTGCAAAGGGCCTACTAGGAGATTGTTGCTGTGTTTGGCTTGCTGGCAGGTGATGCATTGCTTGACAAAATCCTCCACTGATTATTTCATGCCTTTCCAGGGGAACTGTGCCTTGAGTCTGTAATATGTAGCTTTGATTCCAGAGTGGCCTCCTATTGCACTAGAATGGAATGTTGTAATCAATTTGGTTTGTAGGGCTGAATTCCGACCAATCCAGATTTGAGAATGATATCTGATAACGTCATCAGCCAAATTGTACCCTTTTGAGTTAGGACTTGTAATAGCCAGTTGTGTCAGGAGCTATTGAGCCTGAGGGTCAGTGGCATATGAGTTGATCACCTCTTTTAGCCAATCAAGTTGTACCATTAAAGCAGCTTGGAGTGCCTAGAGGTGAGTAATCCTAGATAGAGCATCTACAGCCATATTATCCTTACCCTTCTTGTATACAATTTGAATTGCAAGCCCATTAGCCTTGTCATAGCCTTTCTTTGCATTTCTGAATGTAGATTCTGCTCGGTTAGATAAGACAATGATTTGTGCTCTGTCAATATAACAAATTCTTGCCTTTGTAGGTAGTGCCTCCATTTCTCTATAACCATGATTAGAGCAAGGAATTCCTTCTCATATATGGATAAAGACTTGTGTTTGTCACCAAGTGCCTGCTGACATAAGCCACTAGTTTGCCCTGCTACATCAACACTACTCCAACCCTCTCCACAAGCATCAGTTTCTTCTTAGAAAGGAAGATTGAAATTTGGAAGAGTGAGGACTGGTGTATTTGTCATTGCCATCTTCAACTGATCAAAAGCTTCTTGAGCCTTGTCAATTGTTGATATTTTATAGCGTCATTAAGATAACAACGCTATAAGATGTATGGTACTGATTAACTTGCCTTTAGCAACTAGCCACCAATCTCTTACCTTTACTCCTAAGCATAGAACTAGGTTGTCATCCCTAATCATATAGCTAGGAATAGTTATTAGTACTAATCTAATCTATCATTTTATGTGATTAGGCAGAAATAAATAAAGTATATATGAACTAAGAATGATTCTGCAAGCGGATAGATAATTATACCATTGTAGCATTTTACCTAGAGTATTACCAGGTTGTCATTTATATTCTACCACTGGGAAGGCATTGTTAAACAGCTAATCTATAGTATTGATAATACTTATATGTAGTGAATAAGAGATGTAGCCAAGTCAAACTCTCCTCAAAACAGGAATGTGTCACAAGATAAAGATAAATAGATAAATAATAAATATGATCAGTCATGATATAATACTAGTAATTCACTCAGAGCAATCTAGCATGTTAATGTTGTCTAACCCAAATATAGAGAAATAACTTCTAAGTATTCTAGATACAGTCAAAGCTACGTCAACTAGTGCAAGTATGTCTAACAATTATCGTTAAGTAATACTACCATAATTTCCAAACACATTGGAGCAATGTATAGGAAAAGATGAGTACAGGAATCCTCATGTATATAAATATACTCTTAACCTGACAGTCCCACTCTACCAATCCACCGTATGGGGGGAGGCCAACAAAGGACTCAATGGATCTGTCACATCCACGATCTACCTCACTACCCGGCACAACTGGAGATATTCGCAGATAAGCAAAGCATCTAGACACCATGCCTACATACTGTCTACCACTCACCATACAATTGAATAGATGAACGCTATACGAACCAGTGCATGAATATAATAGCAAACTAACTATACTAGACATATTAAAGTAGACAATGAACAATGTAATCAAGAACATAATAATGAAGAACAATGTTGCTAGTAATAATCAAATGCAGATATTACAATAAGAAAGAAAAGAACTTAAGAACTATACCGAACTCTTCTCTTCTTGACAACTTCAGGAATCTAAGCTCACAGAAGAAATTGACTTCCTCCATTCTATAACTAGGCTAAACTATGAACTAGAGAGGCTCTAAATGAACTAAGGCTTCTGAACTCTCAATGACTTGATCATCAGATGACTTGAATGAGGTATTGAATGAATTAGGGTTTTCTGGGTCCTCTCTTGATAATGTATGCTGGAGCTAACAGGTGGTCATGTTCAGTGTTAACATAGTTGATCAGTTGAACCATCTCTTCTAAAATCTGGCTGAGCTCGCTCTTCCTCCCTCTTCTATTGTTGTTCTTCTTCTTAGGTTCGGCTGATTGTTGAGCTTGTTTGTATGGCTTCCATGGGAATGCAGGGGTTGTGAGAATGCGGTTCTTGAATGAGAACTTCTCCTTTTTGTTCTTGATAGAAAACATAATCTTAGCGTGCTCCGCATAGATGATGGCTTTGGTTGTGCATAAGAATGGTCGGCCCAGTATGATGGGTGCTCTTTCATCTCCTCCAGTCTCCATGACTATAAAGTCAACAGGGACATAGGATTGTCCCACGCGAACAATAGCTTCTTCCAAAACTCCTTCGGGGTAGTAGATAGACTGATCTGCAAGCTGCAAATGCATAGTTGTGTACAACAAAGGATCTCCTAGAATCTTTTCATAAATTACCTTGGGCATGATGTTGATACTTGCGCCGAAATCACATATGGCCTCTGGAAAGGTGTGACATCCTATTGAGATAGGGATGACAGGCCTTCTAGGGTCACCTTTCTTCTTAAGGAGTGAGTGGTCAATCCACTGCACATCCACTGGTTGAGTGTAGTAATGACCTGCATTATGAATATCGACAAGATTTATAGTTTCTAGATCTTCCAGTTGGCCCTTCTATTTCTGCGTGGAAACGGCAGGAGTTTCATGTCATGAAAATCTTGGTGTAACTCTTGATCTTGTGGCAAATCTTGTGGTATAACTTCTTCTTCCGTATTATCCTTTTCTATTTCTTCTTCTACCTACTCCAATTGTGGAGGACTCCTTGCCCCTTTTGGGTAAGGTGGATCATGTGTAGACTTACCTCCTCTAGTAGATATTCCTTTTACCTGCTCAGGGTTAGCGGTAGCAGACAAAGTAGAAGCCAAGTGGGCTAATTGCAATTCTACCTTCTTATTGAATATTGTTTGTTCTTTAACAACAGAAGAAAAATTATCCAATTTAGAGTTTATTCCTTCAAGGATTTCATCATTAAAAGCAAGCTTCTTATGAATACTCTCATTAATTCTAGCTTGTTCTAGTATTAATTCTCTCAAGGGTGGTTGTCTTTAATTGGAAGTCATAATTATTTCCTTGGTACTTACCTTGAGGTTGACTCCATCATTGCTTCTGTGAGGTAGATTTGATAATAGTATTGATCTTTTTCGTGGAGTCGAAGAAATTCAACTCCTAAATATTCTCCACATTGATTCTCGAGAATTGAATGCGACTTGAATGGCTTGACGATCTCTTTTTTGTAGTTGGCTCTTTGGTCTAGCCAATTTAATAGTACATCCATCTTGGTTGATAGTACACACACTTTCTCTGAAACTTCTTCACTCTTATGGCAAGTTTAGCTATTGTATGTCTAGCTTTGATTTTCTGCTATCTTGTCCATAAAACTTCTGGCCTTTCTAGGAGTGAGTGACATAAATGATCCTTCAGCAGTGGCATCAAGTTGCTCACGTGACTTTGGTATTAATCCATGGTAGAACATTTACATAAGCAACCATTCTTCTATTCCATAATGTGGGCAATCTGAAATATAATCTTAAAAATGTTCCCAAGCTTCTGGAATAGGTTCACTTTTCTGCTGATAGAATTCTGATATCTTCCCTCGTAGTGCATTGGTCTTGCTTACAGGGAAAAACTTTTCTAGGAAAACTTTTGAACATCTTTCCCATGTCTCAGTCTGATCTTTAATTTGATAGTACCACTTGCTTCTTTTTTTCCTTCCAATGAGAACAGGAATAAACAAAGTAGCACAACGTCTTGAGATATGTTCTTGATATTGATGGTGCTTTGCAAATCTCCGAAAAATTCTACAAATAAAGCACTAGCATCTTCATCCTTCTTTCCACTTGAATATGATAGCTTGCACCATGTTGATGAGCCTTAGCTTAAGTTCATAATCATGTTCTCCAATATTGAGAGTTTGTCCAACGCAAATGTTCTCAGTGCTTGGAGCAGAGAATTCACGTAACATCTTCTCGGCCATAGCTTCTCAACTGGTGTTAGCTTCTTAAGGGTCTTGGTTGTTTCTTATTGATGGAAATTGATAGCACACAACCAATCCTGCACTTACCCTGTATAGAATATAAACAAAGACAAAACAAGGGTAAGCCTGGTAAAGCAAAATGTGTTGATCTATCTATAAGTATTTATGTCTATAATCATATTACTCTTTTCTTTTGAAAATATTTTCTTTGAAAGATCGAATACCCCTAATGAAATTGTCCCGGCAAATAAATGTTATCTCCCCTAAGAACGGTTCCGAAAATGCTTGTTGACATTTCTAACATCACTTAGTCTTAAGTTGTCATCCCTAACATGATGCCGAAAATGCTGAAAAAGAATCTACACTTGACTGCTCTAAAAATAACTCTATAGAATATATCCATAAAGCACACAGATAATTCTCCCCGTTGTAGCATTTCATCCGGTAAGATTCTTAAGTATCGTTGATTGATTTTTAGCCAAAATGAAAACTTATTTATTGCGTTGGATTATCTCTAAAGGGGTAGAAAAAGAATTATGACTATGACTTTTAAATGTGCAAACCTATGATATTCAACCATGCTAATGCTTTAGCGAGGGGTGAGTCAAGATAAATAATAAAGATAAAGATAAATATGATAAAAGATACTTTTTCGTAGACAGAGATTAAAGACTCTAACTAATGTGATTTGGTTAGACAGAGATTTGGCTAGAGTAAAGAAATAGTATACACACTTTCATCTATAGTATAATCAACTCGAAAAACAAAGCATAAGGAGCATCAACTAGGGAGGATATTGAGACATAACGTCACCTCCTTCGTGACCAAGCTCTACTAGCCTACATGCGGGGGCTGGAATACAAAGGACTCAATAGACCTGTACGTCTATGATCTACCACACTACCCGGCATATCAGGATGCATCCGTAGGTACATATGATATCTAAGCACCATGCTTACATAATACATACCACCTAACCCACTCGAGTATTGAATTAGGTGCATTACGCTCATATGACTATAATCATCACCAATCATAACTATATCAAGAATGCAACTAGATTAAACTAAGAACATAATAAGTAGCAATATAATAATTAAGAACAAAGTCATAAAAGAGATACAAGACTAATTACCAATCTCCTGACTGCAGATTGGAAGCTCCGAGCGAAGCGGCCAACTCTACTTGAACCTTGCTAGCTAAAACCTAATCTTGAACTTGAAGAACTGGAGCTCTAATTCTAATCTCTGAAAACCCTAGCTTCTAGTCTAATCTTAACAAATGAATTGAGGCAAAACCCTAATTGCTCCTGGGGGGTGTAGGCCCATATTTATAGCCCGGTGGAGAAAACAATGGTCGTTAGATCAAACCGACTTCACGTAGGGCCAAGATTGATCCCCAAAGGCGGTGAAGGAACACTCCAGAAGCTCGTGGAAGGTTGTGGAAGGGGGTGCCGCCCGTCCCTATTGCCCAGGTCGGCCAGCCCCACCTGGTGGGCACCGCGCCTCCGCTTCGTTCTGGTGTCTTCTAGACCCTTCCTGAGTCCAATGTGCGTATTTTCCGTCACGGTTAAGTTTCGTGCTATTCTTGCAATTAAATCCTCCAATTTTTGTTTTCTGGAATAATCCTGCAGAAAATATGAAATTACCAAAACTCATGAAAATTGTCAGTTAAAACCTCTATCTTTTCTACTGGTGATCTCCTTTGTGCATTTAGTTGATGGTTAAAAATGATTGTTATCTAACATCAACATTAGTCCACTAGAAAGTCTTTTGCCTGAGTAGATTTGTGAGGGGTTTGGTTATGATCCCATAGCTTTGTACAAAGTTTCTATAGTACCTTTTGAGGCCTAGGAAAGCTCTCACTTCGTAAGATTTGTTGGCCGAGGCCAATTGAGGATTGCTGCAGTTTTGTTAGGATCAGTTGATACTCCTTGGTCTGAAATGATGTGGCCTAGGTACTCCAACTAATGTTGAGCAAAGGACCATTTGGACATTTTCAGATACAACTTATTTTCCTGTAATGCATGGAGTACTGACTACAAGTGTTGAGCATGATCCTCCAATGTTGTGCTGTATATGAGGATGTCATCTAAGAAAACTAACACAAACTTCCTCAAGAATGGCTACAAAATTTGGTTCATAATGCATTGGAATGTAGCTGGGGCATTGGTAAATCCAAAGGGCATCACCTTGAATTGGTAGTGACCATGATGGGTTTTGAATGTTATTTTGTATTTATTCTCAAGCAGCATTCTGACTTGGTGTTATCCTAACTTCATATCAAGCTTTGTGAAGAATTTGGAGTCTGCCAACTCTTCTAGAATCTCCTCAATAATGGGCATCAAAAATCTATTCTTGATTGTCATGTCATTCAACTTTCTGTAATCCACACAGAACCTCCATGTACCATCCTTTTTCTTCACTTAGAGGACTGTTGAGGCAAAAGGGGGCTATGGCTGTGTGTAATTAGACCAGCTGCTAAGAGTTGCTTCACTTGCTCCTCTATCTCTGTCTTATGCTGTGGTGAATAATGGTAAGGCCAAGCGTTAATGGGGACAGCTCCAGGAGTGAGAGGAATAGCATGATCATAACATCTAGCTAGAGGTAGGGTTTTTGGGTCATTGAACACCTCTTGATATTGATCCAGGAGTTGTATGATTGGAGGTGGGTCATCAGCTGGTGTCTTTGGCATTGGATTAACAATAGCAAATGCCGAAGTATCGTCATTGCCCTTGGCTAAATTGTACAGTTTGGTAGCTGAAATTGGGGTAGCTTTTAATCGTTGTGACATAAGACCTTGGAGTTTGATTTGTTTTCCTCTATGGTTGAAAGTAAGTGTCTTGTTGTTCCAGTCACACTCGATAGGGCTGCGCTGTTGAGCCAATCATAGCCTAAAATAGCGTCATATGGGGCCATATCTAGGATCAACATATCACTACTCAGTGTATGGCCTTGGATGTACCACTGCATCCCTTTGACTATGAGGTTGTGGTTAGAACCTCCCTATTTGCTATCTTGACCTTCCTAGGTGGTACTGGTGTGACAGGTAAGTTGGCCAAGTCTGCAAACTGCTAACTCACAAAACTGTGTGAACATCCTAAATCCAATAATATGAGCACCACCTTATTCTTCACCAAAGTTTTGTGTTTGATGGAGGGCATTGAGAGACAACTAAATCTTTAGTCAAAATATCCTTAACTGCCAACTGATTGAGCATCTCCTTAGTAATCTCTTCCTTGTCCAAGTCATTGATGGCTAAAGCATTTACATGTGGTCCAGGGCGCTTAAGGCGGACTTTCCGGTGGCCAGTGTAAATTTTTCACCACACCCATAGCAAAGGTTGTTTTGCTTTCTGTAATCCCTAAGTTGCCTAATCCTCTGCAGGTTAGGAATAGTAGGTTGTTGAGAAGCTTCAGGCTTCTGCCAAGGTAGCATACCAGGTTGCTATGCTCTCACTACTGGAATGCTCTTCTTTGCTGACTGCCAAAAGCAGTCGGCAAAGGCCCTAAAACACGTGGCAAAGGCTTTGCCGACGCTTTACACGTGGCGCCGTCAAAGAACACGTGGCAAAGGCCCGGTCGGTAAAGAAATCTTTGCCACCGCCACGTGGAAAGCGATCGGCAAAGCCTTTGCCACCGCCAACATGGTAGTCGGCAAAGGAGACGTCTGCCCATCATGCGATGACGGAGTGCGTTCCGTTTGCCGAGTGCCACGCGGCAGTCGGCAAAGACATTTTTAATTTTTTTTAAACGCTGAATTTCTTTGCCGACTGCTACTATTGGCAGGTGGCAAAGACTTTTTTCTTATTTTTTTCAAAAAGTAAAATCTTTGCCGACTGCCTTGTTTGGCAAGTGGCAAAGAATTCTTTGCCGACTGCCATTTCTGGCAGGTGGCAAAGCTGCCTTCATTCCTGAGATTCCAGCTTTGCCACCTGCTTTCCACCTGGCAGGTGGCAAAGCTGGAAACACAAAAATTTTTGGTCTGTTTTTTCTGTTTTGCATCACAGCAACCAAATCACATATATGATTATATATCACACAAATCCACATATATCACACAAATCCACATATATCACATAAATCCACATATATAGCACACATAAACCATAACGAAGAAGTCCAACAAGTCCATCATCCAAGAAATCGTACTAGTCGAGCATCGAACATTAAACATTCAACATCGAAAGGCATAACCAACATATAACATCCTGCAAAGTACACGAAGCACATATCCAGTCACGCGTCCTGCGACTCGTCGCCACCGTGGTGTGAAGAGCTTCCAGCTGGCCACGAAGGCCACGAGGATGGTCCAACCTGCGGCGCGCTGCTTTGTGACATCCAACCGATCCGATGTTCTGGGCGGGCGGGCGGGTCGCTAGCCCACCCGGAGCCCCCCTCCTGGGTAGGCCAAGGAGGAACACCACCTGGCCACGAGAGCTGTGGCTGAGGGGCAACCGGCCCCACATGGCCTGGAGAAAGGCCATGTGGAGTAGGGTTCGAACCCGCCGACAGTGGCTGCACAGAGAAGAAGCGATCTCATTAGTACCTGCGGGATGGCCGCACAAGTGAAAATGATACAAAGACTGCTAGAAACTCACCGGAGTCCCTAAAGGGCTAGGAACAGGGGGTGGACCGAGAGTAGGTGGTGGAGCGAAGATCACGGAAGGCAACGGAGGACATCTGAAACCAGGGGATCTCCGGCCCCGAAAGAAGCCGGGTAAACTCCTTCATCTGGCGCGCCGAGTGCTCCTGGATAGCCTCCAACTGCCGGCGATGGGCCTCCTGTTGGGCCGCCAGCTGCTGCCGATGGGCCTCCTCTTGGGCCGCCTGTTGGGCCCGCAACTCGGCCAGCTGGGACTGCAATATTACACCCGTGATGTTTATACAATGCATATGGAAAGTTACATATATAAATCCAACGAACAACGAATAATTACCTGAACTGCCGCGATCATCTGCGTAGAGCTTGGCCGCCGTTGTATGGGGGGACGTCCCGAGGAGGTGCCGCTGTCCGATCGACGAACCTCACGAAGGGTGGGAACGGGGCGGGTCGATGACGCCAGTGGGCAAGAAAGTACCGCCATGCTTTGCTTCCCTCCTCCCGTCCTCATCCCGGGACGTCCGTGTCAAGGGGCTCGGTGGCTGGATCGTAGAAGTCACCATGGCGCTTTTGCGAACCGCCTCGGTGTCTTGGACCACCTTCTCGTAGGCGTTCGGGTTGGTGAACGCTGCCGCCCCTTCGCTGGGTCGTAGACGTTCTCCGGATCCTTCGCTTTGCCCTGGTGAGACAGGACGTACCCCGTGAACTCGTTGATCACCTGGCCTCCATGCGACTGGGTCTGCAAGGAAATCACAAGAACGATTACACGTAATGAGAATAAATAAATAAATGAATAAATAAATAAATAAATCGGTGTGAAGGGTACCCATGTGTCCATGTACGCTCCGAGGGGGCGGCTCCCTTGGTGGTGTCTTGGCCCAGTCCTCCCCTTGGCATGTCCGGACTTCAGCCTACGCTTTGTCATACGCCTCCGGCGTTGTCCACGAAGTTCACAATCGCCTCCCGGCCAGCCATGTGCATTTTGCACCAATCAGCCAGATACTACAGAAAAATGTGCATTTGAGTGATCGGGCTTGAATTAGAATCAAATCGAAATTAATTTTTCCTACTTACCCCGAGGTAGATCTCCCCGGGAGGTCGGGCTTCGAGAGAGGATCATCGCCTGGCTTGCGACTTGCGCAATGATCGCCAAGCACCTCGGCGTGGTAGTTGATGAGGACCTGGATGTGCGCCTCGTAGTACATGTCCTTCAGTCTCTCCATGCACACCTTGTCCTGCACTCACGACGCCTCGATCTCGTGCCCCGGCTCGCACGTGTACCACTCCTGCATACAGATATCATGTATCATTTTATTATTTCAACAACGTACAACAAATACATTGACATTAACAAAGCGATGCGATGAATACTCACCCAAAACTCCCTCTTGATCACATCGGCAAGGGGGACCTCGTTTAAGGTCCTTGACCTTGTAGAACTCCGGACACTTAGTGGGTGGCTTTTGGATCCCATCTATGGTGACAAGGCCAGGGTAGTGCTTCTTAACTATGAGGCCCAGCATGCCATTAATATGGCGTGAACTGCCCCCGTTCACAAGCTTCCAGTTGCTGCACAAGTCATTAAGAACAACTGTTAGTCCGAAATTCAATTTTCCACATGTCATATGAATAAGTTATGAAAACATCAATGGTTACTTACTTTGGACCCTCGTGTCGAATCACCGCCGGTGGGGCTGCTGCGGGGGTGGAAGGGAGGCGTGTGATCCCGCGGCTGGTAGGGCTTCCTCGAACACTGAGGAAGACGTCTCCCCGGTGTCGCCCCCGCTCCCGCCTGCCGCCCCCGTCCTGCCGCCCCGCCCCGCCGCCCCGTCCTCGCCCCCCCCCCGTCGTCGTCGCCCCGGCCTCGCCGACGCCCGGGGAAAAGAGCTCCCTCGTCGACGAGCGACGTGTCGCGGGACCTCGCAGACGACTCCACCAACGGCGCCTCCTCTTCCGCCTCGTCCTCAACGCCGGTCGACATGTAGATCGAGGTGACCTTTCGCACCGGTCGCCGACGCCTACCTCCGCCCGACATTGGCAAGAAGAAGCCGGGTGGAAAGATCATCTCCAACTTGCAAATCAGCAGCGGTGCAAGACGCTCTAGGTCACAAATCACTTCTCGAGATAACTCCCTGGCACAAAGCTGACGGAAGAAATAGCTCAACTCTGCCAGAACGCGCCAAATCGGCTCGGGGGAGGTATCCACGGGTCATCGCAGAAGAAGTCGCTCAATCCATATGTGGAAGTCATGACTCTTCATCCCTAAGACTTTCATAGTCTTAAGGTTCACTCCCCTACTCGGATTCGCCGCATAGCCATCCGGAAACATTAACGTCTTCATCCACTCCAAAGCACTTCCTTCCTATCACTCCTTTTTCGGGATGTAATCGGCCGGCCCCCTTCTCCAATTCTTGCCCTACCCGCCAGGGTCTTCTTCATCACTAGCTTTGGTCTATCGCAGACGCCTCCATGTCAAGTCTAGCCTTGACGTTACCCTTTGACTTTTGTTTTATGTCCATCAAGGTTCCCCAAAGTGCCTCGGCGATATTCTTTTTCTCGTGTGCATCACATCAATGTTGTGTGGAAGCAGAAGGTCCTTGAAGTAGGGGAGTCTAGTCAAGCCTGATATATGGGTCCACATGTGTTCCTCACCGTACCCAATAAAACCACCGGTGTCTTTGTCGATTTTGAGAGCCTGTAACTCGGCAAGAACTTGGGCACCGCTCTTAAACTCAGGAATAGGGTCACTGACTTCAACACCTTTAGTGAAGTGTTGGGTGTCTCGTCTGAATTCATGGTTCTCAGGGAGGAATTGACGGTGTTTGTCAAATGAAGAGTACTTGCCACCCTTCTTCAGCCAGGTGAACATCACAGATTCCATACATACTTGGGCAAGGGAACTTCCCATGAACACACCACCCACGTAATATGCCATATGCCGAGGAAGTCATGCATTGAATACGATACCACGCATGCATTGTGAAGTTCTTCTTTGTAGCTCGGTCGTATGTTAGTACCCCCTTTTCCCAAGCATGTTCCAGTTCATCCCACACCGGCTGCATGAACACACCCATATTGTTGCCCGGGTGTCCGTGTATTATTAGTGACAATAACACATTCTTGGGTTCAAACATGACGGGGAAGATTGAGGGGATCACAAATACGGGCCAACAAGTGTACGGGGCGCATGTGTTCCATATGGGTTGAACCCATCATTTGCTATGGCTACACGCACATTCCGAGCGTCCCTTAGCTTTCTCGGGATGCTTTGCATATCGGCTTGCCATGCCTCAAAGATCGATGGGTGTACCATCTTGTCGATATATCTTTTGCCATCCTTGTGCCATGTCATCTGCTTCGCGGACTCCTCTGTCATGAACATCCGTTGGAGCCTCGGGATGAGTGGAAGGTACCGGACGACCATCTCGGGGATCTTAGACTCCACCTTCTTGCCATCACCACCATCTACCTCCACATACCTAGAGGCCTTGCACTTTGGACAGTGCGTTGCAGCCTTTAGTTCTTCTCCCCTAAATAGGACGCACCCATTAGGACAAGCATGGATCGATTCATACGGCATCTTAAGTGCACGGAGGAGCTTCACTGACTCATACATGTTCTTCTAAGCGTGTGACCCTTCGGAAGCATTGTGCCCAAAACTGTCAACATGAGATTGAAGCCGCCTCGACTCGGGCTCAACTGCGACTTCAACCCTAGAAGTCGACCAACAAAGATCCAATTGCGACATAGTTGTCTTCTCGTGAAGGGGCTTCAAGCCGAAGACATCATTTCATAAAAAGCCTTTGCGCTTTCCTCGGATCCTCCTCCATCAATCCTTCATTGCCATGTGCCTCGTTATAGTCTACCACCATGTCGGCCACCCCAAAGATCTCCATCATACTCCTCGAGACATGCTCTCACCTCCTCCTCTCTAATACGCGCTTTCACCATGGAAGATCCACGACTTGTAGTTTTCCACAAATCCGCACTTGAAAAGATCTTTGTATACCTCCCTCTCGCACTTTTCTTTTTTGGTTCTTACACTCTCTCGCAGGGACACAACGCCCGATCCAACCCTTGACCCGCCGGCCCAAATGCTTGCTCTAGGAAATAATTGGTCCCCTAACCCATTCATCACTCTTCTTCTTAGTTGTCCACCGGTGTATATCCACTCACGGTCATCCATCCTCTGTTATGCGCCAATGTAAGCAAGAAATAAAGCCAGCATTTGCATCTACAAGCGGTTCCTACTATCTAATAGGTGAAGGATAGGTCCTAATCCCACCCGAGGATGCGTAGATGGGTTAGCTTCCATGCTCCACTCCCGACCGAGACGAATTTCAGCAAAGACCTCCCCAATCGCTTCTCCCGATACATGTCCCGGCGGGGAGAGTGTGTATCCGGAGAACAATGGAGAGGTACGGCCGAAACTCCGACTCAAACGGAGCGGAACATGGAAGTTAACCCATCTACGCATCGGGCCGGTCGTCTAAAAATGTGGACAATCCGAAAGAGATACTATCGAAGATATGCATTGATCAAAGATACCAACGATCGTGTATCTCTTTCGGACGGAGACGCCTAACTTCGGCTACGCAATCTATAACTACTATAAGAATGAGAGGTGAATTATACCTAGGTAGCGGCACAAAGGCGGGTAGTAGGGCGGTGAAGACTTCGACACGGTGCAGGAAGACCCGCAAGACCTCCCACAGTAATCCTACAACAAAGACAAAAAGGTTAGTATCCACTCAAAATTTCGGCAGCACCTCCCCTACACGGGGAGGTTCCAAACCCCGCAAAAAAAACAACGGCGCGTAGGCCGATTACCACAACGGGCGCGAAGGCCGATTACCAGCGGCGGCGAAGGCGGTTACCACAAAGAAGACGAAGGCCAACATCACAACGGCACTAAGGCCAACCAATAGTGAAGGGGTTAATATACCTTGCTCTCGTAGTCGGTTCGACGGCGGTGGAGGTGTCAACGGGGACGTACACGCCAAGAAGAAGGTCTAGGCACCTCCTCACCTTCTCCCCTTCTCTCTTACGCCTTCTTTTTTCCTTCTCTTCTTTTTCTTCTACTTCCTTCTCCCTTCTCCTTCTTCCTTCTCCCTCCTCCCTTCTCCTCCTTGGCGTGTCCTTCTCCCACTTCTCAATGCCCGAGAAGCCGGGGTGACCGGACCGGCCGGGGCACAAACCAGCGGGCCGGGCCGCAAAGGTCGGAATAGTTCGGAGACGGGCCTGCCGGGCCTTGGCCAGCGGCCGAACGGCTGGGGCACGGCGCAACCGGGGCGGCCGGTGAGTCGGGCAGCTGACCGGGGCGCTGGGGACGCGGCGCAGGGCGGTTGCAGCTGCGCGGCCGGTGCGGGCGGCTCGCTGGGCAAGAAAGCGGGCGCCAGTGCCGGGGCGCGACCGGGCGGCGTGGGCGGCCGAACGGGCTCGGGGCGCTGCCGGGAGGCTCGGGCGGCGACGGGCGGCTCGGCGGCTGCCGCAGCTCGGGCGGTGAGGGACGGGCGGCTCGGGCGGCTCGGGCGGCGCGGCCGGGGCGCTGGCGCTAGCCGCGCTGGCGCGGCTGGTGGCCGGGCGAGGCGGCGGGGCCGGGCCGGTGGCCGGGACAGCTGCAGCGCTGGGCCGCCGGGCGCGGACGGCGGGCGCGGCGCGGCGGCCGCCGGTGCTCAAAACGCCGGGCGCGGCCGGGGAAGGCCGGGCGCAGCGCGGCAAGGCCGGGTTGGCATGGCGGCGGCGGGGCGCAGGAGCGCTGGGCGGGCAAGGCTTGGGGGCCGGGCGGAGGTTGGGGACGGGCGGGGCGCGAAGGGGCCGGGCGGCGGCTGTGCTGCAAGGGATGGGATCGGGCGGAGGGGAGGCGCGCAAGTGGGGAGGGGAGGGGAGGGATAGGATAAGGTTAAGTGGGCCGGGCTGGATTTTAGGGTTCCCCGCCTTTTGCCGACTTTCACTACCGAAAGGCGGTGGCAAAGGATTTTTATTTTTTTAATTATTCATCTTTGCCGACCGCCCTAGCCCGAGGCGGTGGGCAAAGAATTTGTGTATTGCTTTTCATTTCTTTTTTTTTAACCGAAACTAGCTCCAAATTTGTTGAAATTTTAAACATAGCTTCCATATGTCATAAGAGTGAACCTTAAAAAGTTTCATGATTTTGTGACACATTTTGCTATATTTGGTTAATTAATTTATTTTAATTGAATTTTCGGCCGCATATTCTAAGTTTGAACTGCAGGTCTATGAAATAATGAAACTTAGCCATTCAAAAATGATATTCATGTTGGAGAGTCTATTTTGAGGTCATGTCCAGAAACTCACACAAAATTTCAACGTCCTTCTCCCACGAACATGACCATCCATCGTGGTAGAGTTGCTTTTAATTATATAAAATTCAGCCGAAGTCGAAAAATTACGAAAATTGACGAGGTGTCATGTTATCATATGTGCAGTCTATGAAAAAAAATTTGAGAAAGTTTGGAGCAAGTTGCGACGTGGAATGTTCAAAACCCGGACATCTCACATAGGTTCACTCCCGTGATCACATGTGAGATGTGCGGGTTTTGAACATTCCACGTCGCAACTTGCTCCAAACTTTTTTAAATTTTTTTCATAGACTGCACATATGATAACATGACACCTCATCAGTTTTCGTAATTTTTTTTGACTTCGGTTGAATTTTATATAATTAAAAGCAACTCTACCACACGTGGATGGTCATGTTCCGTGGAGAAGGACGCCAAAATTTTGGGTGAGTTTCGACACGGCCTCAAAATAGACTCTCCAACATGAATATCATTTTTCGAATGGCTAAGTTTCATTATTTCATGGACCTGCAGTTCAAATTTGGAATATGCGGCCGAAAATTCAATTAAAATAAATTAATTAACGAAATATAGCAAAATGGGTCACAAAATCATGAAACTTTTTAAGGTTCACTTTATGGCATGTGGAGGCTATGAAAAAAAAGTTGAGAAAGTTTGGAGCAAGTGACGACGCCGAATGTCCAAAACCTAAATTCAAATTTCAAAAATAAAAAAATCTCATCTTTGCCGACCGCCGACGGCCCGGCAGTGGCAAAGGTGACGGCGATGGATGCCGTGGTAACCCCAGCCACCTTTGCCACCTGCTTTTCTTTTTTTTTACCGCCGGGCAACGGCAAAAGGAAGTCTTTGCCGATCGCTTTGATTGGCCGACAACCAAGATATTAGGGCGCCGGCAAAGACCCCTTTGCCACCTGCTTTCAAGACGGCGGTGGGCAAAGAGCATGTTTGCCGACCGCCCTGTATTTGGCAGGTGGCAAAGTATTCTAGCAGTCGGCAAAGTCAGGTTTTCCTGTAGTGTCTATTGCCCTTGGACTTAGATCTTTCCATGGTTCTCTACTGTAGTTGGGGCATGTGGTTCAGCAACTGCCCTGCTGTCCTCTTTCGAACCAGCGCTACATATGTGGAAGCAAAAAATATGTCATCATAGTTACTGTTGTGCATGCTAATGTCAAACTGCAAGGCTTGAAAGGCTATGGTATAGTCTTCCACTATCCCCAGCTGCCTGAGAGCTAGCAATTCATTGATAGCATTCCTAAGATCCTCTGCCTTAAATTTGCTTTGGACAATCCCACAGAAACACTGCTAATTGGGCAAGGCATGGTTCTGTTTGTATGCTTGCCACCATTTGGCAGCATTGCCCTCCAAGTGCATTGTGGCCGCTGTGACCTTCAACTCCTCTGTGATAGAGTAGATTGTGAAATAGTTGTTGCAATTGTCAAACCAGATTTTTTTATGAGTACCATCAAACTTGGGAAACTGAATCTTTGGCAATGTCTGATGGGGTACAAAGTCTTTTTTGTGTGGATCTGGTGTGTGCTTTTGTTGCTTTGTCGGCTCTGGTCAGAATTCCCTTTTCCCCTTAGCAAAGACATTCTGAAAGTCTTGATCTTCCTCATCAAAGATGATTGAAGCGACATCAATGTTTCTCTCTCTGTTGACTTGGTACTCGGCAAGGAGCACGGCAGTGCTAGCACCTCACGACCTCAAGCGGGTTGGCGAACACGCGTGATTGCCAAAAAGGCTCGGCTGCCACCACCCCAGCACGTACGCGCCCACGAGGCACGACGCCCCAGCTCCGCAGCTTCCCCTTCCCCGGTGCGCACGAACCCTAGCTCTCAGCTCCCCGCGCGATTAGCCGAACCGCCGTCCCGTCCGCCCACGCGACGCCCAGCTCCGCCCCGTTCTCTACGCGCGCTGCTGCTGCTGGGGATCGGTCGCGTCTCCGCCGTCGTCCCGCTGCCACGACCAGATTGTCGTCATCGCCCTCTGCCATCTGCGCCATGCGCCTCGCCCTCACCCTCCCGACGTACGGCGAGCACTGCTGCCGAGGATCTGCGACTCGCCGGGCACACCTCCCTCGAGCCCAGGTATCCTCTTCCTACTCCCTTGCTGGCTGCTGCGACGCCGCCCAACCCTAATGTTCCAAGGTTTGCGCTTGATTTGGCTTGATTAGCTTTCTGTACCTAGCGTGATGTGTTATCACAACACAAAAAAAAATCTGCAAACAACATTCCATTGCCATCTGACGGATTAGCCTTTCTGTACCTGCCGTACGTGATGTGTTATGGATGTACAGACGATGGCCTCTTGGTGAATTATGTGCACTCTTGGTGTGGCAGGATGATGGCCAGGCCAGCCAATTCAGGATGAAGCGGATATTTCGATGTCCTAGCATTTTGCCGGTGCTGATCTGAAAGTCGAAAAGAAACTTCCAGATTTCTACTTGATAGCAATGGTAATATTAATTTAGCTCTCCTGCCACTAATTTAGTTGCATGGCCATTCAGCTTTTAGATAATGAATTTCTGATTATTTTACCCAGCCTTCAGTTTTTCAATTGCTTCTGCCGTAATTGTTTTTCAATTGTTTCAATTAACTCTGACCCTACACTGAACCTTGGAAACTTTCTGCAGGCTCTGAACCTAAACAAACAAACTCAGAATTCCCATCTACGGCAACAAGAAGATACATGTAATGCCTCTCAGAATTCCTTTTGGTTTTTACTTTATAAGGGTGGCTACAAAGAATTTTAGAGTTTTTTTTTTTATCTGTGCCACAAGCTCCAAATTTCATATATATATGTCATTGTGGTCAAGTGTTTAGAAAATTTTGTTGCAGAATATGGCTGCAGGGTGCGGCCTAATGGTTAAGGTTATTCTCCTTTCCTGTCATAGTCTCCCTGAGAACTTCGAATTTGCTTCAAGAACGAGTAAAAATGCTTTTGCATTACTTTGTTGTGGATTGTTTGATATCTTATCCTTATTTTTGTTTGGGATTGGTCCAGGTAATGATGCCAATTAAGGTTGAAACTTCATCAACAGGAGCATGCTTGATCTATCATCTCCCATCCTCTCGATGTCTTGGATGTGATTAGGTTTCACCTGTGCCTCTTTTGCCACAATAGGGTCAAGCTAGAAGATGGACGCTACCCAGGTCCCAGGTCATATTCAGCAAGCATATTGTAATTCATTGTGTAACGAAGTCAGGTGACTAGAGTGTTTGTACTTTGAATTACATCCCTGCCACTGCTACCAAAGAAAACCGATCCTAAATAGTGAATTCAGCAACTCAGGTCAAAGATGAGGGGTTCAGAAGTTGTTCTAATGGTCCCTTTCTAACAGGTATTCTTTATTGAACAACAAAAATTTTGAGACAAACTTAAGAACCGGTCCCACATTCTGAATATGCTTGGTCTATTGACACTAACGTCGTTCTCCAGTTCTAGGTACCTGCTGCCAGTTTAATAGCCCCAGGGGATGAACTGCTTATCACTGAACTTATGTTTAATGGCATCCATTCTATATGATTTTCTGTGTCCAGTTATTCTCTGTGACTTTAGTTGCAGTATTACTTTAAATGTTCTATCTTTCTAGGTGCATTTAATGATCTTGATCAGCATCAAGTTGCTTCCATTGCTAGCAGCTTTATATCTTGTGGTAAATCAAGTGAGCAAATACGTCTAACAAATGAACTTTCTAGGCTGATGATGCAGCTTCAGGAGGCTGCAAGAATAATACCTGAGGTGTATACTTGTCTCAAATTTTGATGTCTCTGAACTTGATTGAGATGTAAATTTCTCATTCCTGTTTTCATTGCAGTGAGATCAAAGAGTATACTTGTTGCCTCATGTATGTTTTCTTTAATCTTCCTGTACTTTATCTGATTCCACGTTATTTTAGGTACAACAAGAATGCCAACTGGAAGTAAATGTGGAGGAATATTTTGAATCAACCTGTAGACCCTACATGATGGATGTCATATACTGCTGGTCAAGGGTCAGTGAGATTAAGGCCCTGTGAAACTCTTGATGTCAGAATTTTCATTATTTTCCTATTAGAAATTCTATTGGTCTTACAGATATTTTACTACCCAGTTTAGTTTTTGGTTCTTATTATGTCTAATTTCTGATAAGATACAATTTTACACTATTGGAAAGGTTTTTGTGGTTTCATTAATTTATCTTTTATTGTGTGTGGTGATGGAAATGACTGACAGTTTTGAAGGGAGTGTCATAGTATTGCTTTCCACAGTTTCCATGTCACTTTGGTTGTATGGAAGCATTGCTTTGATTATGACTTACAGCATTAGGCTTGATGCACATGCCAATTAGAATGTGGTACTATAAATGTCATGGTACTTTACTGTTAATTTTGGCATGCTTTAATATATCATACAAGTCTGAGCCATAGTTCAGATGTAGTTGAAGTCAGTAATCTACACAAGAAAAGTTTTAAACCAATTGTAGATGTGTTACTACTTCCAAGGCCAGGTACATCCACAGCTCAAATCATGCTTCTTCCTGATTGTGTTGAGCACTTGATGAGCAAATGTTTATGGCAAGGGAACTGAGCAGACGACTTGAAGAACAAGTCGAAGCCCATCTTAGCTTTGTCGCGTAAGATCTTCCCTCCATCATTCACCAACTCAGGAATCAGATGCTCTCTACCAAAATGTTTCTTGATCCTAAGTTTTGGCTCTTGCCCTTACCATCACCATGCTCACCTGATTTTTGGTTCCTGCCCCTGCCATCACCACGATCACCAGGAGTTTTAGGAGCATGAGGGTATGGATGAACTAGCCTGACCAACAATTAGTGGCCTCCACGCCTAATAAAAGACGATGGAGTATTGCTTAATCAAGGTTTTACCATTTGCTGTTGTTTCTTCCCAATTAGTGGCAACACCGGCTCACTATTCAAAGAGTGGCAAGCAAGCAAAAGAGCTGTAAAAGCTTTATATATAGATTTTCAACTTAACAGCATGTCTATTGCTTAGTTGGCACAAAAGATACTACTAGATATAGTAGAGAAAATTTTTAGAATTCTCGTAGCAATGCACGGGCCTGTGTGTTGCAGCGGGAGGAAAGTATAGCGTCATCCAAAGTTTTACCTAAGGACGCGGTTATGCTGCGACCCGTCAAGCGTACAGGTAGCGCGCGACCCCACGAGGCTAGGACAGCGCGCATGACTCGGGCAGGCACGTAACGGCGCAACCCACTTCCACATGCTGACATGCAGTTGCTGCTGCAGGCTACTTGCTAGCACCTCTGACCAGCACTGCTGCCCACTGCAAGTTTCAGCGTGTGGTTCAAGGCGGACGTAAGCAAAAACAAATCAAGAATAAAATTTCTTTGAATTGCTATAACTTTTGGATGTTGTATCTATTTTTAATTGCGTCTGTACCGGTGTGTTCTACGTAATAAGGCGAAGAAAACTAGATCTCACTTGCATATGTTTCAAAAAAAATATTTTAGTAGCAATTTATATATAAATATATGCTACAAGATTTATCAAAGCAGTTACTACTACATAATACTAAAGTTGCTATTCTAAAAATATATTAAAGTTTTTTTACATAGAATGCACATCGATTGTTATTGTTATACAATATTTACATAAAGGTCTTATCCCTGTATAAATATTTTTAAAAGCAAATTACATAGACCGAGTTGCTAGTGAAAGTTTGTTGCAACTTATATATTACAAAATGAATAATAATTCATGTAGAAACAATGCAAACTAGCTGCAAACTAGAAGAAAATATTAAAAAAAAAAACTAGAGTAGCAGCTCAATACAAAACATAATCTACAAACTCGAGAGGGGAGCAAATTATTAAACAGGCATGACTAAGCTGCTAACTAGGGGAGTAAGTTATATATATAATGTATTGCAAAAAAAGGCACGAAATCAATATGGAGGAGAAATTAATATGCACAATTTAGAAAGCCATTCAAACTTGAAAGGAAACTGAACCACTAAAATAGCTACTAGAAACTAAAGCTAAAATTGACACCTAAAAAATTAAACTAAAATTAACTAATAGTACATAAAAATTAAAGCAAACACAATGAAGAAAAAACTAAAGTTAAAATTACCAAAAACAAAAATTGAAATTGACAACTAGAAAATTAAACTAAAAATAAAAAACAGAAATTGACAAGTAAAGTAGACAATGAAAAGAAATAAATGAAACATAGAATGAAAATAAAAATTACAAACAATCATTAAAATAAATTAGAATTGAAGCTAAGAAAATGAGTAGGTATAATAAAAAAAGAAAAAAATACTAAAACATAAAACTAAAACTAAAATTGACAATCAAAAATTAAATAGAAATTGACAAATAGAATGAATAACTAAAGTAGGCACACTGAAAAAATAAAATACTAAAAAAGAATTTGACAATAAGAAAATTAATTGAAATTTAAAAATTGAGACTAAAAAAACACAAAAACTAAGAAATGAAATCGAAACTCATTAGACAGAAAGAAAATTAAATAAATCAAACGTATAGCTCATTAAACTGAAACTAAAAGAAAACTACAAGCTATGTGACCTTATGTGTGGCAAGTTAAATTTCAGAGTATGTAACAAAGTTATGCTTTGAGAAAGTAACAAGTTATTTTCTTTTGTCGCTATCTAAAATACATAAGTAGCTACTACACATGCATTATGGGGTCTAGGCTCTCATCATATAAGACACGATTAGTACAAATAAAGCTGAAAACAGACTATATATATATATATATATATATATATATATATATATATATATATATATATATATATATATATATATATAGGAAAGTTATTGTATTTTTAAAAAAAAGAAAGCAAAATAAATACGGTTAGAAGAATAAGCAGGTCGCTGGGAACAGCTGCATGCATGCTAGCGGATAAGGCCATATGCGCTATGCGGTGTAGGTAGTAGGCCAGCCCATGTGCTGGTCACTCAAAACGCAGGCCAGGCCGCCTAGGTGCCGTCGTGCAGTTGCACAGAAGAGCGACGTGCTTAGGTTGGACTGCCCTTCAGCGCCGCCAGCATGGTTCCTGGATGGACGTATTGGCTTGATTTATTTGACTGATTCTTTTCTTTCTTGCCAAAATCACTTCCAACAAAAATTCTACTTGACAACACAAAAGTAGCATCCAGCTCCCCTCCCAGTGCCATCTTGGTTTGTTTCATATCAAAAGAAAATGCACCAAATTTCATGGCTAAATAATTTATATCATCTCTAGATCGAATAAATTGAGGAACCAAGGAAGTATCACAAGCTGCAATAATCCGAGGAGCCATGATCTCATCATTCCCCCTTTCTTGAAACAAAGCTGTCCTCGGCTTTGATGTAATGTCTAACACATCTTTGCTCTTGTCTGTACGAATAGCAACACTATCATGGTTCATCAATGTTTCTTTCTTGAAAGGATATTTACTAGAGACAACTGATGTTAAATTTTCTCCTTCACCAACTTTCATTGTACCAGTAGCAGAGGCAATGTCACCAATAGTTGAGGCAATTTGCATAGGAGGATCATGTGACTGAGTAATAACGAATTCAGCTTTATTGGTGGCATTATGTGAAACATAGTTGAAAGTGCTAGCAGATGCAACCTGTAGGTTCAGACCTGTGCTTGAGCTCACAAGCAATAATTTCAGAACTTAATGGCACATTATTCTCTCCCTCTTGAAGCAAAGCCGTCCTCGGCTTTGGTGAAATTTTAGCTGCCTTTTTCTTCACTTTCACAGGAACAAACACCTCAGTCTTAATTGCACTCTCAAGCATTGGTTTGAGGACATGATAGACTCCCTTGTGCACAAACGAATAATTATTGGAGCGACCACTATGAGTAGCATCAAGATCAAACTGCCACGGTCGACCCGACAATAAATGGCAAGCACTCATTGGTGCAATATCACAGTCCACTGTATCAATATAATTTCCAATGGAGAGTTTAACTCCTGCCTTATGTGAGTAATTTTGAGTGTACCACTTTGATTCATCCATTGGATATAACGCGGCATTGGCAGCCTCTGCGTAGACAAATCTAATGCATTCGCCAAATCTGAACTAATAACTTTAGTGAAACTGCCACCATCAATAATCGATTTGCATACCTTGTCTTGAATTTCACAGTCAATCTGAAATATATTGGACCACTGCCCTTTGCCAAGAACAACAGTACCATCACTTTCTACCTCTCGAGCCAACATAACCCATTAGCTACATCATCAACAATATCAATCAATGGGCATATAGATTTTTCTTCCATCGCATTGTCTTGTACAGCAACCTCCTTGTTGTTTTCTAGAGGATGAGAAGAAATTTCAGCAATAGAAGTAGGATATTTCCTCTCTGGCTGCTTGGCACAAGAAAATGCAGAAGAACTAATAGCTTCCAACTTTTTAACAGGCACCACAAACTGCTCATTATCAACATACTGAATTTCCTTCACTGCCATGCACTTTTGGTTGGAACAAGAGAATTACGAGCACAAGCCGATAACTTGTCACCATAATTATGTGAACCGACAACTTTCTTCAATTTAGGAGAAGAAACAAATTCAGCATGCATAGAGATGCCATAAGTAACACCAGAACTCAACTTCCTAGCATAAGAATCAATATCAACAACTTGCCGGTTAGGAGGTACGCACTCATCTCCAGCAATAGAATTAGCCCATGATGAGCATATAGTTGCCTTAGTGCCTTGAAGAATTTGTGCACAAACAATAGCTACATTCTTCTTGGACTCAAGCGTGGACTCAAGCGGAGGAGCAATTCGGCGTCGTAGCACAGTTTTCATATCACTCCATGTCCTGCAAGGTTCTTCACTTCTCATGATGTGTCTTTTATGTAATTCCCGCCAACACATAGACAGATATCAGAAAATGACTTCTTTGCAAAGAACAACTGCATGTGTGGTGTGAGTCCACGACCTCGCAAAAAATACCCATTGCATCTTCCCAATCATAGTAACAGTCATTATAGGATATTAAATAAAGTGTGTGCACACACTTAATTTCTTTGTTAGCAAGACTATAATCAGCCATTGAACAAACCCAAATGCATCGTGAACAACCTAGAAGCTGATACCACCTGATAAGGACACACCTATGCTATCCAAGAATTTGGCCCAATCTTTCAGGGTGCGAAATTTCAGCAATAAAATAACTATCAAGCAGCCTTTTAGAGAGTAAATATTTTCCAGCAACTCAAATACGTTCTCAGACTAGCATGACGATCAGCAAAGGCAAATCGGCAAGATGCAAATATTATAGGGAAATTGATATCAATCTTGTTTAGTACTACAACAGGCTATTTAGTTGCAGGGCAAAGACAGCGAAACAATTCTTCTCGCCAATCAAACAAATATATTATAAATCAGAGATTCGATCAGTTCGACAGCTTGATCCGTATAAGTAAAATATAATAATGTTGGACCAAGTAATCTCCACAGATGAATATGTCGGTAGCACAAATAATTTCTCTGATTAATGAACTCAAATAGTAGCAATGATAGATAGAGGGATCAGCTTACAATAGTTGCAAACCAAACCCTAGATAACTTCTTCCACCCGCGCCCGACAACAACACGATCAGAAGAGAGCGAACTTCAGGAATTCCAAGCAACATGTCCGAACGGTAGCAGCTCGATCTCGCACTCCACACAAATCCATGAAGGATCCGGATCAATCACCCTAGCTAGGGTTCTCGAGCGGCGGCTCGGCGAGATAAACTCAACAAATAAAATCCAATCTGATCCTACGAGATCTAGACAGCTCGCTAATATACGCGCACAGGCATAGCCTATTAAACGGACTCGCGACAAGGCCACAACTTGGTTCGGCCCACATGTGCACGCTGCACCATGACCAACTAATTGAGCCCAGAAAATAGTAAACTAATGCGGCCACAATATTAAACATATTATTTGGGGACTACTTTAATTAATAAGCAAATAAATCCATGACGTGCTTAGGTTGGACTGCCCTTCATCTCCGCCAGCATGGTTCCTGGATGGACGTATTGGCTTGATTTATTTGACTGATTCTTTTCTTTCTTGCCAAAATCACTTCCAACAAAAATTCTACTTGACAACGCAAAAGTAGCATCCAGCTCCCCTCCCAGTGCCATCTTGGTTTGTTTCATATCAAAAGAAAATGCACCAAATTTCATGGCTGAATAATTTATATCATCTCTAGATCGAATAAATTGAGGAAGGAAGTATCACAAACTGCAATAATCCGAGGAGCCATGATCCCATCACCATCACCACCCTTTCCTCAACAAAACGGACGAAAACCCCATCATTAGGAAAGGTCCCGGGGCGACGAATATCAAGCACGGGGCGCCGGTATCCATCCACTTCAGTGAAAGACTCATAGCGAATCAATGAACACAGCGGAAAAATGCGCAAAGCAATCCATTCCTCGACAGTGTCGCGGCTAATCTGCACCCGCGCCGTCACAACAAAGGATTCAAAACTTTCGTCAGCTCCGGGAGCACTGAGCGAATACTCCGGTTTCTTGTCCCTGACATATTGCACCATTTCCGAGTCCAAAGGTGAAGCGCGAGAAAGCCCTTTCGCGAGAGAACTTTCGACCTTTGAGTCAGAACAAACTCGGTGTAAAACCAGTACCTCTGCCAGTTCCCCCACTTATTTTTGTAAGTGTGAGCTATGCTGATGGTCCCCCAAGATTTCTAGGGCACAAAGTTATACAAACCGAACTCGCAATTCTCGCTGCCCCCGGCATTCAGTGGGCTTCGATGAACGCAATAAAATCTTGCGAAAGCGTCAACTGATAGAGGGCGTCCATGCATCTTCATCGCAAAAGCGAATACCCCAAGCCGGCACACAGCATTATTCGGCCTAAACTGGTGCAGTTGCAGATTGAAATGTTCCAGAACTTCCAAAATAAAAGGATCAACTGGGAATTTGAGCCCGGCAACAAAAAAGTTGCGAAACACGACAGCTTCGTAAGGACGCGGTTGTGGAACCTCCTCCCGCATAGGGCGACGATACGGAGCATTGCGCCCCCAAAGACGAAGGAGAAGTCCCGACAGAGATTCGGTATCAGTGACAGATGTCGAACTAGTATCCGCCCCAGTGCCACTTTTGTCAGGGGTTTCAATTGAAGACATCTAAGACAACCCAAAATAGAGGCTGAGCAAGGAAACAGCTCGACCGAAGTAATCGAAAGCAAACAGGAAAACTACGCTAAATCACAGGGCCGAATGCGGACTAACCTCGAAAACGCCCAAAATGCGAAGAAGAACCGGAAGCAGGAGAGGCGAAAAGCGCCGACAGAAACAAGCGTCTCCAAGAGCGAGCGGAAGAGAATGAATGGGGAGCGACCAGCACCACGCATCCCCTCGCTATTTATAGATAAGGCTGGAACGGTTTTCGAGGAAACTCGAACAGGCGCGCCCGCGCCCGGGCGCGGCTTCGGCACGGTTACCGAAAAAATTTAAACCAATAGTTGGGGTCAAAAAAAAGAAGAAAAAACAAAAAAAGAAGAGAAAATTATATATATAATAATAAACAAAAATACAGTAAGATAAGGAAACAAGGGAGACATATAAAATAATGCATATGTATAAAAAATCAATCAATCATAATCAAACCTATCTGAGATACAACCGTACAACACTTTTGCCTCTCCCAGGGGTGGCGCCTTTAATGGGTAGGCCCGCTTTCCCACGCGAGGCGACGAGAGGGCGGCCCAAGGGGCTATTGTTGCGGGAGAAGGAGAACTCTCGCTCCCCCCACGGCGGTGCCATCCCAACATAGAGGCGAAAGGCGCCTGCCGTGTGCAAATATGTCACACCCAAGCGAGTAACAGGCGAGAGCCTCAGGAAACCGGCGCACTCTGGGGTGGTGGGAAAATGCCGCTTCACCGAAGCGAAGGTGTCGAAGGCCACTCGTTTCGGAACGCCCGTCTTTTATCACTGTCCCTCGCCGGCAAGATCCCTCACGGTGAAAGCACTTTCACCACATCGAAATGGCAAACGGGGTAGAGTGGGCAGGTTCGCGCACGGGCGAGAACCTGTGGCCAGCTTCGCTTTTTGTCTCTCTGCCAGCAGGTAAGGAGGGCCCACTTTCAGGAACGTCGGGAGGCGGTGAAGCCTGGCAGGCGCCATCCGAGGGAGCTGATACCTGAGGAAGGTCGGAAGGGCAAAGTACGGAAGAACCCATGGCTGGACAAGGTCGAAGCTATGGCCCCTGACCGGTGGCCCCGAGGGCATTTTCGTCCGTGTCGATGGGCACTCTAAGGCTATAAATGCCGGCTTGACCCCGAGGGGAGGAGGATTCTGGGCTGGTTCAGCGCGCTTAGTCTTGTCTCCCAGGATCCGAATCATCTCGTAGCGTTTATCGCTCGAGCCGTGTCTCGAACGGATACTTCAGTGTAAACCGACATTCGATTGCAACATTCGTCACACCTTTTAATATATCGAGTGAATCGTTGGCCTAAACCATTAGTCTCCATCCGCACCACGCGCGGCCACGGCCACGTAAAGTCCGCGGCCGCTGCCGCTTGGTCTTCGGAGTTCCAGATCCATGTCAAAATAAAGCTTTTTTTTAGGGATCAAAATAAAGCTTCTTCGTTTACCGGTCTCCGTACAAGAGGCAGCACAAAAGATTTCATTCAGAGAAGACGACGACATATTCACGCGTAATCCAGGAATCGATGGTATATTAGTGGAGGGCATTACGATCCTTGGATTAGGCCATCATGTGTTGTGTCACTTTCAAGGCTTGCCGTAGAGTTAAGAGGAATTGTTTGCTTTGCACATGTTCTGGAGTTTATAATAATACCACAAACAAACCCCCCCCCACCCAACTTGCACCGTTGCACGGAGCACAGGCTGTTATTATTATTGATTGCTTGATCTGCATACAGATTTGGGAATCTTGGTACGGGTCCTAGGAAACGCACTAGTACGTCTTGCAGTTGCAGGAGTATATTTATGGCTCCCCACCAGAGTACTACTGTATATTATTGCTCCCCACCAGGATCAAGACAAATACAAATACAAATATAAATATATACAGCTATAGAGCTCAAGTGGAGTATAGAGCTCAAGTGGAGCACGACACCTCAAGTTACTGTTACACTGTAGCAGCTTTGTCTTCTCTGTTTTTAATTTTTATTTTTGTTTTTACTGTTACATTCCAGAATAGTGCGGAGATCTCTTACATAGTTCAGTTATTTCCCAACCATTTTCCCCTTATTTTCATTTCCTTTTTTTGTTTCTTTTTGCTTTTCCTTTTTTGCTTCTTTTTGCTTCCCAGAAAAACACTTCACCACTCCCTATACCAAATACCAAATATATACAGCTATAGAGCTCAAGTGGAGCACCACACCTCAAGTTACACTGTAGCAGTTATGTCTTCTCTATTTTTAATTTTTAAATTTTTAATTTTTATTTCTATTTTTAAATTTTTAAATTAAGAATTTTTTACTTTTTTATTTTATTTTCCATTCTCAAACTTTAGCTTCCCAAATTTCTTATTTCCTTATTCAAGTTTTATTTCCCACCTATCTTTCCCTTATTTCATTTCCTTTTTTTTTTCTTTCCTTTTGCCTTTTCCTTTTTTCGCTACTTTTTGCTTCCTAGAAAAATATTTCACCACTTCCTATACCAAACTAATTTGTTTATTTTTCCCTAATTTAAATTTTGCCCTTTCCTTTTTAATTGTTCTCTCTTTTTTTTTTTTTGTTTCCTCCCTCCTCCTTGCCTACATTGCAGAATAGTGCGGAGATCTCTTACATAGTTCAGTTATTTCCCAACCATTTTTCCCTTATTTCCTTTTTTCCTTTTGGTTTTCCTTTTTTGCTTCTTTTTGCTTCCTAGAAAAACACTTCGCCACTCCTTATACCAAACTAATTGTTTAGTTTTCCCTAATTTAAATTTTCCCCTTTCCTTTCTAATTGTTCCCTCTCTCTTTTTTTTTGGTTTCCTCCCTCTTCCTTACCTACATTAGAGAATAGTGTGAAGAGATCTCTTACATAGTTCAGCAATTAGACCTTATATTTTCCTATGCATTTTCATATATGTACCTGTCGATTAGTTAACACAGCGACACAATAGTACATGCCCCCTCAAACAATACCTCCTTAGTTCCCCTTGTAAACTATTTCTTACACTCTCACTTTAGACATATAGCACTATAGTAGCTATCCCGCGGCAACGCGCGGGGGCCACTAGTTTATATATGCGGTCGCTATTCACCAGAGTACTACCACAGTCCACAGCTCCCCACCAGGAGTAGCTAGCTGCAGCGGCAGAACAGAATTGCTCAACTTGTGTTGCTGAACAACGAACCAGAACGATCAATTGTCAGTTACCGGCTGATAAGACTAAACAACTAGCCATGTACGTAGTACTCCCTCTGGACCTATTTAAGTGTCGTTGTGGATTTTTATGCCACAAGTTTAACTCGATTTGTAGAAAATAAATGTAATATTTATGTCTCCAAATAAATGTATTAAAAAACTAGATCCAAATATCTTTCTGATGATATTAATTATGACACTAATTAATGATATTTAGTATTTATTAAAATTACTGGTATTTATTTCTTAGGAAGTGCACGCGACAGTTAAAAAGGAACAGAGAGAGTAGTCCACTAGTAGCAAGTATGGACTAAAAATTATCCATAGGTCCATGTCTAGAAAATTCTTGTCTTTAGTTCACTTTCAGTCTTCGTATCAAAATACCACTATAGTAAAAGCAGTCTACATAAATTTTAGCTTAACTGAATTTTAGTCCATCCAAATTTAGTTATAGAGCAAACAGATGAGGCACGGACGTATTCCTTTCGTTTCAAAATATTTGTCGCTTTTCAGTTTTCGTGCCACAAGTGTGACTCGATTTGTAAAAAAACATATACAACATTTATATCTTTAAATAAATTTATTAAAAACTAGATTGAAAGATCTTTTTAATAATACTAATTATATAATACTAATCGATGATACTTAATATTTATAAAAATTACCGGCTATTATTTCTCGAGAAGCGAACACGACGGATATTGTGGAACATAGGAGTGAAATGCAAATTTGATGCCCCATGCAGTCGCGAGAAAGCTACCTGAACGTGGACCGGACAATAAAATCTAACCACAGACTTACACTATTATAGCAGTAGTTTTACCACTGCACCCCCACCCCCCCCCCCCCACCCCCTACTTCTAGGCAGTACGTATTGAGCACTAGTAGTAGTACCTGAAGCTTTAAAAAATGATGCGCTGTTGTTCTGTTGGCCTCGGCCTGGCCTAGTCCGCGTTTCCATATATAGAAAAACCACAGCTAGCTCTAGACCACCACCACCCAGAGCAACAGCCGGATCCTCCCACTCCCAGGTCTCGCTAGCTCCCTCGCGTTTCCATATATACAAATATCCACATGGACGACGACTACCCCTCGTCTCAGGCGGCGGCGGCCGACCTGTCGCTGATGCTGGCGCCGGCGCCCCCGCGCCGCCTCCGGCGGCGGGCGTGGACGGCAAGTACGTGCGCCTGTTCCCGTGCCTCTTCTGCAACAAGAAGTTCCGCAAGCCGCAGGCGCTCGGCGGCCACCAGAACGCGCACAAGAAGGAGCGGACCATGGGCTGGAACCCCTACTTGTACCTGAACCCGCAGACCAATGCGGGTCACGCGTACGCCCCCGCGCCGGCGCCGTACCCCATCGCCTCGCACAGCTCCATCGTCCTCGGCTCCGGCGGCGCGCTGCAGTACTACTACTACGCGCCCCGCGAGGGAACAGCCGCTGTGTCGGCGGGGACAGGGACGACGACCGCGACGGGCGAGGCCGCCGGCGCGGGCGTCGTGCTGCACCCCCGCGCGCGCTACGCCACGCACCAGGCGGCCGAGCAGCCCGGCGGCGACGACCTGATCGACATGGTCAACTGGAGGAGGGGCTCCCTCGGCACCACCGCCTCGGCGGCCGCCACCACCACCTCCTGCGCCGGCGCCGGCGCCGATGGCGGCAGCAGCAGCAACAACGACGTCGGCGCCGGGGAGCTCGACCTCAACCTCAGCCTGATCTAGCAGTCTACCTACGCCAACGCCAACGCCCAGCATCAGGTTATTGTTGTTAATCACGTGCCGGCCTAGCCTATCCGTACGCTACGCGTGTCATCACTTAATTAGCTCTTAGTAGGCACGTTAATCGCTCTCTGCTCCCCTGTATGTCTGTCTCCCTTCTTGTTACTAGTACGTCTCGTCATCTAGCTATTCTCCCGTGCCTTCCGCCATGGCATGATGAATTGTTGCTGTTCATCATCATCATCATCTTCTTTTCCTCTTGTTTTTTTTTCCATTCATTTCTTGAGGATTTGTTTGTCGGCTTGATCCTCTCTTGTGCCTCCGGTTGTTTGTTGGGGTTTCGCCATTGCCTCGCGTCCGGTTGTACGTATTGGGACTGCTGTCTGCTGCTGGCCTGGTCCGGCGCGCCGCAGAAATCAGCCCACCAGTGCCAGTGCCCGTGGCAAGCGCAATGCCCGTCTGCGCAGTTATAAAATTTTTTACTACAGTTCAAGCAGTTGTAAAAATTTTATGATCCAATAATTATAAAATTTTTACTACAGTTCAAGCATATCATAATAAGCTCACCATAAAAATTTCACCATAATTCGACCATAGAAATTATGGTTATGAATTATTCCATTTAATTAAAAAAATATAGGTCTAAAATTACAACTAAAACTTTGTACTAAAATATACTCTATTATATGTTCACTGTGTAGATCTACTGATGTGGAGTCCAACAAAATTAAATTTTCTATTTTATGATTTTTTTATGATTTACTATGATTTTTCAAAGATTCAGTGGAAATAAATAAAAAAGACAAAGACAAAACCACGTTACTGTAGCAAAACCACCCTCCAAAACTGCCCCAGGGTGTTATTTGCACCAGTTTTGAAAGTTCAGGGTGTACAATACCCGGTTTTGTAGTTCAGGGTATAAAGTGCACCAACGTTAATAGTTGGGGCGGTTAGACTTTTTCCATTTTTTAATGGTGTATCCGTTTTTAGTCTGCACCAGTGTATTCTACGCCCCAGTGTTATTTGCACCGGTTTTGAAAGTTCGGGATGTACAATACCGGTTTTATAGTTCGGGGTATAGAATGCACCAACGTTAATAGTTGGGGTGGTTAGACTTTTTTTTTCATTTTTTTTATGGTGTATCTGTTTTTTTAGTCTGCACCGGTGTATCCTACGTAACGAGATGAATAAAACTAGACCCCAGTTACATATGCTTCGAAAAAATTATTGTAGTAGCAATTTATATGTAATATGACCTGGAAGATTTACAAAGGAGTTAGTACCATATAATAGTAAAGTTGCTAATATAAAAATATACATGCACCAGCTTGTAGGGGGGAGGGCAAAAAAAATCAAAATAGTTTCTACCAGTGTAAAACTAAAGTTGCTACTCCAAATATATACTAAATTTATTACATAGTATGCACAAGCTGGAGAGACAAACAATATCAAAGGAGTTACTACGTAGTACTATAATTGTATAACTTGAGGGCAAATTATTGCAACACCCTAAAAAATAGAAGAAGTTGCTATTTGAGGTGCATTTTATAATACAACCCAATGCACGCAGCAGCTGAAAAACATGACTAACGACCAATTGGGGTGGGGACATTTATTAGGAAAGCCAGAGTAGTGACACGGAATAAGGCAAGCTGCAACCTAAAAGGCAAACTTTAGAACAAACATTACATAAGTTGCCAACCATGGGGATTAGTTATTACACAACCCATTGCAGAGGTTGAAAAACATGACTTGTTGTTAATTACTAGGGGCAAAATAATACAAACACGATTGTAGGATCCACTCAAACACGAATAATTATCAATGGAAGGCAATTTCACAAAAAAAAAAAAAACAAGACAACAAGACAGGATGACCTGCCAACTTCGGGCACCCCAAAATACGACAAGCTACTAACTAGGGGGCAAAATATATAATACCAAAAACATGAGTATCTATCAATTGGATGACACATAATTAGAAAATATTATACCGGCACTAAAACATGACTTACAACTGTGGTAAGTTATATTTTGAACAAGTGGCAAGTTATTGTGAAAATGTACTGCAATTGAACGTCGAATTCTAATAATTATGAGGTTACTTTCTCATACCCTCAAACAAAATTTAAAATAAAAAATAAAAAACATGATGTGATGAAATGATATTGATAGAAGTTCATAACAAAGTATTATATGAGTAGAGACATGTACAAAAGCATTACAAAAGTAAGAGTAGGAGCCAAGTGGCTAACTATAGATATGGAGTTAATAGAAAATAAAAATAAAACAAAAACAAAAAAAAAAAAAGATAAAAGATAAAAAGAACTCTACAATCTAATAGAAACATCTCTAAACAAAAAACTGAAATATCATATGACTGAAAGGTATACTAATAACTCAATAAAATAAAACAGAAAGAAAACTACAAGCTGCATGATCTTATGTATGGCAAGTTTGATTTCACACTATGTAACAAGGTATATTTTGAGCAAGTGACAAGATACGTGAAATGATAAATTTTGAGATTTATGACTTCCAAATATATGAAAATTTACATGGAAATTAAAATAAATAATGAAACAAAAAAGACTAAAAGGATTGACTGAATCTCAACACTAAGACTAAAAGGATTGACTGAATCTCAACACTCAGAGCACTGAAACTAAAAGGAATAAGCTAAAATGTCAGGTTTCCAAGTGAAGCAGATATTTGCATGACTAAACCTGCACATGAAACCTTTTCAATTGCACAAATGGCTGTTGTCGTTCCAAGAAACCAATACTTGATGTGGGCCCAAACTGATCATCTTCTTGAATTCAAGCAGCAAGTCGATCTGTTTCGTTCCCAGGAGTGGTGCTGTAGGGAGTGGTGCTGCTGGCGACATGGACACCGGAAGCCATGAGCACCAGCACAAAACGTCTAGGTGCAGCAGGGGCTGTGAAAATTTTAGAACCAAGAAATTCGAGCGGCTCCAACTTTCTATTTTGTTACATCCAAGGAGCTGAAGATAAACACCAAGCAAAGAACTAACCATGATGGAAACTTTTAATACTTCAAAAAATAAAATTTTAGAAAATAATAATGCACTAGTGTCTAAAACTTGTTTGGTTATGTTGTGCCTAAATTAAAATAATACGTAAACTCATTAAACTTAAAATAACAAAAATATTTAAACTAAAAATGAAAATGGCATAGGACTGAAATTGAAATTGACAATCAGAAACTAAAATTGAAATTGACAAATAGAGTATAAAAGCTAATGTAAACCTAATGAAAAACAAGAAAACTGAAAATACAGAAGATTAACAAAACATAAACCTGAAATTGACAGCTATAAAAATTAAACCACCAGAAAAAAACTGAAAATGACAACCAAAAGATTATACTGAAATTGAAAAATAGAAAAGGAAAACTAAAGTAGATACAACAAACAAAATGCTGCAGATAAAAATGAAAATGAAATGAAATAGACTTAAATAAGAATACTGAACCTAAACTTGATTGCTAAATTGAAGCTGGACCTTTACTCAACAGACTGACTAAAAATACTAAACTGAACTAAGCCTGAACCTGAACCTAATTGCTACAACTAAATGTAGCCACTATCATTCTTGTGAAATACAGTAATACACTAGTAATCTATAAAGCAAACACAGGGAAAAGAAACCTGGGGTGATCACTGCAAGTTTTTTCTAGCCACAAGCAATGTTTTCTTAAAGCAGTAGTCATAGTAGAAGTGAGTCTCTTTTTTGGTAAAGCTCCAACTTAATTATTCCTTATTCACTGTTGGTGCTACATACTCATTTCTCTCTATGTACTTATCCGCTATTTTTTCTATAGACAGCTTAGAACAAACTGCCTGACGATAGTTAAACAGACACAATCAATTTGCTTTAGAAGGTCAACGTACTGTGGCAACTATCGAAATGACATGTATAAAAGTCTTGGTAATCCTTTTTAGCAAAAAAAAATGTTCTGGGTGACTATTTTTATCAGATTCTGGGAGGATCATGTTATCCATAGTATTATTGCAATGGGTTACATATCTTATTATTACTAATTAGAGGCTCCAATGGAGCCTCCACGTTAACTCTCACTAAACACGCTAAGAAAAAAAAGATAAATCTTATAAATTACCAGAAATATCTAGCCATCAATCAAATATACTCTAACAACTATAGCCATTGGATCTATTTGATTTTTCTATAAAATTACCCACCATTGCTATTATAATAACAAAATTAATAATAATATTAAATAATCCCTTAAATACACCCACCTCTACGGCTGTGAAAATCCAAAAGAAACACCTAAAAATTATGGTAATGCTATCCTACGTACATCCGACACGTGTATTTTTACCAGACAGATGTGGCTCGTGCTCCTCCACTCCTCCCCTCGCCTCGTCCACTCCGCCTCTTCACCCCGCGGACTCCTCGTCTACTCCGCCAGCGCTTCACTTCTTCCCCATGCGCTCACACTCCCTCTCACTCATGTCGCTCCCTGCGCTTGTTTTCTTCTCCGCGCCGTCCTCGAGACAAAGGGGCACCGCGCCCGCGAGCTCACAGCGCACCTCCGTGCCGCCCGTGCTCCCTTCCCCCTCCTCTCCTCGCGCCACCGCGGCCTCCATACACCCCCCACTATCCCTGCGATCCAGCTGCTGCAACCCACCGGAGATGAGGACGATGATGGGGCTCCAGCAAGGTAGGTGGCAGAGGGAACTAGATCTGAGTCCTCCTCCTCTTCCTAATATGGATCTGAGCCCTCCTCCTCTTCCTGATCTAGATCTGCGCCCTCCTCCTCCTCCTTCCCCCTCTGATTCTAATGGATGCGGTGGTGGCTAGGGTTCCGGCGAGCTCTTGGGGGTCGGATCTCGCTGTGTTGCAATGGGTTTTCTTTTGTGTTGCAGTATGTTTCAGTTTGATGTTGCAGTAGTACTGTTTTTGAGATGTTGCAGCATGTTTCAGTTTGCTTCAATATCATGTTGTCGTAGTTGTTCCATGTTGTTGCAACAGTTTGTTTGGTGTTGTTGGAATAAGATGTTCGTGGTATTTCAGCTACTACATCCTAATGTTTCATCTGTTTAGTGTTTGCTGTTGTAATAATATATTCAAGGTGTTTCAACTTCTACATCCCAATGTTGCAGTTGTTGCCTCTATTTATTTGCTGCAATATATATGTTCGTGGTGTTTCAACTGCTTCAAACTATTATTGCAGCAGTTTGTTCGTTGTTGTTGCAACATCGCGTTTCAGGTGTTTCAGCTGCTTTATCCTAATGTTGCAGCAGCAACCGGGGTGGGGGAGAGGGGTGGGGTGGGCAGGGGTGGAGGGAGGGTGGAAGGAAGTGGAGCAGGAGGCGGGCTGTGGGGGCTAGTTGGTAGCAGGCAGATGTGCTGAGGGTAGCGAGGTTGGGGGCGGGCTGTGGGGGCGAGTTGGTGATGGGCGGATGTGCTTTTGCGCTAGCGAGTTTGGGGGGGCAGATTTCCGTGTGTGTGGGTGTGCGGGGCGAGTCGGAGGAAGGGTGGGTTCGATTTGCTTTCTCCTCCGTAGGGGACAGACTGGGGCGGATGTGGGGGTTTGGCGGAGACGATGTCCAGGTGGGCCGGGCGAGCAGGGGCGAAAAACAGACGGGGCATGCAGGGGGGGGCGTCCGATGGGACTCAATCCAATCGGACGTCCGTGCGCCAGCATGATTGAAAAAATTATGAAGTAAAAATTCAGGATATATATACATGGTCTAAATCACCCAAATACTCTTGCGTCCAACAAACGCCGCCGCGCGCCGCGGTGGCGTGTGCCCCTCCCCCTCCTCATGGGCATCCTGTGCCCGGGGGCAGATTCGCTGCCACCCAATAGGCACAGACACTCGGACCAAACTCCGGCCGCTGGCGGCGCCCGAGCGACGGCGTCAGTTTCACGGTGCCAAACCATGGATAGGTTGCAGTCCATAGCGTCTGTTAAGTTGCCTCTGTTTCCCTCTTTAGTTTGCAATTGTTTGTAATCTATTTATTGTTTGATATTTTATATACTGTTCTAGATCATCGACGATGAGCTGATGCAGACACGCATTGCGGACCTCCATCAGCACGTGGATGCAAGGGAACTCGAGTATCAAACCGGCCCTCCATCATACACAATTAAACCACGTCATGCATGGATCATGGATAAGTACCAAAGAAGTGTTTCGGTGATGCCACATCGTCACTCCATACAGGTTAGAGATCAGCTCTAATTGCAAATGTCCTTTCCAGCATCACTTAGTCTATATATATAGCTACGTAATTTTTTTATATAAAAATTTATCAGTTTACCTATGTATATATGAGATCCAATTGACCAGTTTACCTATATATGAGATCCGAAGCCAAAATTGTCATAACATTCACATTACACGTGCTATCCGACTGATAGTCACCTACAAACATAAAAAAAAGAGAACTAATACACTATTCCATTCTACATTGAGGAAAAGCACGAATTACATCATCACTGCTAATTGGCATTCTATTCCCTTATAGTTAATAAAGATGGCATTTTAAATAAATCTAAAACCTCAGTTAACTACTATAGTAGATTAATTTTGCCAAACAAAACATTGCATAAGAGTGAAGTGTTCTTTCCAAGTTATTTGTACTAGCAAAACATACCCGTGGGTTGCAATGGAACTCGGTAGCTACAATACCCCGATACTCCAAGTGGGTGCCATATCCCGTGTCGGATATGTATCCGATATCGATACTCGACGGATACACGGTGGATACATATCCTCGAAGTATCCTAAATAAAAATAAAAAAAAAATATTTTGGATACTTATGCAGATACGTATCCATGAAGTATCCCAAATAAAAAGAAAATCTAGATTATGCTATGACTTTTTAGTCGTAACACAAACACACATCTTTACTTGATTTCTCTAAAGTTGGTATAACTAAAGACTCTTAGTATTATATATGTGTTCAACTTTTAGATTTTAAAAATATGATGGATATGTTTGGCTGTTGGAGTGTGGAAAAAATTAAAATATCGAAAGATGAGCAAAAGATAAAGGATTACAAGTATTGACAAAATTACTAAGCTACTACTAAAATAGTAAAACGTATCCGTGTATCGCAATTTTTAGAAAAATGACGTATCCGCGTATCCGTATCTATCTGATACCGATACACATATCCGTATCTATGTTGTGTAGCTCGGTAGACACAGATTGTTCTAATATATTCCACTACTACAGAAACTATTTGTAGCAACACCTTTCTTTTTTTGTAGGGGCGGTTCTATATTAAACCGCCCCTACAAATGGTGGCCAAACGAACCGTCCCTACAAATCCATTTGTAGGGGCGGTTGGTGTTATGAGCCGTCTCTACAAATGTCTAGATTTGTAAGGGCGGTTTTATATCCAACAGCCCCTACAAATCGGATTTGTAGGGGCGGTTCTATATTGAGGCGCCCTACAAATGAATGCCGAATATAAAAAATAAAACACTAAAATTTAATTTTTTTAAAATGATCTTGGATAGAAAATTGACTAAAATAAAAGTTGTAGATCTCAAAAGTTACGTAACTTTGCTATTTATAACTTTTTATTCAAAATCATTTTGTACTCCCAAATTTACACTTTGAAAATATTGTTTGAAGTAGTTAAATTTTAAAATTTAAATTTTGAGTTAATAAAACAAACTCGCATGAAAAGATAACCAAAATAAAAGTTGTAGATCTAAAAAATTAAGCAACTTTGTAGTTAACAATATTTTCGTTTGAATTTTTTCACATGGTAAATTGTGTATGAATGTCTTAGGTTTGAACTTTGAATTTTTAAAATGAACTTTTTTAAATAACCTTAGATAGAGAAACAACCAAATTAAAAATAGTAGATCCCGAAAAGTTATGAAACTTTATAGTTGACAACTTTTTGATTTGAACTCATCTTGTTAAACAAAATTACATTGACTTTCTCAAATGTAAAATTTGACTTTTTTTCAAATGGCCTCGGATGGAGAAATGATCAACATGAAAGTTGTAGGTCTCGAAAAGTTATGAAACTCTGTAGTTGACATCTTTTTTATTTAAAATTATCTTGTTAAACAAAATTACATTGACTTTCTCAAATATAAAATTTGACTTTTTTCAAATGACCTCGGATGGAGAAATGATCAACATGAAAGTTGTAGGTCTTAAAAAGTTATAAAACTTTGTAGTTGAAAACTTTTTAATTTGGATCCGTTTAGGGCCTCAAACAATCAATTTAATCTCAGTTTAGGATAATACGTAGGGAAAGAAAATGCACATGTGACAAAAGGTGTAGTGGTAGAGGAGGGAGCGCGCGAGGATGAGGTTGTGAGTTCGAATCACGGCCAACGCAAAGTCTCTAAAAATCACGGAAAAAAAGGTGGGGGTGAGCCCCCGGGGGGGTCTGTCTAGTGGGGATTTTCTCGGATTAAAAAAAAAATTTACTATTTTTTTGATAATTTTCGTAATATCTAGAAATTGATTTGAAGGGGCGGTTGGATATAGAACCGCCCCTACAAATCGCCAACCGAGGGGCGGTTGGCCAACCGCCCCTACAAATCAGGCATTTGTAGCCACGGTTGCGTAGGGGCGGTTGGCAAAACCTCATGAACCGTAAATCATTATTGTGGTAGTGTTCGAACACGGGTCATAAATCTATGTCACATATGAGACATGGAGAGCGTTAGTCAACAAGTCATTAGTGTGTGCCACATATGAGATGGAGGGTGCGACCCATTATGGTTATTTAGTCAAACTCCAAATAAATCAATCATCACTAGATGCAAGTTGTTTAACCTGTATGGTCATGAATCATGAATCTGGGTCATATAAGAGACAAGATGGAGGACATGAGTACAGTTTGATGAGAAGTAAAAAAGAAAAACATAGAGAGAGATGGAAAAACTAGAATGGCTCTTTAATATTCGACAGATATATAGATAAATATGGTTGGCGGCCTTGATACCTGATTGGATTAACAAAGAAAAACAGGGGAAAAGAAAAATTAATAGAAAAAACAAAAAACAAAAAAAGTGGTTCAATATTGGTTAAAATAAAATAATGTATACAGATAAAAATTTATATTCTAACTTTTTTTCTATTTTGATTAGAATTATATGGGATAAGAGAATCTATTTATATTAGACTTAGGATTCCTTGCTATCTAAGACTTGGAGGATCTATTTCGATTAGGATTCCTAACTATATATCCAGGTTATCTAAAGAGGCCATGCATATATCATACAGAAAATGGAAAGGTTGTAATTGAAGAACACATTCACTGATTTTATTAATTAGGAGAGGTGGACCAAAAAGTGACTTAAATTTTGGCCTTTTAATATTAATACAGGTATAGATTAGGCGTATTTGGTAGACTATATATACATATCCTTTTCCCTTAAAAGATACAAAGTTCTACAAGTAAACAAGTAGTCTAAACTCACTACTAAATCTTGATCCAAATTATCATCATTATTACTGTTACATATGTAAAAGCAGCCTAAAGTAGCTCCCCTAATATTTATCTAAATATTTGGTATCATAAATATAAGTACATTTCTATGAATATGGTCAAAAGTTGATATTGTCTGACTCATCAAAATGTGATGTGGACACTTATTTGGAATGTAGGGAGTATGTGATTAGGAAAAAAATATATAAAGCAACCCCTATTTACATTTATAATTAACCACCCATATTATATTATTAAACATAGAAAATGTAAAGTAATCCGTAAATCTAAACTATCTGCATCTATCATATTATAAATAATTTTCAAAAATACTATAAAAAACCTTTCTGAAATATTCACTTATGTCATTGTTAATAAAAAAAACTAGAGCATGCAAGGCGTTTGTCCCAATACACAAGCCAAATACATAATTGAGGTTTCATCTAAACACAGGTCGAGCACATGTGAAAGTACAGTGCAAATGTGAAAAATATGAGTAGGTTTGGAAATGAATATAGAGTAATCTGTAAGTGTATCCAAAGTCTACAACTAGCTAGAATGCTGATAAGAAAATATTTGCAAGACTATTCTGTAAGAATGTGAACACATTATATGAGTTCAGCTAAACGTAGAAGCCAAACAACACTTGGATTTCAGGAGTTGTGATGCAATATGAATGGTGATGGAAAAGTGAATAGAGTAATTGTATTAAAGCCTACCACAATAAAATATAGAAAAAATCAGTTTTATATTAAATAAAAATAGCTAAACATATGTCACACGTATAGAGACAATCATATATATTGGGACTGCAAGTTATATATATATATATATACACACACACACACATATACACACGTGCTATTCTACACCCTAGGTGTAGAATAATATTCTACACCCAGTAGCTAATACTGAGTAATACTGACTAATACTGAAAAAATTCAGAAATACTGAACAATACTAAACGCCAACTACTGACTGATACTGAATATGGTTCAGTATTATTCGGTATTTTTTGGTTAGGCTATTCAGTATCCGGCTACAGAATAAGTCAGCCGGGTCAGTTTTTATGTGCACCCGACATCCAGTTTTCAAGCAGGCGGACGGAGCGGACCTGCTGCATGCGTGCATGCATTGGCGGGCCCAGCGGGTAGTCCAGGTAGGCCTCGTACCCTGAAATTTGGCCCAAAACATCATTAGTACTTAGCACAGCCCATGAGAATTTAGCCCATCTCCTCTTCTCCCAGTCTGCGAGCGAGGCAGCCATCTCTCCCTTCCGTCTCGACTCTCGCGTCTCTCGAGAAACAAGACAGCCGCCGCCCGGCCGACGTCCCACCCCGCCGGCTAGCGCTCACCACCCGGCCGGCGCTCGCCCCATCCCGACGGCCTCCCCAGCCGGCGTGTGGCGCCAGCAGCCAGCACTACCCCTACCCCCCCTGGCAGCCCGCCTGCTCCATTCCCTGCGGCCGGCGCCAGCAGCTGGCCGAGTCGGCCTGCGCATTAGCCGTCTGGTGTCCGCCCGTCCCAGTCCCCGGTCTCCTGGTGGCCACGCCTGGTGACTTGGTGAGCTCACTGCTTTCTCCCAAATCCTGTTCTTTTATGCACTTAAGCTTTAGGACTTGTTCGGTTAAGGGGTGGATTGAATCATGGAATGATTCTAAATGGAATTGGTTCACTAATTTGTATAGTTTTAATTTTTTATAAGCTAGAATACTTCCCGGTTGAAATCCAAGTGAAATAAATGGTCCCTTGGGATTTTGATTTTGGATAATGGAGATTGGACTGCTTAGGTGTTGTGGATCTATCGTATGTGACATGTGAGCCTAGAATGGAATGAAATTTGCTTTGATTTTTTAGGAAGTTGAGGCTTAAGAAATCTGGTTAATTTATGCAAGTTCTAACCTTTTAAATGTATTATTGCAATTTGGTTAATTTATCGCTATTTTACCAAACTTTTTCTTTGGATCTTATCGTATTGGATATGAAATTTTTTTATTAGAACTACCTTGGTTTCAAATCCTGGGTCCGCCACTGCGTGCATGTACACCAATTTACTATTTGCGTCCAACCCGGCCAGGTGCTTTTAATACGCATCCTCTAATGGGTCTGATTAGTCCACGATACACGGTACATGCAAGTGCATTCAGTATAGGTTACGAGAATATATGAACACACGTGTACGGTGAAGTGTGTTACGAGAATACAGTGCAAGAATTAATTTCGTGTCAGGCTATTCCAAGTTACTGTAACGAGACTAAATTACCATGGTGTAGTTACGGGAATTGAGATGGCCGGAGTGATAAAAGTATAGTTTATTTACTAGAGTACGTATGTATGTACGTAGACTACTATATGCCTTGGACTAGTTACGATAATCTATTTTTAAATGATTTACTAGAATATATATGATGCCTCCTTTAACTAGTTACGATAATATTCGCAAAGAAAAAAAAACTAGTTACGATAATCTATTTACTAGGTTTTCTAAGAGTTTACTAGATTTGAACTTATTTACTAGAATGATTGCCCTGAATAGTTACGATGATATTCTATTTACTAGATTATTAAACTTATTTACTAGAATGATTGCTTTTCTACCCCTTGCAGTATGATCCTCGAGAAAACTTTTAAATTGGTACCGTGTATGAGAAGCACTGGTCACTTTTGCTCTCTCCCTGTCTATTCTGCCGCTGCATGCAAGCTGGCGCTCACTCTTGCTAATGTGAATAGAGAGCACGGTGTGTGTGGGTCCGCCTCGCAGCATCACCACGAAGAGTGAGAAAGAAGAGACGGCGTGGGAGATGGTTGAAAATTTCTTGGTGAGCAGACCTGGAAACATGCACACCTACTAGGTTCTCGTGAACTACAGCACTCACATTTCTCTCACCTCCCTCTCCCCACACGTCACTTTTATTGTACACAACGCAAACTAGGAAGTAGTTTTTTCTATGATATTTTTTAACATGAGTTTTAATTAGCAAATGGACTTCACCATTATGTCTGTCTCGATTAAATCTGAAAATTACGATGGCAAAGACTATGTTCCGAAGGCTGAAGCTCAAAACATAACATGTCGACCCCACATACGGGGCAAAAGAATTGATATAGTTTTAATATAAGAGAGATATGTAAATTTGTAAACAACATTATTATCACTTTCCTAGATAAAAAAATAACCAAAATAAAAGTTATGATATTGATGAGTTCTGTAATTTTTATATTTACGATTTTTTTAGCTGAAATCATTTACAGGTTCAAAATATTATTTTGAGTTGCCATTTTTTAAAATTTAAATTTTTAATTAATATACCAAAGCCATGTGAAAACATGATAAAAATAATAAATATAACAACACATTAAATTGATAGAGAATGCTTTTAGTATTTTTTTAAAAAAGTCATTAAATTTAGAGATAGTATAACAGAGAAAAGCTAGTTACAAGTTTTAGCCAAAAATTAAAAATAGAAATCATAGAGTTCTACAATTTCAAAGTTAAAACTCAAAATAAATTTTTAAATGATTTCAAATGAAAAAGTTGTGGACATCAAAGTTGCATAACTTTTCAAGATATATGACTTTTATTTTGGCAATTTAAATTTCTTCATCCGAGGTGGTTTTACAAAATTCATATTTTAGTGTTTCATTTTTTACTATTCAACATCTATTTACAGTGATAGCTCAATATAGAGCCGCCTCTATAAATTGGATTTATAGGTGCAGTGGATATAGAACTTCCTACAAATAGAGCCATTTGTAGGGATGACTGATAACATCAGCAATGACTACAAATGGATTTGTAAAGGTGGCTTGTTTGGGGACCTTTTGTAGGAGCGCCTTAATATAGAGCCACCTCTAAAAAAAAAAGAATAACATCATTATTGCTTTGGTGAGAATTTACAAGTACCACATATACTGAGAGATTTGAGAGTGCAGTATATGGAAAATTCTAAGTTTTATTTGAAAACCTCTAAAAACTCTAGAATGATAGTTACACGAAGAGCTTCAGATATAGGGATTGGCTGGATTTCTCAATCTTTTCGGTTGCTCAGGAGCCAAGTAAGAGCTAATAAACCCTATAGTCAAAGGTAACCTGAGTAAGTATGAAATTCAGCTTAGTTATTGCTAAATCTTGGAGGAGAATTTTTTGTCTAAATGTGGATATAATTTTGAGGAGTTACTTCTAGATAGCTATAATGCTTAAACTTATATATATATATATATATATATATATATATATATATATATATATATATATATATATATATATATATATATATATATATATATATATATAGAACTACTATGTTGTAGCTAGCTATAGAATACCATATTCTGTAGCCGGATCAAAACTTCAGCGAACACAGTTAGCAGCGCACCGCACCATCACACCGGTCCGTAATTCACGCCGCGGCTTTGACTGGGATCAAAAGACGGAAATTTCATTTAATGCTCGTAGGTACTCACATACCTGATGACGTCTCTCTCATTTTCCTAATTTCCTTCTCTCTCCTCACATGCATAGCGCTCCAATGATTAGATACTACTTCCGGCGAGCTCCCACGGTGAGTGGCCTGGAGCAGCGTTGGGGACTGCGGCTTCCTTCCACATCGAGGCGGCGGGCACGGTGATCCCACGCCCCACTGGATCTGGTCTCCTGGCGGCGGCGGCGGCGGCCAGGCTTCTGCTGCGTGGGCTGCGGCCTTCCTCCCGCCCGGCGGCGGCTGCTATGGCGGCTGCTGCTCTTGTTCCCGATGGTGGTGGCCCTCCGTCCACCGGTGGTGGTCCCGGCGGCGGCGCTTCCCAGCCCTTTCCCTGGCGCGGTCCGTCTCCGGCGGTGGCTTCCATCGATGGCAGCCAACCGGGCGGCAACTTCAGTTTCTTTGCTTGCGGCGGCGCCTCTCCCCGGCGGTGGCAAAACTACCCTTGGTTTCGTGTGAGTTCAGGCATGCAGCTGTCTTAGATCCGCTGTTACTCGTTGGATCTGGTGGCACCATCCTTCATGATCTGGGTTGACCTCGATGCGGTTTCTGGTCTCGGTTTGCTGGATGTGGCCAGATCTAGCAGCTCTAAGTGCAAATCATTAGGCCGTGGCAGAAGACGTTGCTAGAAGAGATGCATCGGTCGCTAGAAGAGATGCATCGGTCGCTGCAGTTGTGGATGATGGATGATGCTATTTTTTTGTGTGTATTTTGTCGATGAACTCCAGGAACATCTGCTGCTATATTTGGTTTTTTTTGACCGATTTTCTTGTACAAAGTATATAATTTTAGAATATCTCATAAATAGACTATCATAGCTATGCATAAGTTCTAGTAAATAGTTTGCAAAAGTCTAGTAAATGGATGATGTAAGTATTCTCTTGGATCAATTGAGTAAATAGACTGTCGCAGCTACATCATGTAACTATTTTAGTAAAATCGATTTAAAATTTTGTCGTGGATCATACCACAAGGGGTAGAAAGGCATTGATTCTAGTAAATAATTTTTAAAAAATCTAGTAAATAGAATATCATAACTTATAAGGGCAGACAGGCATAGATTCTAGTAAATAATTATCGAATCCAGTAAATAGATTATCGTAACTAGTTGAAGAAGGCATCGTAATATATCTCTGGCCATCTGAATTCTCGTAACTATATATCCTGGTAATTCAGTCTCGTCACGGTAACTTGAAATAGACTGACACAAAATTAATTATGGTGACTAGTTACTACAATGATTCGCATGCATGTACGTACATATTCGGTTCTCCTGTTACCTTGCACGTGAGTTACGACATGCAATCGAGATAGAACGTAGCGAGCAGTTTGGAAGCATGCAAGCATCCTCCGGTAATTCTGCGCTAACGACGTAACACGGGATCGTGAATTAATGCCCTGAGGCCCGGCTAGTAAATGTTAACTGATTAGCGCTTCACCGGCCACCTGAATTGACCACGTTGGTGCGGTCGATCTGGCCTGGCTACAGAATAAGATATTCTGTAGCCAGCCACAGATTAGCCTCTCCCTTTTCTAAGTTTACTTTGATAAGGGATTAGCAAAGATTAAACTTGGGGGAGTTATTGACGGCCGTTAAGTACCTAAATTAACCGTTAATTAGCAATCGAAAAGGATGCAATTACAATCACCATAGATATAGAGTTTGCACTAACAAAATCTATGAGTTTTGGTGTTTTACTATTTATGTAGATGTAAACTGGGAAAGATGCAATCCTAAAAGAGTATCAAAGCAGAAAAAAAGAAATCGGACATCATGGCAACGCAGGAAGATTCTAGAAGACACCAGAAGACAACCCACCAAGACTGGACCAAAACCTAGCCAGGGGGACTGATCGGTCTCCCGTCTAGACTAGTCGGTCCCTAGTGGGTCCCGCCCATGGCCCGCTTCACCCAGTTTGCTTCACTATCTTTTAGGATTGATCACCATCCATCGAAGTCTGTTTGATCTGATTGCTCACGTTTATCCCACTGGGCTATAAAAGAAGGGTAGGACCCCTGGGAGAGAGCCTCATTCATTCATCTCTCATTCAAGTCAGATCATCAGCTAGAAACCCTAATCAGAGTTTCTTAGCTAAGGCCTGGATAACTAGATAGAAGTAGAGAGAGACAAGCACTAGCTTAGATTCTAGATCCTATTAAGAGCGTGGATTAGTATAGTTCTATCTCCTCTCATCTTTGTTCTTTGTCATTGTATATACTTTATATTTGCTACAATTAAATTGATGAATATCATAATGCTTACATTCATAGTTATTATGTTCTTTGTCTATTATGGTTATATCCTTAGTATAGTAAGATTAACATTATACTTATTCATATGTTCATATAGCTTATCTAATCAATCGTTGGGTGAGTGGTCAACATTATGTAAGTGTGGTACTTATACATTATTTACCTACAAATACACCTTATAGGCCAGGTTTAGTAGTAGATCACGGGTGTGACAATCCTATTGAGTCCTATATATTCTACCTCCCATTTATAGGGATAGTAGGATTTGTATACGAAGAAAGAGTGTGCTACATTCTCAAACTTTCCTAGTATGTCTCGTATGGATTGATATGATGCTAACTCTTAGTGATGACTACTAAGTATAGTTGCACTTACCATAGTATATGTTGACATGTAGCTATAAATAAATTAGGAATATCTTTTGATGTCATACTAGTAACCCTAATAATATAGCTTAAAGGCTCTATCTATTTACACTGATGATTTATACTTATCATTATTATTTATCTTATGACTTACTCCTGCATTGAGCAGTGAAGACATGGTTACACACATCTATCACAAGATAGGTCATATAGCATTTCTATATAGAAACCAATAGACATTTCTAGTGGTAAAATATAAATAATAACCTAGTAGTATTCTAGGTAAAATGATATAATAGTATTTCATCTGTGCACTTGATATCCAATTTATATTCTTAGATAGTTGCATGATTTAATATCCATCTCCTGAAGTCATTGCTGGGATGACAAACTGGTATTTTTATGATGAAGTTAAGAGATGTCAACAAGCATTTTTAGTGCTATTGCTAGAGATAGGTTTTATCTCTATTCTCAGTGATGACACTAATAAATGCTAACAATAGCCAAGCATGGCACAATCCCATTAATCTCGTATATTTTATAAATCATTTTAGATGGACTATCGAGTTGGTCGATAAAAATTGGTAGTCCTTTTCAATATAATCAAAATTATTGTTGTAATAAATTCTATCAAATAAAAGGTGTGTTGGCTTAACTATAGTTTAATTATATTTGTGCTTTTCGTTGTAACACTTTCAATGCACATAGAGTTTTCTTTATGGGATTGTCTATGCTCCTTCTAGGTATATATATAATTTGTGAGACAATCAATGCACATTAGCATTAAACAGTTTCCTAGATTTAGTGCATTAACGATTCGTGTCTTGTTTTGGTTGCTAGATTGGTGGTTTGCATGTGAAGAATGATTGCAGTCAACATTCTATACAGTACAAGCACTAAACCATCTGTACAAAAGAAATTTCCTTTGTGTCCACCATTTCCATATTTCAAAGGATATATCCATGTCACTAACTAATGACGTGGTTGCATGATTTTGTTTACTGGGTCAGCACTACCGGTTAAATACTACCGATAGAGTAGTCACAAGAAAATTGAAGTGTTACAACCTGCATTGTTGAGAAAATACACCAATGTTTCGCTACCATAGAAAGTGCTCATACTAATGACACCAAACATTAGTACAAATAATCACCCAAATTATTTGCCTATGTACAACATTACTAGGGACATGTAGAGAAGCAATACTTTGTAAAATAAGGCATGGAAACAACTACGCTGTCATCTTTTAACATCATCATAAAACACTAGTTTGTCATCCTCAGCAATAACATGAGAAAATAGGTATTAAATCATACAACTATTTTAGAGTATAAACTAGGTATCCGCAAAGCACACATATGTAATACCATTGTAGTATTTTATCTAGAGTACTACCAGATTATTGATTTATATTTTTCCTCTGAGAAGGTCTGCTCGCTTGTGTATAGGAATGCTATATGACTAAACTTATGATGGTTGTGAATAATCATATTCTCACTACTTAATACAGGGGTAAGTCACAAGATAAATGATAATAATAAGTATAAATCATCTGCGTAAACAGATAGAAACTCCTAGCTATATCATTAGGGTTACTAGTAGAACATCAAGAAATATTCCTAAGTTATTCCTACCTACATACCAATACATACTATGGTTAGTGTAATTATACTTAGCAGTTATCACTAAGAATTAGTATTATATCTATTCATATAGGAGTACTAGGGAAGTTTGAGAACATAGCACGCCCTTACTTCGTATACAAATCCTACTATGCCTATAAACAGGGGGTGGAATACATAGGACTCCACATGATTGTCACATCCACGATCTACCACCAAATACAGCCTATAAAGGTGCATTCGCATGTAAATAAAATATAAGCATAACATTTACACAATGTTGACTACCCACCCAACGATTGATTAGATGAGCTCTATACGAATATATGAATAAGTATAATGTTAATCTAGTTATATTAAGGATATAACTATAATAGACAAAGAACATAATAATTATGAATATAAGCATTATGATATTTATTAATTCAATTGTAGCAATCATAAAGTATATATAATGACAGAGAACAAAGGCGAGAGAAGATAAAGAACTATACCATTCCATGCTCTTGATGTGATCTGGAATCTAAGCTAATGCTTGCCTCCATCTATTTCTATCTAGCTATCTAGGCCCTAGCTAAATAGCTCTGATTAGGGTTTCTAGTTGATGATCGGACTTGAATAAGAGATAAATGAATGAGGTCCCTTCCCGGGGGATCTTGCCGTTCTTTTGTAGCCTGATGGGATGAATGTAAGTTATTGGATCAAACCGACTTTGATGGACGACGGAGATTAATCCTCGAAGGTGATGGAGTGAACTGGGCAAAGCAGGCTGCCAGTGGGTCCCACCAGGGACCGACCGGTCGAGGGGGAGGCCGGTTGGTCCCCTTGGCTAGGTTTCGGCCTAGTTTCGGCATGTTGTCTTCTAGAATGTTTCTGCGTTGTCGTGCGATCTGATTTCTCTTTCTATGCCCCGATATCATTCCGGGATTACATTTTTTTTCAGTTTACACCTGCAAAAACAGTAATTCACTAAAACTCATGGAATTCTTTTAGTGCAAACCCTTTGTCTATGTTAGTGATCGCAATTGTATCTTTTTTGATAGCTAGGTGACAGTTAATTTAGGTACTAAACCTGAATTTTGGCTGTTGTGTAGCTTTTAGAATCTGGTTAATAATAGCTAATAATCTGGAGTTAGATGATGTTTGGAACTTTGAGTTTGTGGCAACTTTTTGGATTGCAAATCAAAAAATATTTATGCACTAATATTATAACTTCCACTGTTCTTTGGTGTTTGTGGATATATATTTCGTAATAAAATGTGCTCTCTGGGTCACAAATGGTCAGGGGAAAGGGAGGTTATTTTGCTGATCACCAAGACGTTGAGGGGGTGGAAAGCCTTGTTCAACCAGGAGGTGATCTCTTTGGTGGATGTCGTTCAGAAGCTGGAGGACAGGGTGAACTCACCGCCATGAATCGGCTGGAGAATTCTTTCATAAGTGGAGAGCTCGGGTTCGCTATCTTTGGAGCCGGATTATTGCACCGCTGTGACTCGATTTGAGAAGTCTGTGTCTGTGAATTGTAATGCCGTATTTGATGTGCCTCGGAGAACTGTTAGGCTGTTAGGCTTTGCGTTTAAACGCTGGCAGGCACGCCTTGATACGCACATGTGCTGAATGATGTCATAAACGCTTTATGATAACTAAGCAGGGGAAACCTTTTGTTAAAAAGAATGGCATGGGTCCTTTGGGCTTGACTGGGCACATCAGTACAACGGCCGGGTTGGATTTTATACTGACGTAGCGTTGTTCACTTGTGTTAGTCGGAACTGACGACGAAGGTTTCCTGCAGCCTGCTCATTGGTTCTTTGTATATCTAATGATAAGACTACTTTCCATAAGTCAGCCTTCGGTCTACTCTATACATAAAATGTATACTATAAAATGAGTAGTCGATAGAAAAAGAAAACCAAAAATGTCCATTTCATCAAGCTCATATCATCGATTGCTCTGCGCAAAGCAAGACTTTGTTGGCTCTCGGCGTGGGTTGACTTCGGATCGGAGGTGATCCAAGACAAGAACCAGCCGCCGTCTGCTCTCCTCCCAGACCTCCACCTCTACTGGCTCGGCGTCGGCCGGCCGCGAGCAGAATGGCTGCCGGAGCACACGGAAGAAGCCGGCAGCTCCACGACGGCGTGGAGGACGATGGTGTGGATGCTTTCTCGAAACAGGAGCTCGCCCGGCGGCCGGAAGTCAGGCTCATCAACAGGTATGCGTGCGTGCAGTGGATTAATTCTTTCCGTGACCGTACGTGCTAAATTTAAGGGATTAGGATTAAGAGGATCAAAAAACGAACAGCTACGCGGTGGTTCGGGCGTACGTCGTGATGGCGCTAAAAGGCGTGGGGGCGCTGGTGCTCCTGTGGGGAACCGTGGTGCTCCTCGGCGGCTTTGTCTCCTCGCTCAAGAAGATTGACTTTTGGTACATCTCCTTCATCGCCTTCGTGCAGGCAGCTGGGTCAGTACACTAGCTAGCTCATCCCCCTCACATGCTAGAATATCAGCTGGTTCCCTGATGGAATTATGTTTAATTTGGTCGCATAATTATTTTCAAACAATTTTATATATGTCTTTGATTAATAAAAGTCTAAGTCTGGGCGCTGGGCCATGTCTGGAGTATGTAACACGTACGGAATCGCATCCATGCATGTCATTGGTGTACTTTTATTTAAGTAGTAAAAAAAATGTCTCTAAGTAGCACAAAGGGCTCTAAGAGCAACTCCACCAAATTGAGAATAAGACATCTTCTTTCCCTATAATCAGAGATGAAGGGATATGATTGAAGGTAAAACACACACCGATCCCTTCCCAGTCCCCTTTCTCTAATTTTTTTTCCTCAATTGAAAAAGACAGTCCCTCAATCCCGTGAAGAAAGGGTAATAACAACAAGGGTTTCTTTGTCAATCTCCTTTCTTCCTTCCCATGTCACTGACATCTCTGGGCCACGACTTATGGAGGAGCTGCTGGTCAGCGGAGCGCCACTACTGCTGCCGCCATGCTAGAGCGCGGACCGTACCGGCCGCTGAGCCAGGCGGTTGTGATGCTGCTATCGCGTCGGAGCTTATACGCCGGATGTTGACGATGGAGGAGGAGCAAATAATATTGTTATTTTGATTATTTCTTCATTCAATAAAATCTAATAATGTTGTTCGGAAATCTTATATATCTCGCATAGTATCATAAAGTATAAGCTTGAGAGATATGTATAATAAATAAACAATATTACTATCATTTTGTCACATAAAGAAAAATAACCAAAATAAAAATTAGTTACAAGTTTTAGCCAAAGATTAAAAATTAGAAATCATAGAGTTCTATAATTTTAAAGTTAAAAGGGTCAAACTGAATTTTGAAATGGATAATGATTTCAAATGAAAACATTGTAGACATCAAAGTTGCATAATTTTTTAAGATACACGGCTTTCATTTTGGTCATTTCTCTATCCAAGGTTATTTTTTTTTTAAAAAAATATATTTTAGTGCTTTATTTTTACTATCATGGCTTAATATAGAGCCACCGTACCCCTACAGATCAGATTTGTAGGAGAAACTGGATATAGAGCCGACCCTACAAATAAAGCCATTTATAGAGGACGACTGATAACAGCAGCAGCGCCTACAAATAAATTTATAAAGATGGCTCATTTGGAGATCATTTGGAGGATCCCCTCAATATAGAGCCGCCTCTAAAAAAAGTGTTGCAAATTGTTTTTATAGCAGTGAAATAGGCCTATACATACAACTTTGAATACATTGTCAATCCTATAACTCATCACGATGTACACAAACTACTAATTCACGTGAACTACTTTGAACTAACTAATTAGTGATGGCGGTTCTCGCCACCTTTAGCAAAACGCCTCTACCAACCAACATTTACAAGGGTGGGTATCATTCTAGCTTCATCTACAAATGGAAATAGGAAATAGAACTAGCTCGGAGAGCCTTGCAGTCCTGCTTGGGGGCATCGAGCTTGTCGTGGAGCCTTGCCGGTGCTGCCACCAACAACATTGCACGATACCCCTTGCTTCCATGTCTACTATTGATCCTACCATGAAGATTTTTTTAGTGACTTCAGTCCTGCTTGAGATAGCAAGAAAAAGTCAAACGTATCGAATCCATACATCCAATGGGTGGATACAAAAGGGATATGCAGAGTGGACTCGCTAGATCCGAAGTCGCATTAAGGTGGGCCCCATCAAGGTTGATAGGGATCTCTTTGTTATTGGTCGGGAGGAGGTGGGTGTCAATGAAGATGAGTGAGGAAATACTCTAGATGGGATCCAACATCTACAGAACACTATTATTCCATTACATATGAGGGGGAGAGAAAATTGAATTGAATTGATGGGAAATAAAGGTGATGGATTCACTAGATCTAAGGGCGCCTGCACTCAATTTGAGGCCACCACCACTTGATTCAATGTTGCTACCACACCCAAAGTCCTTGAGGTCAGTGTAGTCGAGTTGGATAATGATCTCATCATGGCTAGTGGCGGGAGGTGGCTGTCAATAAGGGTGAGCAGGGCAACACTCCATATGGGATCCAACGGGGAGCACCATCATGTGCATTGTGTTAATGTCGTAGAGAAGTGTGTCAAGGAGGTGGCTGTGGATAGGTGGCAACGCTGGTGTACAATGAGAGATACATATTTAGTTGTGTGAGTGAATGTGGGGAGTGGATAGGTGGCAATGCTGGTGTACAATGAGAGATACATATTTAGTTGTGTGAGTGAATGTGGGGAAAAACTAAGAGAGAGGGTGAGTGCAAGAAGGGCGAGAGTGCAGTTAAGAGGGAGTGTGAGTGGGGCAGTACGTAGACCAAGAGTTTAGGGTTCAAGATGAGGTGGGTCTCAATTTACATTTGCGAACCTCTTAAGAGAGCCACCTTTGTAATGGGACCTATTTGATTACGTAAGCGTCCTCTTATGAGGCCTGCCTCTATAAATGATATTTAAATACATATTTAGATATTTATCCTTACTAACAGAAAATTTGGCACCCCAAGAGGGGGTGAGGCAACTGGCTACTCAGAGGAGGAAATGATCTAGGGGTGCCTCATCTACAGGATGAACAAGGCATAGGCAAGATATACATGGAAACCCAATTCTATCTATTGTAACCATAGGAAAAAAATTGTAAACCATTTAGGCTAGGACTCTAATTATAACCTTACCCCTGAACTATATAAAGAGAGGTGGGTAGCCCCCTTTATCATGAAAGCATAGTGATACCCAATAGACAAATAGTTCTAATCCTCTACTCACAATCACCCCACAATATACGACACACAAGCCATGAAAATCCCCATATACGTTAGACATAGTGTGCCCCAAACTTGAACAAGTATAAATCTATGTCCCATATGCTACATATCCTAATCATTATTGTGTACATGTGATACATTGATTATAGTAGCTAAAGGTAAGAAACATTGACAACTTGTGATAAACTGGTTTGATAGGACATGTGGACTACTGAAACACTGTCACATTAGACTAGTGTAGCTTTGACACTTTGAGTAGTCGAGTTCTATCATAAGCTAATGAAATGAGACATTTATGTGCTTGATTTGAATAAAGTGAGCTAGTGTTTTGAAGACTAGGAAACAAGTGAATCACCTAAATAGATGAATCCTAGAAGTTGAGTATTGAGTATCCAGGAATCCTGCACAATCAGGAATCATGTATGCTTGCATGTTGAGTGTTCAGTATATAGAAAGAAACATCGAAACTCTTGTCAACCAGGTACCAAAGTTGAAGCATCACACCCCTTAGTACCATTTCTATTGAATCAAGGAGCAAAACATTCACTCTTTGGACGTTTCCCATTGGCTTTGTCATCCAAGAAACCTTCAAGCCTCCCTGCGTAGCTACAACCTGATCATACCACACATCATAACCTCCTCATGCCCCAAATATAGCATGCCACTTACCCTAGATATGTGTTACTGCCATTGATACCTAGGAAGGTCAAAAAGGAGTTGCTTCAAGATCCAATGGAAGAGTGGGTTCCAATGATAATGATGGAGATGAAACTTAAGGGCTCATCAAACTACTACCAAAAGAGTTCATAGATTAGCACTCGGTGGCAAGCCAGCAGTTTCCCTCAATGAACAATAGTGATATCATCATTTTCAACCCCCTCTTATTTGAGCATGGTTTTTATGTGCATCATTATTTCTTCCATGCTCTTCTCCTTTACTACACCTTCGAGCGAGTTAAGTTTAAAATCAAATGTAAACTTGTATGCATCAACCATTTTAACCTAAAAGCTTATACTAATACGAAAACTTGGCAATTGACTTCATATTCAACCTCCCCACATTACTTGATGGCTCTCTTAGACCTTAGATGTGGAAATAGAGTTGACTGTAATTATTGGCTTTTGCTGCGGTACTCGAAATGATTGTGGACTGTCCATTTATTCCGATCCAACGGTCACGATCTTCTTTACCTCGTAGGAGGTAACAGTATTTTTTAATTTTTATTTTATAAAAATAGAGTAAATAAGGAAGGTTTGAAATATTAAAAATCTTTTTTAAGATTTGGTTGTTAAGTTTTGATTGATGCATGCAAAAATCTTATTGTTTTAGGTTATCATAGCACGTGTGCACGCATCAAATTCCGTTTGCGCAACATTAGATTGCGAAAATCATATTGATTATCATAGTGCGTGTGCACGCATCAGATTGCGTTTGCGGACATCGATTGCAAAAATCTTATTGATTATCATAGTGCGTGTGCACGCATCAGATTCGGTTCCGAGGTTTCGGGAGAAATCAGATTGACATAGGGAAGAAGAGGTGCGGCGCACCTGGCCGGGCGATCGCACTTGCGCGAGGAGGGTTGGGTGCGAGATTGGGGAAGCTGCATGCAGGATTTCACCTCCCCGGGCGGCCGTCTTGAGAAGTTCGGGATCCCGCGAGAATTTCCCCTCTCGGCCAATTTTGCGGCGTGCGAGGAGTTCGGGAACCGGCATGCAGGATTTCCCCTCCCGTGATTAGGGGGATGTGGGTGTTTATTTTTTGTTTTTCTTAAATTTATTAATTTATTTAGTAATTAATTAAATTGTGAAAAATCAACGATCTGGATCTATTATGAGATATTACCTTCTCACAGGTAAACGGAGTACCTGAGCATAGCCCGTAATTATTTTATAATTACACCTGTTAGGATCTGAAAATAAGAGCTCTGGTTTTAACAACATATTGAATTGCATGAACCAACTCAGTGTAACTCAAAAGATTAAGCTGATAGAAAGGTATCCATAGCATCCCTCCTTTATCTGTAATGGTATTCATAGACCGTATTATTTCAAGATCCATATAGGATAAGTTTAAATTTGAAGCTAGCTAGATTATGCATAGACCATATGGATCTAAGAGAGCTAGGAGACAGCCAAATCGATAAGTCTTGTATCATATCATGTTTATTTCAAGCAAAGCTTATAACGGCCATGCATGTTTGAACTAGAACGTATTTTGTTGGCAGTAATTATTAATTAATTTCTCTTTAAGGCTCATTTGGTAGAGCTCCTTTCTCTAGATTCACTGTAAAAGCTGATCTTTTTTTTAATGAAAGTGATTCTATGACTGAAATGTTTCTCATTGATTCTAGGCTATTAAATTAGAATGTATTTGGTTGGCAGTAATTATTAATTAATTTTCCTTTAGGGCTTTTTTTAGGTAGAGCTCCTTTCTCCTGGATTCGCTGTGAAAGCTGATTTTGTTAAGAAAAGTGATTCTATGATATGATAGAAAATGTTTCTCTATGATTCTAGGATAACTCTCTTAATACAATGACTACTATGTGTGTGGAATGAATTAGCAAAAGCTATTTTTTCGGTTCCAACCACCTAGTTCAATTTAGATAATCACCAAGCATTCAGCCTAGAAATTGGTCTGGGAGCACTGCTAAATGGGCCCTCAGTACCTTGTCCTGGCAGCGCTAACTAGAATGTACATACAACAGGTTGTTCAATGCGATGTTTGATAATCAGTTGAAGCATTTGATGATTTGGTTGTATTATGCATTGACCAAATTAATCTTGCGTCCTTCGCGAGCAAATTACAATCATGTCGACAAGCATGTCTGGTCCTGGCCGTTGAAGACAATAATAAGATCATCAATTTCTAAAGTGATGGCTCTCATTGTGTTTGCCGTGCTTGAAATCGTGCTGGTGTTCTGTGCGTACGGCCCAGTTTACTGCGCTTGGCTCTCGCTTCAGCGTCTACGGCAGCCGGGCTACAGCAGTGCCTACAAAGATGCCAGTCAGGATAACCTGAAGCGAGGATTGAACTTGTTCTATTTTGTATGTGTTGCTGAAGGCCTTATATCACTCATTGCGATTCTGGTTGAATTTCTTGGCACACCCGTCATCGTGAAGATGGTTAGGCGACAAGTTGGGCTCAGCAGGGAAGTAATTCTTAGCTACTGTGTTGCAACAAAACTCAAATACATGAAGGACCTGGCGTCTTGTGATGAGAGCTGGAATTTGATCACGTATGGAGCTGGCTTGCTGGATTCAGAGATGCCACAGGACAATGCATTAGGAGCAAAGCTTCTAACCACGCTGATCGAGCAGGGTGTGCCAGTAAGACGGCTGCTGCTTCAGTCACCAAGACACAGGATCCAGAAGCTGATCGGGAGCCTTGCCTGGAGAAGTCCAGCTGACGTGGAGATGAGATGGCTTGCAGCGAGGATTGTCGCGCATGTCGCACCTGATCTCAGCCTCTCTCAATTCCCAGGAGCACTGGAATGCATATCCTCTCTCCTGGACACCTCTGGTTATTACAACAAGGACGATGGTGATCAAGAAGCTACCTATTTTGCAGCTCAACTGAGGCTTGACAACCAACACAGCAAGCAGAAGCGCAAGGTGACAGCACAAGTTATTAGTATCAATTCAGCACAAGGAACCATTGAGGACCTGATCTTGCAAGGCCTGAGAATCCTAGAGAACCTGGCTATCGATGAAGACAACTGCAAGGTGATTTGCAGCCATGGTCCTCTGCTGTCAAAAATTGTTGCACCAGTAAGCTCTGAAAATTTGATAGAAGATATGACAAACACTGCATGGGCTAAGGTGACAGATGGATCACTGAAGCTGTTGAGCCGGCTTATGAGATGTCCTGGTGACACCGGCAACGAGATGCACCGCAAAGTTGCAGATAATAGTAGAGCAGTAAAGAACCTGGAGAAAATTTTGAGCCTGGAGATCAAAAGCTGTAATATCATGGTAGTACAGCTATGTATCCGAGCCATAGATATCCTTGAACAGTTATGTTCGGCTGACTCCATCTCCTTCAATCATTTGGCTATGGAGAGAAGAGAATATCTCATTATCAAGGTAGGACACATATTTCTTACTGACAAGTGGATGGAAGATTATTTATCAGAGGCAAGGGCAAAGCTACAGGAAGAAATGGCAAGCGAATTTAAGAAAAGCAAGAATTCAAAGAAAAGCCAGCACAAAGCTAGGCAGGCATTGGCGGAGAACAAGATGAAGGCAGCTCAGGAAACTGTGAGCCAGCTGAAAGAGAAGGCAGGGGAAGCACTGGCCACATTGTGCAGCAGAAATCCGATTACTGCAGACTATATCACAGGAGCTTCACGGGATGTTGTCCATCATCTTACTGAAATGTTGGATTCTGAGGAAAGCAGTATCAGATGCAGGATATGCGCAGCGATGATACTGAAGCACTTGTGTACTCACTGTACATTGGATTTGGTTGGCTACTACCTAAAAGGAAACAACCTTAAAGAAGGTGCAAGCATGTATCCATCACATTTGCTGATCTGTTTTCTCTAATCAATTGATGTAAATCTAGTTTCTCGAAAACGCCAATTGCCACCAGTAGTAAAGAAGCTAACAGATTATTTGTATATTATTATTGCTGCAGGTCCTTAGAGAGTTACTGCAGATAAAGACAGAGGCACAAGCAACAAGCAACAGCAAACTGATCCAGTGGTGGCAAACCATTTCACAAGGAGGGGAACGACATAGAGAACCAAAGGGGCAGTGGCCACGACGAGCGCGTACCTGTCGTCTCTGTACAGGAACACAAGCAGCAACGTGATGAGAGGGGGCTACAAGTCGCCCTGCTGTCGCTCTGCGCAGCGATCCGCAGGAGATGGATCGACGCACCTGAATTTGCAAGTGTGGTGGCTCAGCTGGCTTCCCCTGAACATCTTGCAGAGAAGCTCAAGAAGCTCGTGGAAGAGAACAGGTACGCCACGCCGTCGTGCCTGGCAACAGTGAAGCTCACCTGTGAGCTTGTCACAGCGTTGATTCCACACGATCATCGCGCCGAAGATGTAGAGATGAAGAAGGTGATCGTGGACTCGCTATACCAGGCTTCCAAGACAATGGCCGGGCTCGAGAGCTGCATGCTTTTCGCTGGCACCGACCGCGATTGCTATGGGTTACCTGTCAGGCCTTTCTGTTCTGACCTTGTGGAGAAAGTGCAGGAACTTCTGAGACAGAAAGGACAGGCACCACTGAATATTGTTTGATATATACTGTGTGATTTCAGCTTGGAGCGGTCAGATGGTCGCCATGACCATGAATTGGTGGTGTCTCCCCTCCCTCTTCCTCTAAAGCCAACTTTAATTCCATTCTGTCGTGTGTGTAAACTATATTCTGGTGACATAATCTTGTTGTATTGTATGAACTCATCATTTGGTATAGTACAATGATTGTGCAACAATGTCCTGTATGTGATAGAAACAGGGGCGGCTCCAGATCACAAGTGTGGGTAGGGGGGCGCAGAACTATGTATTACTTATGAACGTCCCTGTTTAACCATATATATATATATATATATATATATATATATATATATATATATATATATATACATATATATATATATATATATATAGGGCAGCGCTATTTGGTCCCCGGGTACTGAATGGTTATTTGGTACCCAGCACCCCATCCACCGTTCTCCCTCCAATCCATGGTCAGGCACCGATTTAACCGAGTCCAGGACGAGAAACGAGGAGACAAGAAGAAGAGGACCGTGCACCCTGCGGTTGCTAGACGGCGTCTTCGACCTTACGCTCGTGTTCGCCGCTAACCGCTCGAAAGTTCGCACTTGCCGTGCGCTTGTAGCCGTACCTCGCGATCGTAGCCCAGATGCTCGCGATTCGCCGCCAACGAGGCCGCTGCCACTACGGCTGCCGCCAGGGCTGTGCTGTGATTAGCAGGCCGTCGAATTGATCCCGGCCGACGACTTCGCAACGGTATGTGCCGCGAACGATACCCAGCAGCAGTTCCCCTTCAGCCTCCGTTGTTCCTCTTCGATCTAAACCAGATACTGAAGGTTCGATATTGTTGCCTCATTTCTGATCCATCTGACGCAGAATGGTATTTACTCCATTATTGGTATGCTATCACAAGAGATATTTAGTTATCTTTTTTTATAAGAACTGAGATGAAACCCCAATTGATTTTTCCTGGTAATATTCTAATGCATATATGCCTTGTGTGGAGGTGCTCCCAGTGTCAGTCAGCGATGCCACCTGTTTATTCTACCATACCATTAACACATTTCAGATTGTTAATTATGTGCTTTTTTTCTTATGATTAGTGAATGAATGTCTGAGCACCACATTTATTGATTCAAGGAGTAATTAGTTGATTCTAAATTTTTGTTTCTCCTTTGGCATGGTATGTGCAGATCAGGGACCCTTGGTTTTTAGATCATGGTTGTATTAATGGGTTGCTTGATGCCAGAAATAAAAAAAATCCTTCATGCATGCACATAGTATATTTACTACTTGAGAAACTATTTTTGACATCTTAAAAATTTTACCATTCGCCATTGTATATAGCATCATGTCATGGTTTTAGAAATCAAATATGTCTTGCTTGTATATATGATTTTATCACTAAAGCTGATGGATTGTCCACTCTAAAGTGTTATTGTTATGGGCTTATGGCTCATGTGATTATCAGGAATAATAAATTTGGTTGAATAAAGAAAATGTGTCATTGTGTTCAAATATGCTTCTAATTTTACTACAGTATGTGCAGTGGGTGTGTTGCTGTCTAGACAATCTCTTAGGCCCCGTTTGGATCCTTGGAATTAAATTCATTCTAATAATTATAGTTTGCCATACAAGGGAGATACTGTTGTTAGCCATATAAGAGATAAAATTGTAGTTGTAGATTATAAACATGGCATGGTGATTATAGAATTAAATTCCATCTCACACCTTATGAATTTGAGATAGCCATAGAAGAGAGAAAATTATAATTGTGGCATGTCAAATTCCAAACCAAATAGCCTAATCCATTAAGGAGATTCCAAATCCTCTAAAATAAAAGGATCCAAACGGGGCCTTATATTATATGATTTTAATCCATGGTGCCTTGTCACAATAAAATATACATAATTTTACTCCACTGGGGTTGATAATTCTAGTATGCACATTAGCTGTATGCCTGTATCTCATCTAGGTAATATATATTCTCATCTTAGTCCTTGAATCCATTTGCAGGAATTACTTTGTTCTCAAAGGACTTTGCAGGAGCATAATGCATGGAGGAACATCACAGACCAAGAGTACATCATGATGTAGCTGATTCGCAGGGCATGGGAGCATCAGATTTCGCCGCTTAGGTTAGGGTGTCTCGCGGCCTGTGACTTCCGCCGCCGCCGTCGCCGTTCGGTGTCTCCACCGCTGGTCCCCCTCCCTCCTCCTCCGGCATATCGCCGGAGGTTAGAGGGAGTGGGGATCCATTGTTTTCTAGTAAATTTTTTCTATTAAATTGAGTCTTTAGGTTTAGAGTTTCTCCATGCCAAGTTTCTTGGTAGTGGAGATTTATCTCTTCCTCCTGCTCTTCTCCGGCAATGGCGAGGGTGTGGGGTGGAATCGTTTTCTCTATGGCGGACATGTTGAAGATGAAGGCGGGATCTACGGCATCAGCATCTTCATCGACATGACGACATGGAGACTTGTGTTTCCAAATGGCGGCATCGAGGCGGAGATGATGCCGCCGCCATGGAATAATTTTCTCCGGTCCCTTCTTCGTTTTTGTTGTGGTTGGATCCGGCCACGATGAAGGACTAGGGAGAATAATTTTTCAGATCGCGTCTTTCGTTCTTCGGTGGCGAAAAGAAGAAAAAGGAAGACACAAGGAAGAAGAAGTTTCTCAACTCCGCCTGCAGAAATGTTGGCCGTCCGTTGGGCATCTACTGTCTGGCCGAAAACAATTGTTGCCGAGTATTTGCCTGTGCAGCCATCCATACAAAGCGTCAAATAGGTTTGGGTTTGAGATATGGAGCTATTCACAGCGTGGGTATAATTTAGATGAATTTCTGGATATTTGTGTAATCCAGAGGAACTGTAATGTGTTGATGTACCCAGCTATTATCTAATATAATTCTTCTTTCGTCGCAAAAAAAAAGGGAGCATCCACTACTGGAAACCGGCTCTTTGCCGAGTGCTATACAGTTTGCCGAGTGTTTTTTGTCGGACACTCGGCAAATCTCCAATTTGCCGAGTGTAACACTCGGCAAACAAATACACTCGGCAAACCAGGGGTTTGCCGAAAGTGTCGACACTCGGCAAACTTGCCGAGTGTCTAACACTCGGCAAACCTTTGCACACGGCAAACATGGACGGGTGACGCCCGTTAACGGTTTGCCGAGTGTCAAGGGAAGACACTTTCGGCAAACCTAGGTCGTTTGCCGAGTGTACTTCATTGACACTCGGCAAACCAATTTTTTTTTTTTTGATTTTGGCTTCCAAAATTTTTCTGCTGTACTTGTATAGTATTGTGGGCACTATATTTGATTTTGGACATTTTCTTAAACTTTTTACTATATATTGTTCCTTTATTCTATTTATTTGATTTTTTTCGTGTAAAGGTGGTTTGCACTGCAAGTGCATCCCATAGTTGAATTTCATGAATGAAAAAATGATATTCATATAACTGTATTCAATTTGAGGCCGTATCCAGAGAGAGACTCAAAAATTTAAACACCTTATTCACGTAACACGTACGGGCAACGTGCGTGCAAAGTTATTTAAAATATATAAAATGCAAATGAAGTTCAAAAATCATGAAACTTGGTGAATTGTTTTCATATCATATGCAGAGGCAATGATAAAATTTTGGGAATGTTTTGTAAACTTTTTCTCGTGACGATGTTTGGAAACCCAAAAATCAACAAGAATGTTTCATGATTTCTGTGACGTCTGTGTAGGGTTTCAAAGTGATATCGTGCACACGCATCTCGAAATCATTTCAAATTTTTATTATAGGCTTTGCATACGATATTAAGACATCTCGCCAAGTTTCATGATTTTTCAGACTTCATTTAAATATATGCCTCCGATCCGATGTAATAACTATGAGATGGTCTAATCATTGAAATAGGTAATTGTAAGAAAAATGAGTTATGAAATAAATAATCATAAAGAATCACAAGGCCACGTGCCTCTTCTAATTGATGTATTATTGGTTTAGTTTGTATTGAAATGAGGAAGTGTAGTATATGTTCTTTCTTTCTTTCTTTATTCATAGAAAAAATCAATATCGGCAAAAACATTGCTCAAAGTTAGGTCTTTTCTGCTTTTGTTCAGGTACCCCTGAATTGTAGGTTGGCATCATCTCCCTTTGTTGGCTCTCCTATGCAATTTTGGTCTTCGATATGTTCATGTGAATCTAGGGCCTTTCTTTGGTGCGGTGGAGACACGGCATGGCCTTTGGCTGGCTACTAGGTGAATATTCAGATGGATATATTGGCGAGAGAAGATGATTGTTTAGCTAGGTGAACATACCTTATTGTACAAATAATGGTCATTTCCTAATCTTTTATCGGGTTAGGTGGAGTTGTACTAATCTGCGACGTTTTTGCCCGTGTAGACGTATAAATAATGTTTATCAAGTTTATCGGAAGGTTTTCATTTCAAATGTTTCCCTGTACAACATTGTGAGTGTGACGGACTACTTGTGGATTTGTTTGTGTGTTGGTTTTGTGAGATATGTGATGATGGTACTATATGTGTGTGATATGTGACATATATGTGTGTGATATGTGTGATATGTGGATACAATGGAAAAACAAAAAAAAACTGCCTTTGCATGGTCGATTTACCGAGTGTTTTCTTAAAAACACTCGGCAAATCGACTTCACATGCATGTGCACCTGGGGAACAAGGTTTGCCGAGTGTTTTCAAAAAACACTCGGCAAATCTCAAAGGTTTGCCGAGTGTTTTTTGGAAAACACTCGGCAAACCTTGAGATTTGCCGAGTGTCGGCCGTCTGGCACTCGGCAAACACACCGTTGCCGTTTAAAGTCCGTTTGCGTCTTTGCCGAGTGTCGGACACTCGGCAAACGGTTTGCCGAGTGCCGACAAAAACACTCGGCAAACCTCTCATTTGCCGGCCATTTTTTTTCGCCGTGTGCGGCGGTTTGCCGAGTGTTTTGTAAAAAACACTCGGCAAACCGCTTTGCTTGAGTGTTTTTAGGGTTTGCCGAGTGTCACACGGACACTCGGCAAACCTCCTGTTCCAGATAGTGATCAGATTTCGTGTAAAATGATTGGTGTAGGCCATTGTAATTTCGTGCAATGCGTGACCAGCTTGCAATGCAAGTCACATCTTAGTTATAATATTTTGTAATATAATCACAAGCTAGGCACAATTTAATTATTAAAGTTGTGGATATCAGACAATTACCACTTGTTACTGAGTCATAAATTTTGTAGCTTGCCGATGAGTTTGATGTGATTTTTCTGATTAGTATATTAACAAAGTTTCGAATCCAATAGAAAGAAGGTCTATTGGACCCTCAGTATTGGCATGGAGTAGACATGTATGAGCAGCTCTGCTTGGTAGACGGCTAGTTGCCACCACTTTTGGCGCGAATGGATCAACCAAGGGTGAAATAACAAGTTGAGTGCTGATCTAAAAGAATTTAGTTTAGTTAATTAAAGGGAATATTTGCACCTGATCCTCGTCCTGGTTACAAACCTGCTTCCACCCTTCCTTCTTATTTTTGCGCTTGATCCAGAGAAATTTATTATGTGGGTCAAACATATAATGTCAATTACCAGAACCATTAAATGAAAAATTGCTATTTTTCATATTGGCACTTAAATATGGCGACCATAATCCTCTCCCAATTGGATGTAACACGTTTTAATTATGCATGCAGCACCCTAATATCACCATGCACTTTAACTTTACGTACCTAAATAAAATTCTAACAAATCAGTAGCCAATAAAGTTCTACAAAAGTCAGTAGACATTTGTATGCATGTAATTAATGTTCATCACTATAATCATCATCAACATATTCACTGTCGTCTTCAGAATGGCTATTAATTTCTAGGTAACAACGGTGCTCCTGTGTCTTCCTATCATTTACATTCAGTGTTTTCTGCGACCACCTTCTGTCGTGTCTTCATCTTCCTCTTTGTCGCAATCAAAAACCTGCTTCCAGTCTTCCTTCTTATATTTTTTTTGCACCTGGTGGCTTTCCTCTCTTTTTGTTCTTAATTGCCTCAAGCCTGCCATGTTGCTGAAGCAGTGCTGTACTGCTGTTTTGCACGAGAACAATGTAAAATAACTCAGGTGGTGTAATATTGCAGCCTCACAAACTATCAGAACAGAGATAATTGTATTTTGCATTATTAAAAAAAGGTATATGTTCTGTCCCTAAATTGAGGCCATGCAAGTCAAATGAAAATTCAGAATAATAATGGTACAGATGAAGGCTATAGAAAATGGAATCACATACTGAAAACGGATATGCTATCATTTGGATAAATCGTAATTACTATCTAAATGGATTAATGACAACTTGTAGATTTGTTTCCTATGTAAACATGCTGTTTAATATTAGAAGCAATCTGCCAATGTAAAAATAAAATAAAAAACTCACTCTTTTGACCAACCATTTGAGAGCTCAGCATACTAACACTCACACAAACATGGAGCATGCAACAGCATCACCAAATAATCGATAACCACAAACAGTCACGACCAATGTTGATAATCAACAAAATAGATCATGAGAGTTGAATAAAGGAGAGGGTAGCGAGCTACCTGACTGACAAATTCATTTGTGAAGTTCATACGAAGAAATCTGGTACACGTGGAGGAAAAACTGTACCAAACAAGATTTGGATTGCTGGTGCCATCCAACCCTTGCGTGGCCACCGCTGCCAAATGAGAAATAGGGGACCAGCCAACGCTGCCTCTCGGGATGACTGGGAGCAGTAGCCAATGTAAACAGTTGGTGAGAATCTGATGCCGCTTCTCTAGATAATGGAAGCAACAGCCATTGGTCGAGGAGGGGAGCCGCCGCCGCTCACGGGAAGCAGAGAAGCTTCCGCTTGAGAACATCTTGGCTGCACAAAAAAAGCTCCTATTGAATTCTAAATTTAATTTCAGGATAAAAGAGGGCAATGGTCTACAACTGTATATGGAGCATGCATCAGCATCACCAAACAATCGATAACTACAAACAGTTGCCACCAATGTTCTCGAGCATCAGCAAAGCAAAACAAAACAGGAGAGTCGAATAAAGGAGAGGGTAGTGGGCTACCTGACTTGACAAAGTTCATTTGTGAAGTTCATACAAAGAAATTCAGCACATTGTGGAGGAAAAAGTGTACCAAACAAGATTTGGACTGCTGGTGCCCTCCAACCCTTGTGTGGCACATAAGAAATTAAGAAACGAACACATTAAGCAAAAGATATTTGTTAAATTGTGAGATTAGTTGCACTGCTGCAGTTCACAGTGCATATGAGCTAGTTCTTCAGGGTCAAACATGTGGGTTAAATGAAATATGACCTGACCACTAAATCCTCCAAGGAGAGACATAGGAAAATTGACGAAATTTAGTTTCATTGTAGAAGCAAAGAATGCATCTAAATTGCTATTGGCCTACTGTGACCGCTATTACCACATAAAGTGCAGGAGTGCTAGCGAGAAATATCATAATAGGTAGTAGAATTCATGTAAAAATAAAGAAACTAAAGTTCTGGCAGCGAAAAAATAAAAAACAAATTCTAACAGTATTGTACTACCTCCGTCCATTAAGCATGACAGAGAACTGGGTGCAAGATTATTCAGATTATATATTATATAATGAAAAAACCAACAACCATGATAGAGGAACCTGGATGACCAATTTTTTTTTTAAAAAAAATGCAGCAAGACAGTACCTGCAGGGTACATGCAATGCAATGATCTGTGGCTACAAATTGTCATCAATAAACCTGAAAAATCAATGACAATCAAGTGACTATTGTTGCATCCATTCATAGGATAATAAGTACACAAGAATAAAGCCATAAAGCAACAATTTTTTTTTAAAATATTTAGACCTAGACTCAACATGCCATCCCAATGCAATTCCTGTGTCCATTTGACAGAAATCAAATGCAATGATAATCAAGAGCATTTGAATGGTCCACATAAATCATACAGCACACATAGCATAGCTAACTGAATATGACAGTGTGAAAAGAAGTGACAAACACAACCTAAATCCCATCCTAAGTGGAAATATAAAAACTTCATCTATTTTTATAAAGTGTTGCCATCTACACCATTAATGGAGTAACAGCATGAGAAATCAGAAGAGAGAGGAGAGTGGAGATCAAACCTTAGGTGCTAGAAGAGCTGAGGAAAGATTAACATGAAGAAATCCTCACAGCTGCAGAGCATTTTGCATCAATAACTCCAGCTGCAGGTTCAGATATTCTAAGACTAAACTTCAATGGGTATATTCTCTATTTTGTGCAGAGATGCAAAATCTAGTGCTAATTACGTTCATCTTACGTAGTTCAATTGAACAACAAAAATTATCTTAGTTCACAGCTTTTAGGGAAAGGCTGTGATGTTACCCTTTTTATTACCTACTATAATGATCTGCACAAGAAATAATAAAATGAGAGCCTTGCTACTTAACAGAAAATCATTTGAGGGAATAGCTCTAATTTGCAAAATAAGAAGTAATCATAAAAGGTGATGGCAAAGCATGCTATCCTAAAAAAGCTAAAAAATTACAATCCTGGCTGTCTGATGGGTTATGGCATACTAATGCAACTGGTAGCAATTGTTTCAACTGTAATTATAAAATGAGCTCAGTTTGCAATTTAAATTACCATGAACTAAAACTGGCATGTACATGGTGCTTAGCCTCCCCAGGAACAATGCTAGCTTATGATTCACAAATTAAATACATGGTGATCTGATTTTATTTTATTTCTTCTACATCAAGCAGTAATTCAGAGTTGGATTAGTAAGGACAGGACCAGAGTCAGGGTGATCAAGTACACAGCATAACAAGTCTCCATTGCAAAAGACACAAGTATAGAGAAAAACATGGTTGCTAGTATATCTTTAAAAATTAACCAAACCAGAATTGGGAAGATTTTATTGGAATTGTATATGAGCATTACATCTGTAAGCCCAATTACAAGCTCCATATATTAGCATGTATACATTACCATGAATGAACCCACTTCAGATGACATGAATGTAGTATTTGCAATTAATTAAGCATATAGTGAAAGAAAGGACGTTCTAGTTGAGCAGTCACACTGCTAGCTGAGGATCCATTATGGAAAGGGCCTCTGATGGAAAAAAAAAAAAATGACAAATACAAAAATGAGGAAGGAAACTAATATAGAAAATCATAATTAATTGGGAGAAAAATTATATATCGTAGTTAAATTGCATGCTATTAACATGTACTAGAAACCAAGAAACAACAATTCCTTGAGTGTATGGAAACCTCAGACACTGAATAAAGAAAACTTTTGGCATCTGAACCAAACTAGTACCTGCACAAATCATCGCCACTAAAATCAAAACCGATGAAAATTTATGCTTTCTGGTTTAAATGAAGCATGTGTGGACTAATTTACCTGGAGATCTTCCAAATCAGCTGTGCATGTTCACAATTGCATGACAATTGCCCCATGAGGCCGTGACCTCTTCCTTGGATCCTGTCAAAGTCACACAATATTCTTGTGAGATTAAATTATGCAAGACTATGAAAACCATATTAAAATATTAGTTCCTTTCTCTTTGCATAATCCATAATCGTTCTCTGTCTTACGTCATAGCACCCACATTCAGCTTCAAATGGTTGATTGTATTCAGATGCCATTTTATACAGGGCACATGTTTGCACAGCAAAAACAAATCTCCGGAATGAACTGGTTCCAGAATGTAAAAGAATGATTCTATATGACCAGTTAATTCAAGTTTCAGACCACAATCTATTTTCCAAGACAAATTTATGATAACGTACGCTATTATATAGATACTGGAAATTGGACAGGGTGCACTGCTATTCAATAAACCAGTCGATTCATGCAACCCGGCAGGATTCAGCTCATTAAGGACACGCACATCTGCTCCAAAATTACCTGTTCTCCACAGCAGTTTCCTGAACTGGACAATATATCCACGAGTGGACGAGCGGCGGGAAATCGAAGAATGAACGACCGTGGCGTCCCCCGACGGCGGTCGCGTGGAGCGCGTCCGCTGCCTGTGCCGCTCCGGCGGCGACACAAAATACGCGGGGCGATCCGCCGAGGAAGCCGGAGACGGCGGAGCCGGACGAGAGTGGAAGACGAGAGGGTGCTGCGTCTGCGGGCGCACGTAGCTGGGGGCGGCACGCTGGCTGGCAGGGAATGCGCGGCGCTGGGCGACGCCGGCGAGGAGGAAAGCAGAGGCGCAGCCGTGAAGCCCTAGGCGGCGTCGGGAGGAAGAAACGGACTGGCGGTTCTGGAGGAAAGGCGGCGTCGGGGAGGAAGATGGGGACGGAGCGGGGAAACCTCGGCAAAAACGTGGGTAGCGATTGGGAGCTTCCGAGCTGGTCCTGTAGGTGGGCTGGGCCTGTGAGTGTGACGGGCCGAGCGGCATCATGGGCTGCCTAATAAGACGGCGGGTACCGAATAGCTATTTGGTACCCAGGTACCATATAGGGATACTATATATATATATATATATATATATATATATATATATATATATATATATAATGTTCAAAAAGAAGGCTGGTGGCCATTTCCAAAAGCAACCGGCAAGACCAAGTATTCCTGAAAATCACATTATTTCTAAATGCGGCTGAATACATTAATCACCTCTATAAATGAAGGTCATTCACCAGTCAACTCCAAAAATAGAGGCCATTTCAAAAAAGGCGGTGGATGTTTCCAGCCACGTTTAGAAATTCTAGCTAGCGGTCTAGTGCTTCACAGGAAAAAAAAAATCAAGAAATTGTCACAAGGATTAGAACGATGTTATCATCAATTTGTAGATTTGACAACTGATACTAATAGTCATTAGATTATTTTTGTTTTTTCTAAATCATTACCCACCTTTACGATTATAAAAAGCAGCATAGAGGAACGAATGAATCTGTATCTATATTATCTATCTACGCCATTGTGAAATATAATATAATATAAAATAATATTAAATTTGCATCTAACTACCCACATGTCAATATGATAGATAATGTACATAACTACTTAAATTTGAATCAAAATTACCACTTATGCTATTATTAAAAAAACTAAAATATTCATTTAAATCTACATCTAAATTTTGTCAAATCTGCAAATGCTATAAAATGTTTTGAAACCTTGAATTATGCATATATATATATATATATATATATGTTTCCAAATAAAAATAATATTTGAAGAAAATAATTAAAGTAACCATACATATGTAATTGCATCAAGGATGGCCCAAGTACACATGCATGCAGGAGCAATAAATATATATGTTATATATATATATATATGTTTCCAAATAAAAATAATATTTGAAGAAAATAATTAAAGTAACCATACATATGTAATTGCATCAAGGATGGCCCAAGTACACATGCATGCAGGAGCAATAAATATATATGTTATATTTTAACAATCATGAAACATATTCACTTAACAACTCATATACAAATGACAGTAAATAGTTATTTCAAAATTGTAGTAATATACATTACGTATATATAAACTATTTCTTTATATGATCCCCCGAGATAAAATCATATTCGCTAAAAAGTTTTCTACGAACAGAAGGTTGATATGTGCCCATATCTGAGTGATGAGTGATTGTCAAGAGGTGACATCAAAGCTTTGGTTAAGTCCATGTGTGATGGACGAGGAGCATTGAAGAGCGGACTCAAAGGCTTGGACCAAGGGCTAGAGGATATGGTCTGTGGACGGCTAGCACTTGGAACATTGATGGAGATAGTGTTAACCAAAGTCAAGACAGAGATTGGACCAAGTCAAGGCGAGCACGCGAGCACTTGGAGACCAGATGTCGAGGACGAGCGGGGCACGTGTCGACATCGTGGAAAAGGTGTAGCGGCTACGTGACTCCAAGTAGGTTTGGCGGTTTGGGCCTTAAAACCATTGGAGACAGGTTTGTCAAGTTTCGGCCTCAAATCCCAGGGGCGGATCTCAGGGTGGCGCATGGTGTCATCAAAGAACTTGCGTCAAGGCGAAGTGACTTCCTTAAAGGCTTGTAGTTGTCTAACGCATGAATCCACTTTGGAACATTTTAATTCCCCTATGGCTAGGTGGTTCAAGGCAAATATCTAGGAGTAATCTTGGAATGTGCAATAGCCCTATAAATAAAGATACTGGCTGCCCAAGACAGATGTCCATGCCACCTAAGTTTATTTTCTTAGGCTAGCAAAGTAGATCTTGCTTAGGAAAATTACAAGTAGAGAGGATGAGCACCTGTTGCTCTAGTTGTCTACTTTTTGTAGGGAGGATGAAGGGAGGAGGCTAGGCCTGATCTTGTAAACATGTTTTCATGATCAATCAATAAAGTTGTCTTCTGATTTTCGAGTTCATCTTTTCCCATTACAAGGAATGTATGGTTTTCTAATATTCTATTTTTTCATAATAATAGAATTTATGTCACAATTTAAGATTTGTGACATTTAGTTGATGAAAACCCAAACGTCAAAAAGCCACCATCACAAATGTATGATGTGACGTTTGTATATTTTATGTCATAATTATAAGACAATGGATTTTAGTGTCATAAAATTTTATGATATTGGTTTGTTTGGTCTGATTGGTCCGCTACTAAATTTTGTCATTCTAATACTTTCATAAGCCAAAAGTTGTGGATAAAAATTGCCACAGATTTGGTAAGCCAAACATGAGAAGTTGGTAAATTTTTGTAGCCAACTAAATAATAGTCAAAATTATGGCTCACTAAATTCTTGGTATGATAAATTTTGGTAGCTAACCAATCAGGTTCGTTGTCACAAATCCTTGCACCGTGTCATGTAGATGCTGACATGGCTTTGATGCGGCAGGATTATAAAATTGCAATACGGCATGTTAAGGCCCATGTGGTTGGCAGGCCTGCGCAAGCTAGAAAAATCAGCCCAATTGTTTTGTACATTTTAGCCCATTTAGTTTTTAATATTTTATTTCTGACCCATTTTATTCCAGTGAGGTTTGGCCCACATAATTTTTTAGGCCCATTTTTTGACAGCCCACATAAATTTCTTTTGGTCCAATCGGAAATAGCCCGTACAATATTTTTACCCGCCCAAAATAAATTTTGCTTGGCTAGCCCACATGTTTTTGAACACATAATCAAATCCAAATCAGCTTATTTTTATTATACATTCATCAAATTCATAACAGGAAGTAAACATCGTAATGTTCAACAACTAAAATAAAATCTAGAATAATGTTCCACAATTAAAATATAGACCAAAATCTCCCACCTCCAAGTCAGATGCTATTCAAGAGCTTATACAAAAATAAAAAAAAAGTTCAACTTGACTAATCCCGAAAGCCTTTCTGGTGTAGTGGTGTTGTTGCTTCCTGCACACGAGCAGAACGACACCCGTTGGCTATAGGATTTGGGTTGCCAAAAAATAATACTATGGTAATTCATTGTTACAGAAAACCGATAAAATTTCCTTAGGGGACAAATATGTTAAGTATATAATTTTTGTATTATATCAACAAAATAACCGAGGGGGGTGGGTTAATTCACAATGAGCATTTTCCTTTAAAAATATTGTTACCAATGTAACTGTGGCACAAGAAATCACCACCGTACCATCATTTATTCCGGTAATTAAAATACACAGCCGCGCACAAACCGTTTTCCTCTCGGTACAATATATATATATATATACTTGTATAGTCCTCCACTATGTTCAAACTCTCATATATGCGGCACTTGGCTCAGGTGTTGGCTGAGCGGCGGCGCCGGCGACGGTCCCAGTCGATAATCAGCAGCCGACGACAGGCGGCAGTCCGCGCACATGCAGATATCTTGAAAGGTGCAGAATCCGCCCACGTAGCCATCGAATTGGCACCGAGCTAGGCAACTCTTTGCGTCGCCTTGGCAAAACGGATTAGCCCTGCTGCGGGATAAGGGGCACATGGCCTTTGCATCTGCTTAATCCAACACTTGCGGCTGTCACAAACTGGACCATTTGTCAGAAAACGAGGAGAATGCATGAAATCTAGCATTTGTTATTACCTGACGGCAAAAGGAACGACGACAGTATGAGGGCAGTTGCAGCTGCAAGGATGATCACCTTCCAAGCCATGGTAGGAAAATTTGAACCAATGTGATATGTGATATGACTCTAGCTCCCGATCGACCAATGAATGATGGAATCGGTTTGAGCAGTAATGTACTCCGATCCTACGGAGTCGATGGCTTTGGTACATACATAAATGGGCCGTGCATATTTATAGGACCATGGGGAGGCAACCTTACTTGTTCAGTATTAAGAAAGCTGGAGTTTTTGTTGGCAACAATTCAGTGCGGGGCGTACTGACAATAAGTGTACTTAATGTGAGTACAAGTTATGAGAGTTATGAGTTAAGCAAAGATTTATTTGTAGGCACTTTAGTTCTCTCTTTAGTGTGTTAAGCATCACCTGTAACATCTAAGGAAAATACCAAACATACAAGAAGAAAGAATGAGCTCCTTTCTGATCACACTACTACATAAAACTTAACCTAAGCGGGCATAATCCGTTTCTGCAGCCGAGTATCATGTCCGCCTCCTAACAAGGGTCTGTATTAATCCATGTTTTCACAGGCGGACAACACGCCCGTCTGCAAAAATGAATAAGGAAAACAACAAAAAGGAAAAATCTGTGGGCAAGCCTGCCAAGCCCATGCATCCACAACCCTCCGAGCCAATCCATGCACCACTGCTGTGTCGATGAATCCACGCGCCATCACGATCATCGTCACTAGATTTGGTTGCAACTGCCACCAGCACACCCGCCCTAGATCCACCGCTGAGGGCACGCACCCGCCTGCTTGCCCTCGATCCGCCACCAAGGTGCACAGCTGCCCTACATCCATCGTCATGGGACGCGCCCGCCCCAGATCCACTATCAAGAGCACGTGCCTGCCCTTGATTTGGCATGGGGGACACAGCTATACCCTCGATCCACCGTGGGTGGGGGCCGCCCCACACGCGTGCCATGCATGTTATCAAGAGTTGCGCGACAAGACCACACTGTCACGCTAACGGGACTGGCGTGACAAGGTTTTCCACATCGGAAACGACGTCCGACGTGTAAGATTTTGTCACGCTAATGCATGTGGCATGATAGAGTTATTTGGTCACGCCAGCCCCGCTGGTGTGGCCAAAAGGATCAAGTGCAAATTTTATTTGGGTGGGAATATTATTAAAATATTTTATAAAAAAAGATTAAAAAATACAAAAATCCGCAGCCCCCCTCTCAATGGCAGATCCAGGGACTAAGGGAAGCTAAATAATAAAGGTTTAGGACTAGAGCTAGAAATTAATAGTGAATTTAAGGCTTATAAACAGTATTTTAGTGAAGAATTCAAGCTTAAAGGGGGGTTGGAGCCCATCCAGCCCCCCTTTTGGATCTGTCGCTGCCCCCTCCCCCTCTCTCCCCCCTTGAAGGCTGATTTCACCACTATATTAATGTAGCAGCAGCCTCAAATCACTATTAAATTTTGATTGCAAATCAACATCTTTATTATTTAGCGTCGCCCAACCCTGCCCCCCCCCCCCCTCCTCCCACATGTTTGGATCCGCCCCTGTATGACATGTTTGGATCGCTACAGAAACTAATTTAGCTAAGGACCTATTTGAAAGTCAATAAGCCAAATAATATCTTGCCTACCACTGAGCTAACAATTAGATATTAGCTAATTTTTCATGCCTAGTTAATGGTTAAACGAGCTGACCCAAACTGGGCCTGGGACCATTATTTCAATCTCTACAACTAATAGTTAGCAACTAAACATTAGCTACCTGTTTGGATTCTCACATAATAGCCCACTGCACCAGTCTGCCTGCTGAACACAGTTGATAATTAGCTGCTGACCCAAACTGGGCCTGGGACCATTTCGATATCGACAATGAATAATTAGCTTCTAAAAATTAGCTAAGAACCTATTTGGAACCTCAGCTACTAATAAGTCAGCTAACGTCTTGCCTATCATTAAGCTAGCAATTACTTCCTCCATCCCAAAATATAAGACATTTTACTTTTTCTATCCTAAGTTTGTCATCTTATTAAAAAAAACCTTATGAAAAAACTTAAAAATTTAAGTTATTCTTAAATTTCTTTTATTAATAAAGCAAGCCACGACAAAAGAAATGATATTTTGTAAAATTTTTAAATAAGACAAGTGGTCAAACTTGGTGAAAAAATCAAATGTCTTATAAATTAGGATAGATGGAGTAGATATTAGCTAATTTTTCTCGTCTAACACATTTAATAGTTAGCTGAGGTGACCAAACTAGGCATAGGCCCATTTGGATCCCTACAACTGATAGTTAGGTGCTAAAAATCAGCTAAGGACCTCTTTAGATCCCAGCGCTAATAAGCAACCAAGCTAATGTCCTGCCTTGTAACATATATAGTTAATAGTTGGCTGAGTTGACCAAACTGGTCCTTGCTTGGCTCATTTGCATCTCTACAACTTATAGTTAGCTACTAAAAATTCGCTAAGGCCCTTTTTGATCCTGAGTTAATAATCCAAATAATGTCTTACATATCACCAGTCTAACAATTAGCTATGGGTTGTTTTTTCACCTAGATAATAGTTAGCAGTTACTTTCTCCGTTCCAAATTATAAGTTGCTTTAATTTAAATTATAAGTTACTTTTATTTTTTTTAGTATATAGATTCTGCTATCTAAACATCTATTATATCTAGATAAAAAAACAAAATAAATGGTTATCAAGAAAAGTCAAAGGGACTTACAATTAGAATGATAAAAAAAAGTCAAAGTGACTTCTAGTTAGAACGGAGGGAATATATTGTTTGTCATAAATGTTCACCTAGCATTGATGCTAAGTAGACTTGTTACTAACTGCTCTACGATGTGATTATAAATAGGGGCTGCCTTTCTTATATTTATGTAAAAAAATGACAATCAAATTGAACCTAAGAGCATTTCCAGGAGTTCGGCATATGGGTTTGGCATTCTTAAATTTTTGGCAAAATGAGAAAACTACTTCTCTAATAGTTTGGCATCTTTCGCATGTTGGCAAATCTTGGTCGGTAGCGCCCATATATGCACTCTCTAATAGTTTGGCATCTTTTGCAAGTTGGCAAATCTCGGTCGATTATGCCCATATATGCATGCAGAGCGCCGGCCGCGCATCATAGTTTTCTCGTGCTTAGCAGGGCTCTTCGTTCGCTTAGCGGGTCTCTTTGTTTTGTTATTGGGTTTTTAGAAACAATTTTTTCCAAACTGTTGGAGATGAGATCTTTTTCTTCCCATATTATTCTGGGAGTTGGCCAATAATAAGATTTAGAAAATAAAATTTACCAAACAGTTGGAGGTGCTCTAACTCAATTGTTTTTTTTTGGTTGAACATCTATCTAGATTAAGTCTTTAACATGATATGGATGCTCATACTTTTATGAATTTATTCTAGAGTTTAACATTGCTATTCTTTTGGCCATCAATCTTGATATTTATCTGTCCAACTTAGTTCTTCAGAAAAAAAGTAGCTACTCTCTCCGTCGTCATAGAAATACTATTTTTTTTTCTTTGTGCGAATCAACTTTGACTAAATATATATAAAAAATATTAATATTTATGGTACATAACTAGTATCTTTGGAAAGATATTTAAATCTAATTTTCTAACAAATTTATTTGAAAATACAAATGTTGCACATATTTTCTAAGTCAATCTTGCAACACAAAAACTCAAAACAACGGTCTTTTTGGACCGAGGGAGTACGTATTTGTTGGCAGCCTTTCAATGTGGAGCGTACTTAGAGCATCTCCCACGCAATCTAAAAAAAAATACGACCAAAGAAACAGTTGTCCAACCATTGTTAACATATTGTGGGACATAAAAAAGCTATAACTCCATCAGTTCTCTAAAATTAAATCCCAAAAACTTCATCTTCTTCACTCGTGGTGGCTGCTAGCCAGAGCTGCGTCCCTGTGGCCAAATGGCTCGCATGGCAACTCCACTCACTCGGCATATAGGATATAATTCCATGGTTCACATCGAAAATTTCAACATGACCTCATTTGTAAGGCACAAGCGAAAAACATTGCATAGTCCATGCCTTGACCCTCATGCATGATAAACTCCTAATTGCAGATAATCTACAAAAGAAGGGATGGACGCATTAGGAGCACTGTGTCCATGCCCTTTTGCTAGAGTTGTTTGTGAACAAGTGTTGTCTTGGGAAAAACTTCAATGTCCAACTCCCACAACAAGAACTAGCTAACATGCATTGCCAAATGGTGGGAGGAGGCGGCAAGCAAGGTGACAAAGTAGGATCGAAAGTGGTTCAACGAAATCCTCATTTGCATTGTATGGAACATGTGGAAGGAGAGAAATAGGAGGATCTTAGAAAACAAATACAAAATAGCTCAGCAGGTGACCTCAGTAAGAAAACAGGATATCATCCAAAGCCACAGGGTTGTATTCTTTCACTGCTCTAGATCTAAACATCAGTGCCGGTTCAAAACCTCCATTGCTGTCGGATTTTGAATCAATACAACCAAATTGGCAGTGACGAGGGGGGCTCATGATTGCCATTCAAAACCAACAGTGATGAGATGCTCACATAACCCAAGAAGGGTCTGAAAAATAGCAAAAAAAAAAAAAAAATACTAGGAGAGACCGCACCAGATTTGTCACAAGTCACGCAATTTTCCACCTGAAAAATGTGTGCTCCGTGTCTACTGGTGCTCCAAATAGGATCTCTACCTTTGTGTGTTTGTTCTTTAATCACTCTATTTATAAGACACTTGTATCCATTCAGAATATTCGTCCTAGTCATTTAATGTTTATCTGATTTTGAAATACGTATATAGGATCCAAAATGAATTTGAATGAGAAAGTTGCCAACTACAAAGTTTCATAACTTTTCGAGATCTAAAACTTTGTTTTTCGTCATTTCTCCATCCGAGAACAACTGAAGAATCTGAATTTCTTATGTGAGAAAATTCAACCATAATTTTGCTTAGATAGATAATTTCAAGTGCAAAAGTTGTCAATCACAAAGTTGCACAACTTTTCAAATCAACAACTTTTGATTTGCGTGTTTATAAACCTGAGGTCGTTTTAAAATTCAAATTTTAAATTTTATAAATAGTTGGATAGATGATTTCAAATGAAAAAGTTATCAACTACAAAGTTGTATAACCTTTTGGCATCTACAGCTTTTGTGTTGGTTGCTTCTCCATCCGAATTCCTTAACTATCATTATACACTCGCTTATGAGTATAGAGCATATAGACTTCTTTAGTATTAACTTCTATGAAATTTTGTGATTCAAATGGAGGGACATCATAACGACTTCAAACAAAAAAAAGTTATAAACTACTTAGTTGCTTAACATTTTAAGATGTATAACTTTGTTTTGGCTGCTTCTCCATCCGAGATCCTTAAATACCACTACACACTCACTGTGACATAGAGCATATGGACTCCTTTGGTATTAACTCTACAAAATCTTGTCTTGTATATCTGGATAGCTAAACAATCTCCAATCAAAGCAGTTTCAACTGAGAAGTTATGAAGTTTGCCTTCATCGGATACATTTGAGAAAGTTATGGAGTTTTTTAAATAATATATCATAGTATTAGAGGTGCTTTTAGCCAAAAACCGGCAGTGATGACTCAATATCAGTGGTGGTTTAGTCAAAACCAGTAGTAATGTGAACCGCAGCGACCGAATATCAATATCGGTTGGTTCTATCAGTGGCGGTTTTAGCTACAAATCAATCAGCAGTAATGGGCTATGAGGCATTATGGCAGTGACGGGCCAGCACTAAATGTCGTCTGTAGTAGTGTTTGAAGGATAATTACCATTAGCACTACGACTTGCCTATCCTGTATCCTTCGATCATTTTGTATGTAAACCTTTTTACCATTACTTAATTGATAGAACGGCAGAGCTCCTGTTATTTATTTTTTTTTAAAAAAAACTTACACTACTAGAGAAAAGGGCTTTGGTCCAATTGCATTAGTCTCGGCCAAATTTGCATCTGAGACCAAAAAAGATTTAGTCCCAGTTTTGTCTAACAACTGGGACTAAATCCAATTACTAACGGCTATGGCAGTAGCATGGCAGCAGCCTTTTGCAGGCCCAGGGACCTTTACTCCCGGTTTGTGAAACTAACTGGGACTAAAGGTTTCTTTTTCTTCCCAGTTCGTGGTTGTAACTGGGACTAAAAGATATAGTCCCGGTTGCTATCTCAAACTGGGACTAATACTCAATCTTTAGTCCAGCTTTTAGTAACAAACTGGGACTAAAGTTCTGAGCATATGTACTAGCTTTATTCCTCCCCCAGCCCGAGCTTGAGCTAGCAGCAAGCTCTCTCTTTGTTCTTCATCTTCAAACTCCGGCCAGTCTACTCTCTGCTCTTCATCGTCGCCCCGCCATCTCGACTCTTCCATCCATTTTGCTATTCTAAAGGTAACCTACTTTGTCCTCTTTTATTTCATCCATGCCATTTCTTATTTCATGGTCTAGAATAGGAGAATTTTGTGGTTTTAGAATGGAAATATAGTGGTGGTTTTTTCTTTATTTGTATCATTTCTATGCACAAAGTGGAATGATAAACTTGCATGTTTGAATGAAGGTAGCTTATAGTAGTTCATCAAATTTTGCTAGATTTTTCATTCTTATAGTAGCTAATAATGGTGGATTTTTCTTCATTTTTTATGCCATTAATTTGAGATGAAAATACATGCCTTGATAAGTTAGAGCTTATAGTAATTCATGGTAGCTTATTACAAATTTAGAAATTTATAGTACTTGATGATAATAGTATAGTGAGTAGATGATGGTGACCGCTTCCAGTTCCTCGGGTTCCGGCTTGGATGGAGTTTGTAAGCGGCTGAGGCCGAACCTCCCTCTCATTCCGTCGGCAAGTGTGAGAAGAAGATTGTGTTGGAGTACCGAGTGAAGGATGGTGTCAATCAGGGGCGTATCTTCTACACGTGTGCGGATCGCAATGTAAGTTGTATTTGTAATGTTTGTTTATGTTTTGTAGCCATTATATTTTCATGATCATTTTGCATTGATTAACGGTCTACTCATTTGGTTTTCTAATTTCAGTGGGATGGCACTTTGGATCTTGTAGCGGTTGGTACTTGGACGAAGACTATGTTGCGCATATCAAAAAGTATCATGTGAAGCGGCGGCTAAAGGCGGCTAAGGCTGGCGATGAGGGTGGAAGTGTGGATGATGATGCAAAGTGAGCCAGCAAAAAGAAGCCTAGCATCGATGATCTATCTATTTTGGTTGGAATTGGTCGTGAAATCCTTTTTGTGCTGAAGTGCATTTTAGGTTTATTAGTTGTCCTAGTGCTACTTCTCATCGTGCCACATTAATTGTATGTAGCCAGCCTTCAATAAAAGGGGGTTTGGGGTGTAATAATCATGTTGATTGATGAATATTAGTGATCTTTTTTTATGTGTGTTGTATGTCATGTAACGCAGATGAGCTGACAATGGATGTACAACATCGACCGTCGCTCCCCACAGTTCATTATGGGCATGCATGATTTCCTCAATGTGGCCAAGGCAAGCATGCACAATGGTTTCATGTGCTGCCCATGTGTCATATGCAAGAATGAGAAGGATTATTCTTCCTCTAAGGTGCTTCGCAAACACCTTTTTAGGTCAGGTTTCATGCCAAACTATATTTGTTGGACTAAGCACGGAGAACACGGTGTTATAATGGAAGAACATGAAGAAGAAGAAGAAGAAGAAGAAAGGAATGGTGACTACAATATTTTTTATAGTTTTGCTGAGTACGATGCCTTTGGTGATATTGCAATGGGGGAAGTTGATGAACAGGGAGTGGCTGAAGAAGAGGCTGTTGGTATTTCTTAGCAAAAGCAGCCAAATCCGCAAGCGCACGGAATTACCGTCATAGCACTTCACCCGGTGATAGACAGGGTATCGTAATCTCACGAAGAACGGTTGTGTCTAGTCAACTAGCTTAGTCCGCCCTGGTGGGTTGAAGAGAAGAGATCCTGGGTAGTGAGGTTTTCCTACGGTTTAGATTCTCTATTCAAAGATAATCTTACCTACTACACTCTTGCTTCGGGCACCGGATAGCACCTAGTCTGCTAAATGATGACGGCATGTAGCTCTACGCCACACCCGAACGTGGGGGAATATGTAACATCCCTGTTAAACCAACACCCAAAAATCTCAACATTCAAAAACTTTTTTGAAAGCTAACCCATGCTTGGTGAGTGTCATGTAGGAAACCCTCTTTTATTAAGTGGAATTAGCTCCTATGCATCATTAGAGGCATATGCATTTAAGCTTTCTCTAATTTATACCATGTGATTTGGTTTTCCTTCGGAATTTCTTGTGATGCTCTTTTTCCTCTTGTTAAGTTGTTGGTGACATGTGTGCAACCAAGTGGGGCCCACCCCCGACCACCCCTAGGATACCTTAAGTGGACCCCACCAAAGAAGGTATATGTATATGTACATATATGTGTACACCTAGTGGCTAGCCTTGTAAAGAAAAATGGAAAAAGAAAAGGAGAAGGGAGGGAGGAAACCAACCAGGCCGGTTGGCTCGGCCCGCCCCGCCCTCACCCCCCCACCGCCGCGCCTTCTCGCGGCTTTACTGCACGCGCCCCCTTGACCCAAAGACGCCTTGACCCGGCTAAGCGCCCGTGCCCCCTTCTCTTCCCCGCAAGGCCCGGCTAGGCGCAAAGGCCCGCGCCGTGCGCGGCGCTGCCTTGGCGCTCCGCGCCCCATTCTCCTCACGGCGCCGATGACAGGCGGGCCCGAGGACCCCACCTGTCATCCCCTTCCTTTTCCCCTTCCCCCCTTTTCTTCTCCGCCGAGGCCGCGACGCCGAAGGGAAAGCAGCCATCTCGGCCGTCCCCTGTTTGAATCGCCCCGCGCCCCCTCGGATGGTCGCCACGTCCGCGCCTCCCATGCCGGCCTTGCACCGGGTCACAACAAGCCGCACCCATGGGGCCACCGTGGTGACGCCACCGCGGCGCCCGCCCACCTTTTTTGCCGGCCGCCGCTCCACGGAATTGGGCGGCGCCCGCGCCCTCGACACCATCCCGCCCCTCCAAACCCCTAGCCCGGCACGCGTGGATGGCCTCCACGTGCCCCGGGGCACCGTGCGCCCGTCCACCGCATTCCATGGCCGCCGCCCGCCTATAAATGGGGCACCTCCGGTGCCCTAGCTCTCCTTCCGCACCCCGCCGCCACTAGTGGCATTCGCCACACCACACCAAGCCAAAGAGGGCCGGGAAGGAACGCGGAGGGAGGGCCGCCGCCGAGAACCGCTACGCCCGAGCCGTCACGGAGGGGAGGAGCGACGCCGCCCGATCGGCTACGTCACGCAGCAGCTCGGCACGGCACGGCGTCGACTCGTCACGGCAGCGCCTCTCCTGCACCACTACCCTCTCTACGCCGACACCTACGGTGAGCACCCCTTCGCCCGCCCGCGCGTTTTACCCGACCGGGCGCGTTGCCGCGAGCCCCGCTGGTGGCTCGGCGCCCGCGCCTCCGAGCACCGCGCGCGCGCCGCGCGCCGCAGCGCCGCCGCATCGCTGGGCGCGGGGCGACGCCGCACGAACTCGCCGCGCGGGTTCACGGGTCGCCCCGCGTCCCCGGCGTCCACGCCGTGCCGCCCGCGGCGCGCGCCGCCGTGGCGCGGCCGTTCCACCGCGTGTTAGCCACCGTAGGCGCATCCGATGGGTGGGCGGCGTCGCCTCGCCCCCGCTCTCTTAGCCACCCACACCGCGGGGTTGGACGGCCCCGCCTCCCACCTTTCCACCGGCGCCATCGCCGCCCCGAGCTCCACCGCGCGCTCACGCGAGCGGACTCCGCCGCGAGGGATGGTAGCCGCCGTCACCTCGATCAATCATGCGCGACCCCAATTGGAAAAAAAAGGCGCCCTTTTTTTGCACCAACTTCACCCCGGGCGGCTAGCGCCGCCACCACCGTCTTCCGGCGCCGATGGCGTGGCAGCGCCCGCATGCACCTTCACCGTGGCTTGAGCACGGGGAAGGCGTAGCCCGGGGGCCGCCACGAGCCCCTACACCGCTTGACACGCCAGCGCACTCACGCGAGCATTCGATGGATCCGTCGCCACCGTGCTCCGGCGAGCCGCCGCGACCTCGCCGTCGGCCGCTTAGAGGACCAAACCGCCCCTTTTCACCCCTAGGTACACGCGGTCGGAGAGTGGAGGAGCCAACCAGCCCCTGACAGCCGAGGGCCACCCGAGTAGTCGCGCTGAAGCGAAGCCTCCGCCGGCCCGGCGGCTCGCTCGGCGTAGAACAGGAGGGGGAGGAAGAGCCCCGCGGGTTCTGGGCTCGGTCCATGGGGGCCGAGGAAAAGAGGGAAGGTGGGCGCGGTCCACCGTGAGCCGGGAGAGTGGCTCATGGTGCACCAGCGCCCGATCCACCGTGCACCGCTCCATGAGCCGCGGCCCGGATGAGGCCCAAGCCCGCCACGTGGCCGCCCTCCTTGCTCGACACGTGTCCGGGCCGGGCCGGTCCAACCCGGCCTTGATCCGGCCCACCTAGGCCCAGTCCGAGCCCGGTCGGAGTTGACCGTTGACCGGTCAACGTTGACCGTTGACCTGGCCCCACCGGTCAGTGACCCCACCAGAGCCGGCCAATCACAACTTGCCACGTGTCACCTATTTTCGGAAAATAATAAAATGAATTTCTCTTTTTCAGATATGAATTAATCTTCGGAAAATCATAATAAATCCATTTTAACTCCGAAAAATATGAAACCAGTGCCCAAATTTTTCTAAAAATGAGCTCTAGGTCATAGGCCTATCCATGAGTGCATTTGCTTCTTTTGGATTTCAGTTGCTTCTTTGTGCACCTCTATAGGAGCCGCTAAATGCGGTGTTATGTCACGCTTTTCAGAGACGGAGGAGCTGCTGACTGAGGAAGGAGTGGACTACGAGTACACCGAGGACCTGGGAGACGACCCGACTGCAGGTGCCACGTCCCACCTAACCTCTTAGCCCCTATCTAGACATGCAATAACTAGAAATGCTAGCGCTCTATTAATTGTTGCTTGCTGCTGTTTATAGGATGCATGGTAGATTGTTTGAATCAGCCTATGCCTTGTCGAAACTGATCCCCTGCATACCCGCTGCTAGGATTAGACTCGCGCTTATCATGTTTATCTTGATGCTACTCACTTATTACTATCTTTACTGTTAATGTATCATGACTGTGAGTGGCTAAGGCACGTGGTGCCGAAGATGTGGAAACCGGGACTTTGGGAGAGATCTTGGCGTGAGTCTTGGGTGTGTAGTGAGGGTTGTGTCGACTGGGCAGGATCTGGGGCAAGTCGCAAGGACAAGCCATGCCGGGGGAGTGTGATCTGGGCACTCTCCATGTGAGAATACCTGTGGCGGGTATAGTTTTGGGAGAAGTTCCAGGAGGAGTGCCTTTGTGGTACGAATTGCCGGGATGGGAGGTGCCGTTGAGGCACGGGGCAATGGGCCCCTGTGAAGATGTCCTGCCTAGTCACCCCTAAGGACTGGTATGTTGTGAGAACCTGTTCATAGGACCACTCGTGCACACCACTGCCTCGATGGGCGGGAAACGACTTGACTTGGCGGTTAGCCCCCCCGCCATTACTACTAGGTTGTCAGGTGATAGTGTAGGGAGGTACGGGTGTCGAGACCCACACCCTCCTGAGACAGCGTGGTGCCCTCTGGGATCCGGCGCCACGTCTCACAGTCTCAGCGTGCCGGTGGACTCCGGGGTGACCCAGAGCTAAGTGGTAGGATGGCAGTGGGCCCGTTGGACGGCAGCTCGGTATCAGCCTAGGCGAGGCGCATCGCCGATGATGGTGATCTTATGGTTCCAGGTGTACACACTCTGCAGAGTTGATCGATCTATACGTATAGCCGTGTCCACGGTTACGGACATCCCTATGTTTCCACCCCCTCATGATTAGCGAGCGGAGTCCTTTTCTCTTCTCTCCCCCTGGGTGTGGTGTTATCCGGCCTAGGGCCGTTGAGGCGAGGAGGAGCGGGAGTCGTCCTCGTCGACTTGAGTGAGAGTGTGGTGTGTTATGTGGATGGTTATGGATGGGATGGATGGGAGGAGTATGGATATAGACGGGTTAAAACTTGACAAATACTATTTAATTATGTTAATGCATAGGAAACCCAGAGCCTCAATTAGGACTCTTGATTACCCTTGCATCCACCTACCATATAGCAAGCTTCATTCATATGGGTGGGATTAGTGGCCAGTACAAATCGTACTGATACATTGTGGTTCAGGGGAAAACATCGAGTGGGAGACCGACGAGGATGACGAGGAGGAGTAGGAGTCTCGTGCTACGTGCAAGTGGATGACGTGTCGATCCGCTTCTACCTACCTTATGCTTTTCTGTATGTGTGTGTGAGTGTGATTCTGCCTTGAAGGCGATGTAATAAAGTACTTAAATCCTGCTACTTGTACTCTCTAAGTTAATTATTCCGCTTGTATGCGCACTTTGGTCCCGGCCCGATTTGTCGATGATGGCGATGAGCCCTTCGAGGCCATTGCATTATTGTATGCACCGTGACTTTTCCCTTCGAGGAAAAGCGGGTTGTTTCAGTTGGTTTATCAAGAGCCATACTTGCCCGTAGGGACGAGACCTCTAGAAATGGCCGATAGATTAGGATGAATTCTTTGTCTTCGGTTATATTTACCGACCGTGCATCTTTTTATGCATGGCTTATCTTATATTCTAAACCTAAAAGTTGCCTTTTACCAATGCAGCTATGGAGACGCCGAACGAGTTGAGGACCAACGGGATGCACTATGGTGGGTTCGCCAAGGCTGCTGCTTGCAGGGTGCTACTGGACCTCGGGGTTAATCCCGAGCAGGTCCAGTACGTCATCCGCGGGGAGAGGGGCATCGTTGCCATCTCCATCGAGGTGCCGCCGAGTGAGAACTGGCCGCACATCCGTGGTTTCACGGAGCTGGAGGTAGACACCACCGTCGACATGTGCGTTCAGTCCATTGCGCGCACGGCCCTCCGTACCATGTGCCGCAACTCCCGCCAGCTTGCGCGCGGACCTTTCGCATGCTTTGCCCGAGGCCGACACCGACTCCGGCGCTCCGACCTGCCGAGGCTCACCGACATCGTCGAGCCGGTCGGACCCAGGCTGGTCCGCATGCTGGGCGTGACCTCCAGCTACGCTCTCGCCCGGGATCGTTACATAACGACCTTGGAGGCCGAGAACCGCCGGTCACAGAGCTTCTGCTCAAGACCGATGACATCGTCGCCGAGATGGAGGGGACGAGCTTCGATGCGCAAGACGAGCTGAGCTGGGAGAGAGAGAGCCGTCGCTCCAAGGAGGCCATGCTCGAGAGGGAGAACGAGCGACTCAGGATGGAGATCGCCAACCTCCGAGACCAGGTTGGGGACTTCGGGGCTCCGCAACCACTACTTGGACAGCCGCGTCCTTGAGCTCGAGAGTACCCCGGCTCGTACCACGGAGGCCCTCCTTGGGGGCGAGGGACGCCACCAGAACTTCAACCTCCGCTACACAGGGCTTCTGAACGAGGTCAACTGGGGAAGAAGAGGATCACTCGGGGAGCGCAGACCATGCACGGAACAACGTGCTCCACCAGTGCAGCTCATGAAGAGCGAGCGCATCGCTCACGACCGGCTCCGCCGTGTGGAGAAGGCCTGGAGGAGGTCGGACAAGCGGCGCGTCGACGAGTACCACCAGCTGCAGCAGGCTGTGCCCGCCGTGTACCATCGTCCGCCCTTCGTCGAGGACTTCCGCCCGCACAGGAGCCTGCTCAACCTGTGAGCCGCCGACACCGCCCACTGCCGACCTGGCTGGGACTCCCCAGATGGAGTCAGCAGCCTCCTTCACCAACCGGCTGTACTGGCCTGTTGAGCCTTCCACCCCTGCACCACCACCACCTCCACCAGTCGAGCAGCACCACCTTGGGCCCGAGCCTGCTACCCCACTCTCTCCAGCTACCCCACCTTACGACACCTAGGTGTTCTACCCATGCTTCTAGTAGTGTAGATTAGCATCCTTACATGTTGCCCTGCGTGGCACTGGAGACATGTCTCACCTACCCAAGGATAGAGTAATTGTCACCCTTTTGGAGCCTACCTGCGAGTAGAGTGTTTCTCGCGAGTCTTCTAAGCGTAGCTGCTAGAGACATCGCCATGTAATAAAATGAATGTAATGGATGCTTGGATTTTATGCAATCTTTATGGATCTTTATGCTTCTTTGATTGAGTGTACTATTAGCGTTTTTCTAATTAATTGACTAACAACTTAACCACCCAATTTTAATGCAAGCTTGGTATCTTTAATCAACCCCTCTAACAGATGTCCCTCCGCCGCTCTAGCCGCTTGTTGAACCGCCCGCAGACGCCAATGCCGGCAGTTCGAGGTCGTGGACGTGGTCGCGGGCGTGGCCGCCGTGGCGCCGGCCGCGTCGGACACGTTCCGATCAACTTCGAGGAGGACGAGGTTGTCGTGGAGGACGTTCCTGAGGAGAACGAGGCGCCACAGCCCGCACCAGCTGGGGGTGCTGCACCTAACCCACCACCGGCTGGAGGTGCTGTCCCTGACCCACCACCGGCCGGAGGCGCCGCTCCACCGCCACCGCCGCCTCCACCTCCGCCGCCGCCCCCGCTCTTGGCTGAGGTCATGCAGCGCCAGACCCAGCTGTTGGAGACCCTGGCTGAGGGAGTCCTTCGCCGCCACGGAGGTCCACCCAACGACTTCCAGCGCAAGCTTGAGGGCTTTCTGAAGCTGAGGCCACCGACCTTCGACAACTCCGACGACCCCATCGTCGCCCTCGACTGGCTCAAGGAGATCGTGAAGAACCTCGACCTCACCACCTGCACGGACGAGGAGTGTGTGGCCATCGCCGCACACCAGCTCGTCGGAGCTGCACGTGCGTGGTGGGACAGCTTCTGCGACATGCACGCAGACCCCGCGCACATCACCTGGGAGGAGTTCGAGGAGGCCTTCATCGAGTACCACGTGCCAGAGGGGGTGATGGACGCCAAGGTGGAGGAGTTCCACAACATCCAGCAGGGATCCCAGAAGATCCAGGAGTACGGCAACCGCTTCACCTCCATGATGCGGTATGCCCCCGGCGATACCGACACAGAAAAGAAGAAAATGTACTTCTTCAAGAAAGGTCTCAACACGCGCATCAAGCTTTCTCTCTCCGGGCACACCTGCCACACCCTCCGTGAGATGATGAACAAGTGCCTGGAGATCGAGAAGGATCGCTTGGAGGCTGACCTGTCGAAGGAGAAGAAGAAGAGACGTTTCGAGGGGTCGTCCCGCACCTCCGCTCCATAGAGGTCGCGTGGAGGGCTGCCCTCGCACCTCCGCACCCGCACCGTCAAGCGTGCTGCGCCTACCGTGAGCCAGGGTGGTGGTACCTACACCACCAACTACCCCCGCCCCGCTCGAGTACGCGAGCGCGTGGAAGACCCCCTCGCACCGAGCACGTGGAAGGCTGCCGCGTCTACCCCCACAGGCGGCATCCCTTTCACTTGCTTCGGGTGTGGCAAGCCCGGCCACAAGATTCTCGACGCCCGACAGAAAGATCTGGCCGCTACACCGACGGCTCCAAAGACGGAGGCCGCCCGTCCCAGCGACGCCCACGAGTGTGCCCGGAGCCACCCGCGGCCACCCGACCCACCTCACGCCAGAGGGCGCCCAGGGACGCCCCGGCGTGGTGTACGGTATGTTCATGGTTAACGGAGCTAAGGCTTCGGTGCTTTTTGATTCTCGGTGCTACATGCTCATACATATCATCCAAGTTTGCACGAGAAATCACGTACCCGTCACTCCACGACGGGGAGCTATTGTAACAAGTTCCCCCTTGGGAAACTTGAGGTGTACGCACAAATGTCAGGGAGTGAGAATAAACATCGAGGGTCACCCTTTTCTAGCCAACCTCACCCTTCTTCCTTCTAACGGTCTAGATGTCATCTTGGGGATGGATTGGTTAACCCAAAGACAAGGGTGTGATCTCATGCTCACCCAGTATGTAGAGTTTACCCATCCCAAGGGTCATGTAATCAGTGTGAGCCCAACCACGGCAAAACGGTCTCCCATGTTGTGTGCCCTAGAGGCCCAAACCATGGAGGACGTACCTGTAGTATGTGAGTATCCGGATGTGTTTCCCGAGGAGTTGCCGGGAATGCCACCGGATCGTGATGTGGAGTTCGTGATCGACCTTCTGCCTGGTACGGGACCGATTGCCAAACGACCCTACCGCATGTCGGTCGACGAGCCGGAGGAGCTCAAGAAGCAGCTTAAGGAGCTTTCCGACAAAGGGGTACATTAGGCCTAGTGCTTCCCCTTGGGGATCTCCCCCTGTTCGCTCGTAAAGAAGAAAGATGGCTCGATGAGGATGTGCATAGACTACAGGAATCTAAGTGCCGTGGATCGTCAAGAACAAGTACCCTCTTCCAAGGATCGATGACTTGCTTGATCAGTTGAGGAATGCCAAGTTCTTCTCCAAGATTGACCTCCGATCAGGGTACCACCAGATGAAGATCCGGCCTGAAGATATACCCAAGACAGCCTTTGTTACACGGTACGGGCAGTATGAGTTCACGGTAGTGTCGTTTGGGCTCACTAATGCCCCGGCCTACTTCATGAACATGATGAACAAGGTGTTCATGGACGAGTTAGACAAGTTCATCATCGTGTTCATTGATGACATACTCGCCTACTCGGCTTCACCGAGGAACACGAAACAAAGATCGAGGACGTTGCTTGAGAAGCTAAGGCAGAATCAGCTCTATGCCAAGTTCAGCAAATGTGAGTTCTGGCTCGAAGAAGTTGCATTCTGGGACATGTGCTCACCGCCGAAGGGGTGGCAGTGGATCCAGCCAAGATTGAAGCCGTGAAGGCATGGGAGCAGCCCACGCAACGTGACCGACATTCGGAGTTTTCTTGGTTTAGCGGGCTACTACCGCCGCTTCATCGAGAACTTTTCCAAGATTGCAAGACCCATGACCAATCTCTTGAAGAAGACCAATGAGTTTGAATGGACTCGGGATTGTGAGAGAAGCTTTCGGACTCAAAGGAGAAACTTACCACTACCCCCGTGCTAGCCTTGCGGATATTCGCCAGACTTCGTGATCTCATCATGATGCTTCCGGCCATGGCTTGGGGTGTGTCCTTATGCAAAATGGAAAAGTGATCGCTTATGCCTCCCGACAGCTGAAGCAACACGAGCAACGCTATCCGACACATGATCTTGAGCTTGCAGCAGTTGTACACGCTTTGAAGATCTGGAGGCACTACTTGATTGGCAACAAGTGCGACATCTACACCGATCACAAAAGCCTAAAATACTTCTTCACCCAGGAAGATCTAAATATGAGACAGCGAAGATGGCTGGAATTGATCAAGGACTACAACCTGGAGATCCACTATCATCCGGGGAAGGCTAATGTAGTCGCAGACGCGCTGAGCCGCAAGAGCTATTGCCACTACCTCACGACGAGTACCACCCCCCCGAGCTATGTCGTGAGATGGAGAAGCTCCAGCTAGAGGAAGTGCCGAGGAGTCAGATGAACTTTCTGAGAGTGCAAAGGCAATCTTGAAGAGAGAATCCGCAAGGCCCAAGAGACCTGCCCCGAGATCACGAGTTTCGAGAGCTCATGAGGATAGGCAAGTGTCCTGAATTCGAGAGAAGACGGACAAGGCACAATCATGTACAAAGATCGGTAATGCATGTACCCCTAGACGAGAAGCTACGGGAAGAGATTCTGTCAGAAGGGCATGACTCCAAGTTCTGCATACACCCAGGGAGCACCAAGATGTACAACGATCTCAAGAAGACCTTCTGGTGGAGAGGCATGAAAGCAGACATTGCGGGACATGTGGCAAGATGTGATATATGCAACCGTGTCAAGGCCGAGCATCAAAGACCTGCTGGTCTACTGAACCCGCTCGACGTGCCAACCTGGAAGTGGGAAAGCATATCGATGGACTTCATAGTCGGGCTGCCCCGCTCTCCAAAGGGGCATGATTCTATTTGGGTGATAGTCGACAGGTTGACGAAAGTGGCCCACTTCATTCCAGTGAGCAACAGGCAGCAGACCGACGCTCTAGCAGACCTGTATATCAAGGACATCTTGAGGTTACACGGGGCTCCCACAAGTATCGTGTCTGATAGAGGAAGCCAGTTCGTATCTCAGTTCTGGAAGAGCCTTCACAAGGCAATCGGCACCCGACTCGATTACAGCACCGCTTACCACCCACAGACGGATGGGCAGACAGAAAGAGTAAACCAAATCCTGGAGGACATGCTGAGGGCTTGTGTACTCAAGTATGGGAAGGATTGGGAGAGCTGCTTGTCTCACGCAGAGTTCTCTTACAACAACAGCTACCAAGCTAGTATCAAGATGTCACCTTTTGAGGCCCTTTATGGAAGGAAATGCCGGACCCCACTCATGTGGTCTGAAGTGGGCGAGAGGTCGTTCTTTGGACCCGCCAAGATTCAAGAGGCTGAAGCAGGAGTTGCTCAAGTGCAAGAGAACTTGAGAGTTGCGCAAAGCAGACAAAAGAGCTATGCCGACAAACGGAGGAGAGACCTCGAGTTCGTAAAAGGGGACTATGTCTACCTTAAGGTATCCCCACTTCGAGGCACCCGCAGATTCCACGTGAAAGGAAAATTGGCCCCCAGGTTTGTCGGACCCTACAAAATCAGCCATAGGGTTGGCAAATTGGCGTACAAGCTCGAGCTGCCAGATGAGCTGATAGGAGTACACCCCGTGTTCCATGTCTCTCAACTCCGCAAATGCTTAAAGGTGCCAGATCAACAGGTGCCCACGGACATCTTGGATCTCCAAGACACGCTTGAGTACAAGGAGCACCCCACGTGTATCCTTGATAGAGCAACCAAGGAGACTCGAAGCACCACAATCCCCATGTGCAAGGTTCAGTGGAGCAACCACACCGAGAGAGAGGCCACGTGGGAAAAGGAGTCAGAACTCCGGATGCTTTACCCCTACCTCTTCGAAAGGTACGCTTTCTTCTGAATCTCGGGGACGAGATTCTCGTAAGGGGGGGAGTCTGTAACATCCCTGTTAAACCAACACCCAAAAATCTCAACTTTCAAAAACTTTTTCGAAAGCTAACCCATGCTTGGTGAGTGTCATGTAGGAAACCCTCTTTTATTAAGTGGAATTAGCTCCTATGCATCATTAGAGGCATATGCATTGAAGCTTTCTCTAATTTATACCATGTGATTTGGTTTTCCTTCGGAATTTCTTGTGATGCTCTTTTTCCTCTTGTTAAGTTGTTGGTGACATGTGTGCAACCAAGTGGGGCCCACCCCTGACCAGACCCTAGGATACCTTAAGTGGACCCCACCAGCAAGGTATATGTATATGTACATATATGTGTACACCTAGTGGCTAGCCTTGTAAAGAAAAATGGAAAAAGAAAAGGAGAAGGGAGGGAGGAAACCAACCAGCCGGTTGGCTCGGCTTTGCCCTTGTAGCCTCAGACCCACCACCAGCCGCCTTCTTCGCGGCAACGCACGCACGCGCAGCCCAGCAGAAACCAGCGGCCCGGCTAGCGCCCCCGTGCCCCCTTCTCTTCCCCGCAAGGCCCGGCTAGGCGCAAAAGGCCCGCGCCGTGCGCTGCACGCGCGCGCCCCCCCATTCTCCTCACAGCGCCGATGACAGGCGGGCCCGAGGACCCCACCTGTCATCCCCTTCCTTTTTCCCCTTCCCCTGCTTTTCTTCTCCGCCGAGCCGTCGCGACGCCGAGAAGGGAAACAGCCATCTCGGCCGTCCCTGTTTGAATCGCCCCGCGCGCCCCCTCGGATGGTCGCCACGTCCGCGCCTCCCATGCCGACGCACCGGGTCACGACAAGCCGCACCCATGGGGCCACCGTGGTGACGCCACCGCAGCGCCCGCCCACCTTTTGCCGGCCGCCGCTCCACGGAATTGACGCGCCCGCGCCCTCGACACCATCCCGCGCCCTCCAAACCCCTAGCCCGGCATGCGTGGATGGCCTCCACGTGCCCCCCTTGGCACTGTGCGCCGTCCCACCGCATTCCATGGCCGTCGCCCGCCTTATAAATGGGGCACCTCCGGTGCCCTAGCTCTCCTTCCGCACCCCACTCACCACTAGTGGCATTCGCCACACCACACCAAGCCAAAGAGGGCCGTGAAGGGAACGCGGAGGGGGGAGGGCTGCACGCCGGAATCGCTTACACGCCGGAGCTGTCACGCCGGAGCCGAGGAGGACGACGCCGCCACGATCGGCCACGCCACCGCAGCAGCTCGCACGGGCACGGCGCCGACTCGCCACGGCAGCGCCTCTCCGCGCACCACTACCCTCTCTACGCCCGACACCTGGCGGTGAGCACCCCTTCGCCGCCGCGCCGCGTTTTACCCCCGGATCGGAAGCAGCTGTTGCCGAGCCCCACTGGTGGGAGCTCGACGCCGCCCGAGCAACCGAGACGCTGCGACGCCAAGACGCTGCGGCGACGCCAAGACGAACTCACCGAAGCGCTGGTTCACCGGGTCGCCCTGGGCGTCCCCGGCCGCGCCACGCCGTGCCGCCACGCCGAGCGCCGCCGTGGCTTGCCGTTCCACCGTGTGTTAGCCACCGTAGGCGCATCCGATGGGTGGGCGAGCGTCGCCGCCCCCGTGCTCTTAGCCGCCCACACCGCGGGGGTTGGACGGCCCCGTCTGTCCACCTTTCCACCGGCGCCATCGCCGCCAGAGCTCCACCGCGCGCTCACGCGCGGAGCGGACTCCGCCGCGAGGGATGGTAGCCGCCGTCACCTCTGATCAATCATGCGCGACCCCAATTGGAAAAAGGGGCGCCCTTTTTGCACCAACTTCACCCGGGCGGCTAGCGCCGCCGACCACCGTGTCTTCCCCGGCGCCGATGGCGTGGCCGCGCCCGCATGCACCTTCACCGTGGCTTGAGCACAAGGAAGCTGTAGCCTGGGGGCCGCCACGAGCCCCTACACCGCTTGACACGCGCACTCACGCGAGCATTCGATGGATCCGTCGCCACCGTGCTCCGGCGAGCCGCCGCGACCTCGCTGTCGGCCGCTTAGAGGACCAAACCGCCCCTTTTCACCCCTAGGTACACGCGCCGGAGAGTGGAGGAGCCAACGAGCCCCCGGACAGCCGCTGAGGGCCACCCGAGTAGCCGCTGAAGGAAGCCCGCCGGGGCGGCTCGCCCGGCGTAGAACAGAGGAGGGGGAGGAAGAGCCCCGCGGGTTCCGTGGGCTCGGTCCATGGGGGCCGAGAGGAAAAGAGGGAAGGTGGGCGCGGTCCACCGTGAGCCGGGAGAGTGGCTCACGGTGCACCAGCCCCACCGTCCACCCACCCCGCCCGTGAGCCGCGGCCCGATGAGGCCCAAGCCCGCCACGTGGCCGCCCTCCTGCTCGACACGTGTCCGGCCGGCCAGCCCAACCCGCCCCGATCCCGCCCACCTAGGCCCAATCCGAGCCCCGGGTCGGAGTTGACCGTTGACCGGTCAACGTTGACCGCTGACCTGGCCCCACCGGTCAGTGACCCCACAGAGCCGGCCAATCACAACTTGCCACGTGTCACCTATTTTCGAAAATAATAAAATGAATTTCTCTTTTTGAATATGAATTAATCTTCTGAAAATCATAATAAATCCATTTTAACTCCGAAAAATATGAAACCAAAGGCCCAAATTTTTCTAAAAATGAGCTCTAGGTCATAGGCTTATCCATGAGTGCATTTGCTTCTTTTGGATTTCAGTTGCTTCTTTGTGCACCTCTATAGGAGGCGCTAAACGCGGGTTATGTCACGCTTTTCGAGACGGAGGAGCCGCCGACCGAGGAAGGAGAGGACTACGAGTACATCGAGGACCCGGGAGACGACCCGACCGCAGGTGCCACGTCCCCACCCAACCTCTTAGCCCCTATCTAGACATGCAATAACTAGAAATGCTAGCGCTCTATTAATTGTTGCTTGTCTGCTTTTTATAGGATGCATGGTAGATTGTTTGAATCAGCCTATGCCTTGTCGAAACCGATCCCCTCGCATACCCGCCGCTAGGATTAGACTCGCTTATCATGTTTATCTTGATGCTACTCACTTATTACTATCTTTACTGTTAATGTATCATGACTGTGAGTGGCTAAGGCACGTGGTGCCGAAGATGTGGAAACCGGGACTTTGGGAGAGATCTTGGCGTGAGTCTTGGGTGTGTAGTGAGGGTTGTGTCGACTGGGCAGGATCTAGGGCAAGTCGCAAGGACAAGCCATGCCGGGGGAGTGTGATCTGGGTACTCTCCATGTGAGAATACCTGTGGCGGGTATAGTTTTGGGAGAAGTTCCGGGAGGAGTGCCTTTGTGGTACGAATCGCCGGGACGGGAGGTGCCGTTGAGGCACGGGGCAATGGGCCCCTGTGAAGATGTCCTGTCTAGTCACCCCTAAGGACTGGTATGTTGTGAGAACCGGTTCATAGGACCACTCGTGCACACCACTCGTTCCTGATGGGCGGGAAACGACTTGACGGTTAGCTAGCCCCCCCCCGCCATTACTACTAGGTTGTCGTGATAGTGTAGGGAGGTGCGGGTGTCGAGACCCACACACCCTCCCGAGACAGCGTGGTGCCCCCCGGGGATCCGGCGCCCCGTCTCACAGCCTCGGCGTGCCGGTGGACTCGGGGTGACCCAGAGCTGAGTGGTAGGATGGCAAGTGGGCCCGTTAGGCGGCAGCTCGGTATCAGCCTAGGCGCGAGGCGCATCGCCGATGATGGTGATCTTATGGTTCCAGTGTGTACACACTCTGCAGAGTTGATCGATCTATACGTATAGCCGTGTCCACGGTTCTTTATTATCCCTATGTTTCCACCCCCTCATGATTAGCGAGCGGAGTCCTTTTCTCTTCTCTCCCCCTGGGTGTGGTGTTATCCGGCCTAGGGCCGTTGAGGCGAGGAGGAGCGGGAGTCTTCCTCGTCGACTTGAGTGAGAGTGTGGTGTGTTATGTGGATGGTTATGGATGGGATGGATGGGAGGAGTATGGATATAGACGGGTTAAAACTTGACAAATACTATTTAATTATGTTAATGCATAGGAAACCCAGAGCCTCAATTAGGACTCTTGATTACCCTTGCATCCACCTACCATATAGCAAGCTTCATTCATATGGGTGGGATTAGTGGCCAGTACAAATCGTACTGATACATTGTGGTTCAGGGGAAAACATCGAGTGGGAGACCGACGAGGATGACGAGGAGGAGTAGGAGTCTCGTGCTACGCGCAAGTGGATGACGTGTCGATCCGCTTCTACCTACCTTATGCTTTTCTGTATGTGTGTGTGAGTGTGATTCCGCCTTGAAGGCGATGTAATAAAGTACTTAAATCCTGCTACTTGTACTCTCTAAGTTAATTATTCCGCTGTATGCGCACTTTGGTCCCGCTGATTTGTCGATGATGGCGATGAGCCCTTCGAGGCCATTGCATTATTGTACGAAAACTGTGACTTTTCCCTTCAAGGAAAAGCGGGTTGTTTCAGAATACAACGGATGTTAGGGCTGTCACCACCTAACACCTACCCCTCACTCATGGAGTGTGAGGCAAATGAGGGTAACCTATAACTTAGACACCACGTCTACGTTATCGATTACTATTCTAGCATTGGCCAGGAACATCCGTCTTTATCAGGAGTCCTCTACTAGAACATCCGCTATTAAGGCAAGTAGCAGACAACGAACCCGCAAGAATGTAATACGTAAGATAACACGAATAGAGACTCACCACCATAGTAGAACACGGACCTTATACTCCAAGCAGTATATGGCCGTAGAGGTACACGTCGAGGGGGAGCCGACACGTCCGGCACTCCGCCTCCTCAACCCGGAGAAGCCGGATCTGAGACAAGAGAAGTCGGACACACCCGAACCTCCTCTCCTTTCCCTCTCTCACTCCTACACTAAACTAGCTAGGCTAGGATGGAATTTGGGCTTGGCTCTCTTCTTCTTCTCGACTTGGATTCTATGTCTTGAGAGGGGGTGAGGGGTCCTTTTTATAGCTCCTGGAGGTCGGTTTTGGCAGAGGTAGTATTAACTCCTCCTTGAACCGACCATGGAACCGCCTGAGTGAACCGCCAGAGAAAGGTGGGCCCGAGAGGCGGCGTTGGGGGTGCGGCTGCACCCTGGTGCGGGCGCACCAGGGGTGGCTTAGCTGGCCACCGCCTTTCTCTGGTCGGTTGCTAGTTGGGCCTGGAGGGTTGCCACGTGTGGTGTTTGGCCCAATTGCATAGGTTGGTGTGGGTTCCTTTGAATCGCTTTTGTTCTTGGGCCGGATCTTTGGATTTTTATATGGTTTTGGCCCATCTTTGATATCTTTTTATATTTGTCCTACAAGACAAGTACATTCACTAAAACTATGGAATTTGTTAGTGTATAGTCCCTATTTTCTAGTTATGGTGATGTTTTATCTCTCTTTTGTGTGTATGTTGACGGTATATGATGTGAGTTAAGAGCCGTCAAGAAACTCCCCCACACTTAGTCCTTTACTCGTCCTCGAGTGAAGCTTGTGACTAAGGTAGATAGGTTCTCCTTGTAGATGATAGCTATACAGTTTTATTTCAAGATTCCATCTGAGTCCATGAATTTCAAAGTCCATCACATTTTCTCCTAGACAACTTGAATAGCAACAATGACTTTGATTTTACTTCCCTTACTTTACTTCTGCTTCAGGATTTGGGTTTTTATATACTTTTGAAAAGGTGATAAAACTTTGCTTTTTCCTATGGTATCCTTGGTTTCATGAGAGACTTTTTCCTTTTATGTTATTCTGCTAACTTCTAGACTTTATGAGGGAAAGTACCATACCTTTAGATTGGGAGGTATTTTAGGAAGCATTTATTTTATACCTCTTGTACATGCTCTTTCCCTCTTCTGCTTCTTTGAGAAATGTGGGCTATCTCTCTGGCGGGTGCTTTTGCACCCATCTTTTTCGCTCAGTCGGGTGTCTTTGCACCCCTTGTTTTACTCTCGTTTTTTTTGGCACATACCTTTTTGGTATGGCATCTTTTCTGGCTCATGCTTCTTTGGCATGGCATCTTTTCTTTGTTATAGCCCACATTCTCTTTTTGGCAGCCGAGTTTTTACGAGTCATGCAACAGAGTGTATATTTTTATTATTTTTATGTGAATCCCGATCAAGTAGGCATTTATACATTTCTCTCATTAAGTCATAGAAAATTAGCAAGAAATTCATAATTGGTAAAGTTCCTATGTAACCAAGGTCTACCAAGAGAAAAATGCTAGTTCATCATGGTTATTTTTATTTATAAATTCTAAGTCTTTTTGCATAGGGTAGAGCAAAGGTCATATTATCATTTGTCATTTGTGCTATTTCAAGTTACTAGCAGGGAAAAAGATGTACTTAATGAAGTTCATAGATCAGGTTTCTCTTGTAAATAAAATGTAAGCATATCATGTACAAGGTGAGAATTGTTAATTTCATACCTTTGAGAGATGAACGCTTCTCCTCCACACTTGTTTTTGTGCCTTGCTTTTTAATTTTATTTTGTTCTCAAGAGTAGAAGACAAAAACAAGTGTAGACAATATATTTTAGAATTATCAAGAGAAATTAGGCACATATTACAATTGATGGAAATAAAATATTTAGGAAGTAAATGATGGAAAAGTAAAATTGTGCCTAACTTGTTGGTGCGGGAGTGACTGATGATCACTGTAGCGCTGAAAGCACTCCCGCTGCCCTAGCAACTTTTTTGATCCTCCGGCTCAGGGCGAACCTAGAGGTGTATAGTTCGTCTTGCAGTTCGGTGATCTTGAGCTGTGCTAGTGCAAGGTCCCCATGCAGCTTCCTCACAAGATACCTTAGTGAGAGGACCGAGGTGCTGAGCGGGACAGCAGCAGAGGCCCAAGTCGAAGTTTCCGACTCGAGATCGCTAAGAACGGCCTGCCTTTGGATCCGAGGATTTCCCGCTCTCTTGAACCTGAGAGGGAGGGAAGGATCCTCGGACGGCTCCTTTCCTTTGGAGCCTGAGGCCTGGCCGTTGGGAGCTGGCATAGGACCCTTGTCCTTGCGCATGAGCCCCTTAGCGAAACCGCCCCCAGCCTTGGGAACGCCCACTACCGTGTAACTACGGCTGATAGCCGGACTACTTGGACTGCTAGAGATGCCCGAGGGCGGTACAGCAGAAACGCTCCTAGTTTCCCTAGGACGACTAGGCTCGGCCCGTGTTGATGTTGTTGGCCTTGGTCCTAGGATGCCGGGCAGTCGTTAAACCGCCGCCTTGTCCACTCGTGCGTCGAGCTTCTTGGCGATCCGTGTTCGGGTGGTGCCCGAACCTCCTTTGGCCACCTTGCTCCCAGTGCTAGCCGTGCTACTAGCATCGCTAGCTGGGGGCATGAGAGCTAGCGGTGCCGCCACTATGGCTCTTGCCTCCTCTCTTATGAATGAACTCTCCGGGGGCACATAGGCTGGCCCTTGCACACTCTCTAGGCTAAGATTAGTGTAGGTGTCATGGAAGAGGACAAGAGCATGTTCATATGCCATTGTTTTAGGGAGGAGAGAATGCAAGCTCAAGTGTATGTGTGGGAGAGAGATGCTTGAGCTTGTGTGGAAAGGTGGAGAGGCCTAGGGGGTCTTTATATACTGCTCTGGCCGTGCAATGGTCGAGCACCGCCATGGGTGCCATCACTTTGCTCATCAAGGTTGATTGGACGAAGATCGGGGACGAGAGGGGCCAGGGGCGGTGCGCCCGCACCACGTTGCGTCCGCACCCACAGCACGCCCCTTCGGCCAGGTCTGCGTAGTGGTGGATTTGAAATTCAAATATGCCGGGATTTTTCATTATTATTGCTTTGTTGATGGCCGGGATAGATAAAATATTCCCTCTTTTTATTTATTTTGAAATTATTTTGGATTTTGAATTTTGTGTAAAATTGAATTTTAAACATGACAATCAATTATGAGTATGGAAAATCGGTGGGAAAATCATGTTTAAATTAGTGAGGGTGTTTTGGTAAATCACTAATTTAGACTATGTGTACTTACTTTTATTATTATTATTATAGAATATTATAATGAGGAAATTAAATCTATCCTATCTAATTCTTGATTATCACTGGGAGAAGGTTCTAGGAAATTTTTAAGCGTTGACCATTGACTTTAAAAAACATTACCTTCGCGTCTTGGGTAGTGATTGCTCCATGTAACGAGGTGTTGATGACGGTATATGGTCCTTTCCATTTACTACGTAATTTCCCCCCTCGCACCAAGAGTTTTACCTTTGAGTTAAACAGAGCACCTTGTCTCCTTGCTTGAAGTCTTTAGGTTTGATTCGGAGGTCGTGCCATCTCTTGGTTCTTTCCTTGTATATTCTGCACTGTGGTATGCCTTCTCCCCCGCCATTCTTCTAGCTCGGCTATTTGCTTTTGCCTATTTCTGGCCGGCTAACTTGACATCCATATTCCAACTCTTGATTGCCCAATAGGCTCTATGTTCTAGCTCTACTGGCAAATGGCAAGTTTTTCCGTATTACGAAGTTGGAATGGTGACATGCCAATGGGGGTCTTATAGGGTCGCTCGGGTATGCCCAGAGCGCATCTAGTAATTTGTTTTTCCATCCCTTCCCCATTTCATTGACAGTCTTCTGCAGGATGTTCTTGATTTGTTTGTTGGATGTTTCTGCCTGCCCGCTGGTCTGTGGATGGTAGGGTGTTGCAATGTTGTGCCGTGCACCTAGCTCTTTGAGGAAGTTTCTGAAGCTTTGATCTATGAAGTGTGATCCCCCGTCACTTATTACCATCTTAGGTGTTCCAAATCGGGGAAAGATCACTTCATGGAACATTTTTCTTGCATACTTGGCGTCTGCTGACCGCATGCCATTGCTTCTACCCACTTGGAGACGTAATCAACTGCCACAAGGATGTACTCACAATCTTGGGACTTTTGGAATGGCCCCATGAAGTCGATACCCCATACATCAAATATTTCCAGTTGAAGGTTATAGTGTAGGGGCATCGCATTGCGAGAGGTAATGCTGCCTTGGAACTGACATTTTCGGCATCTCCTGATGAACTCTTTAGTGTCCTCATACATTGATGGCCAGAAGAACCTGCATTGCCAGATTTTGGCCTGTGTGTGGAAAACTCCGTAATGTCCTCCGTATGGTGCTGCGTGGCATTTTTCGATGATTTGCATTCCTTCGGCAGTTGGCACACACCTTCTTAACAGCCCATCTGCACAGACCCGGTACAAATAGGGTTCATCCCAGAGGTGTCTTCTGCTCTCAACTTGTAACTTTCTTTTGTTCTCCCCCGGTGGTACGTAGCCACTGACCATGTAATTGACGATGTTTGCGTACCACGGGTTGATGTCGTCTACTTTGAGTAGCATGTCATCGCGTAGGAAGTCATTGATCGGTGGGTCCTGCATGTTAGTGACTTGCATACGCGACAAATGGTCGACAACAGTATTTTCTACTCCCTTTTTATCTTTTATTTCTATGTCAAATTCTTGGAGTAGGAGAATCCATCGATTAGCCTAGGTTTCGCTTCTTTCTTAGTTAACAAGTATTTAAGAGCAGCATGATCGGTATGAACAATTATTTTAGACCTAACTAAGTAAGAGCGAAACTTTTCGATAGCAAAGACTACGGCGAGGAGCTCTTTCTCTGTTGTGGCGTAATTAAGCTGTGCTCCTGTTAAAGTCTTGCTAGCATAGGCTATGGCATGATGCTTTCTATCTTTGGTTTGTCCTAGGAATTTGCGCCAACCGCGTAGTCGCTAAGCGTCACACATGATTTCAAAAGGCAGCGTCAATCGGGGGTTGGATGATTGGAGCTGCGATGAGGGCTTTCTTAAGGGTGTGGAAAGCGGCTAAGCACTCATCGGTGAACTCAAAGGGAGTATCTTTAGCTAACAGGTTGGTCAGGGGTCTAGAAATTTGTGAGAAATCGTTAATAAACCTCCTATAAAAACCTGCATGCCCTAAGAAGCTACGGATCCCTTTTATGTTCATTTGGGGAGGTAATTGCTCGATCACCACGATCTTTGCTCTATCTACCTCAATCCCCGATTCCGACACTAGGTGTCCTAAGGCGATGCCCTCACGGACCATAAAATGGCATTTTTCCCGTTTAAAACAAGGTCCTTTTTCTTGACATTGTTGCAAGACTTTGTCCAAATTTTCCGACAATGATCAAAAGTTTTCCATAGACTGAAAAGTCGTCCATGAAAACCTCCATGATTTCTTCTTCGATCATGTCAGAGAAAATTGACATCATGCACCATTGGAAAGATGCGGGTGCATTACACAACCCAAAGGACATATGTCGGTACACATACGTTCCATACGGGCAAGTAAAAGTCGTCTTGCTTTGGTCGTCAGGGTGGATGGGAATCTGATGATAGCCAGAATACCCATCTAGGAAACAAAAGAAAGAGTGCTTCACCAATCGTTCCAACATTTCATCGATGAAGGGCAGTGGGAAGTGGTCTTTCTTCGTGGCCGTGTTGAGTTTTCGGTAATCTATGCACATCCTCCACCCTGTGACGGTGCGTTGTGGTATTAACTCATTTTTACTATTTTCTACTACCGTCATACCGCCTTTCTTTGGAACCACTTGGACTGGGCTGACCCACTTACTATGTGGTACGGGATAAATGATCCCGGCGTGAAGAAGTTTTAGAACCTCCTTCTTCGACTTCCCTCATCGCATTGTTTAATCTTCGCTGGGGTTCCCGAGTAGGTGTGCTAGAGGGGTCTATCGGGATGCGATGGGTACAGAGGGGTTGGGCTAATCCCCTTCAAATCTTGCAAGGAATACCCAAAGATAGACCTATGCTTTTCTAGGATGGCTATGAGTTTGATTTGTCTCCGCCTCACTAAGCTTATCACTAATGATAACAGGAGTTTCTTTGTTGCCATTTAGGAAAGCATAGTGCAAGCCCGGTGAGAAGGGGTTTTAGCTCAACCGGGGGTTTTATCGGGGCTTCCTCTTGAGGAAGGTCTATGGTTTCATCCGGATCATCCTTTTCTTGATAAAAGAATTTGGATTCTCTCTCTATGGCTGATTCGGTGAGTCAAAGGGTATTACCGATTTAACCTCCATGGGCATATTAGGATTAGGAGGGTTGTTTGCCACCAAAGGGTTGATATGTGCAAATGATATGGCAAACTTATCCCCCCCCTAGCTTTACATTAATCCCCTCGGAGGTTGATGACTCTAGAAAGAATCTCTCTAGGGGATGCCCTATCGGGATATCAAAATCACGGAGATCGAAGACATGAAAGTCTAAGGGTATTTTAACATTGTTGTAATGCAACAGGAATATTAGATAATACCTCTAGTCCTTTCGGTCTCGTGTTTAGCCCACTTCGGAAGTAAATGCTTGTTGGAGCAAAGCGTTTTCGCTTCGAAAGAGCTGAGCGAATAATGATGCGGACATCGGGTTTTGCTCCAACAAAGGGATTATACAAGGTGTTTTCCCCATGTTCTACCGACCTTGGTTCGGATTACCGAGGAGGATAGCATATCCGAATGTCTTTGGAAGCTAACTCCACTTCCTCGGTTCATTCCCTGCTCATTGCAACGCCTGAGATCCTTAATGGAAGTTTTGAAGGTTTCTTGGTCAAGGGTGCTAACTGGTTTCTTGGGTGCTAAGGGCTTCCTATGGCACAAGTATTTCGAGGTGTTGCCTAGATTTTCAAAGAGGGCATCCTCGAAAAAGCGGAAGAGCCGAAGGTTGAAAACCTTCCTCCGGATCCTTATGTTCGGGGCGAGGGTCTCTCTCCGTGAGTGGTAGGATTTCGGCTTTAGCCGAAGAGACTTCCTCTTGGCATGGTTCGGCCTGTACTAGAAGAGGTTACGGTGGAGGGGTATTTTCGGCTATTCGGGTTAGGAGTGCTTCCCCTCCATTGTTGTCGGGTGTGTGAACGAACCTCCGGCAGCCTATATCCAGTGTAGGGCAGCTTCCTTTCTAAGCCCTAACCAAAAGTGCTGTAATAGCACATGGTTGGGTATAGATAGGTGCAGGCCCCGATCGTGATAGTATTAGGAATCTATCCCAGCTGCACCTAAGGTTTCCTTCTCGTTTTGTCGGAAGTTGAGTATTTCTTGTCACGGGGGGCAGCTATCCGGGATATTGGGAAAAACATAAGACAAAATTTGTTCCTTAATTCCTCCCAATCTCCTCGATACTTTTCCTACGTTTTGGGCGTACCATTGTTTTGCTCTCTCATTTAGAGAAAAGGGAAACAATCCACACGCCAAGGTTTCTTGTGACATGCCCGCTATGGTTAGGCATGCATAGAGTTGCTTTCGAACTCCCCAAAAATGGTGATAAGGGTTTTCATAATCTAACCCCGAGAAGGTTTGTTCTTGAACCATGGCTATGAAGCCAGGGACGAAGCTCGTAGTTTGTGGTCGTGATTGGCTTTGATGATTGTGGTGGCTCTACGAACTCGCCCTTAGGAGCGTAAAAGTTTTGAATTGAAATGTTCTCCATTTTTTATATTTTTTTAGAAAAGATAAAATAAAGGATACACGGGTGGACTAGGTTCAAGGCTAAAACGACAACCGTTCCCCGCAACTGGTGCCGAAATGCTTGTTGGTATTTCTTAGCGAAAGCGACCAAATCCATAAGCGCACGGAATTACCGTCGTAGCACTTCACCCGGTGATAGATAGGGTATCGTAATCTCACGAAGAAGCGGTTGTGTCTAGTCAACTAGCTTAGTCCGCCCTGGTGGGTTGAAGAAAAGAGATCCTAGGTAGTGATGTTTTCCTATGGTTTAGCTTCTCTATTCAAAGATAATCTTACCTACTACACTCTTGCTTCGGGCACCTGGATAGCACCTAGTCCGCTAAGTGATGACGGCATGTAGCTCTACGCCACACCCTAACGTGGGGAATACAAAGGATGTTAGGGCTATCACCACCTAACACCTACCCTCACCCGTGGAGTGTGAGGCAAACAAGGGTAACCTATAACTTAGACACCACGTCTACGTTATCGATTACTATTCTAGCGTTGGCGGGAACATCCGTCTTTATCGAGAGTCCTCTACTAGAACATCCGCTACAAAGGCAAGTAGCGCACAACGAACCATAAGAATGTAATACGTAAGATAACACGAATAGAGACTCACCACCGTAGTAGAACACGGACCTTATACTCCAAGCAAAGATATGGCCGTAGAGGTATTACCGCGTCGAGGGGGGAGCCGACACGTCCAACACCCGCCTCAACCCGGGCTTGGATCCGAGACAAGAGAAGTCGGACACACCCGAACCTCCTCTCCTTTCCCTCTCACTCCCTACACTAAACTAGCTAGGCTAGGATGGAATTTGAGCTTGGCTCTCTTCTTCTCCACTTGGATTCTATGTCTTGAGAGGGGGTGAGGGTCCTTTTTATAGCTCCTGGAGGTCGGTTTTGGCAAAGGTAGTATTAACTCCTCCTTGAACCGACCATGGAACCGCCCGAAAAGGTGGGCCCGAGAGGCCCACACAAGTGCGGCCGCACTCGATCTTGAATGCGGGCACACGGGGGTGGCTCGGTGGCCACCGCCTTTCTCCAGTCGGTTGCTAGTTGGGCCCTGGAGGGTTGCCACATGTGGTGTTTGGCCCAATTGCATAGGTTGATGTGGGTTCCTTTGAATCGCTTTTGTTCTTGGGCGGATCTTTGGATATTTATATGGTTTTGGCCCATCTTTGATATCTTTTCATATTTATCCTGCAAAACAAGTACATTCACCAAAACTATGGAATTTGTTAGTGTATAGTCCCTATTTTTTCTAGTTATGGTGATGTTTTATATCTCTTTTTGTGTGTATGTTGACGGTATATGATGTGAGTTAAGAGCCATCAACAGAGGCTGACAACCATCTTGGTCGCCATCTATGATGCACAAAGAGAATCTTTGAAAGTGACAAGGAGAAGATCAAGTTCGAGCGCATGCTAGAGGATCATAGAAAATTGTTATACCCAACCGCAAAAAGAGGGGCAAAAAAGTTGGGTACCACACTAGAATTACTGCAATGGAAGGCAAAGAATGGTCTATCCGATAAGGCATTTGGAAAGTTACTTGGGTATCTAAAAAGAAGATGCTTCCAAAGGGTAATGAATTGCCCAGCAGGTATGTGTAAAGCAAAACAGCTCGTCCGCCCATTTGGGATTAGAAATTAAGAAGATACATGTGTGTCCTAATGATTTGCTTCTGTACTATAGTGAAGAGAACAAGAAATTGGATGAATGCCCGATATGTTATGCAACACGGTACATGATCGGAGCAGGATGATACTTGTGATTTTGAGGGTGAAGAACGTTCCAAGAAGAAAATCCCCCCAAAGTAATGTAGTATGCTCCTATAATACCACGATTGAAACGTTTGTTCAGGGAACAAAGAGCATTCTAAGTTGTTGCGATGGCACAAAGAAGACCACATGGTGTACAATATGTTGAGACACCCTGCTGATGGGTCTCAGTGGAGAACAATAGATAGAGAGTTCCTGGATTTTGTGAAGGATGCAAGAAACATAAGGTTCGCATTAAGTACAGATGGTATGAATCCTTTCTCGAGAAAAGCAAAGCGGCCATAGCACTTGGCCTGTTACTTTATGCATCTACAACCTTCCTCCGTGGCTGTGCATGAAGCAAAAATTCATTATGATGCTAGTGCTCATTCAAGGTCTAAAAGCAACCTGGGAACGACATTGATGTGTACCTAAGGCCACCGGGTTGATGAACTTTTATAATTGTGGAGCCCCAAGGCATACCTGTGTGGGACGAGTACAAAGCAGAAAAGACTTTAACCTACGAGCCTTGTTGTTCATTACAATCAATGACTGGTCGGCTCTTAGCAATCTTTCAAGATAGTCAAATAAGGGATACAATGCATGCACACACTATTTTGATGACATCAGAGGTGTATTCTCGAAAAAATATCGAAAGGTCGTATACTTAGGCTATCGTCGATTTCTTCCAAAGGTGAATCATCCCCTAAGAAAGAAAGGCAAGCATTTTAAAAGAAAGGTAGATAATCGAAAAAGCGAGACAACCGCAGTTGATGAGGATGTATTCAATATGGTGAAGAATGTAAAAGTTGTCTTTGGGAAGGGACCCGTAGCCGCCATTCGAATGATGCTACCGGACACGCACCCATGTGGAAGAAGAAGTCCATATTTTGGGAGCTACTTTGACTGGCAAGTTCTAGAGGTCTGCAGGTGTGATTGATGTCATGCACGTGACGAAGAATATATGGGTCAACCTTCTAGGCTTCATGGGTGTGTATGGAAAGTCTAAGGACACACAAGAAGCACGATAGGACATGCAGGATTTGAAAGAGAAGACAGATGATGGACACCAGTGCCTTAGTCCTGCTAGCTATACTCTTAGCAAAGAAGAGAAGGAAAGCATGTTTGAATGCCTAAGTAGTATCAAGGTCCCATCTAGATACTCCTCGAATATAAGGGTATAATAAGTGTGCCGTAGAAGAAATTCTCAATTTAAAGTCTCATGACTCGCCATGTGCTTATGACGAATTGCTTCTGTAGTATTAAGGGGAATTCTATCTCAAAATGTATGACTAGCCACTATGAAGCTATGTGCATTCCTCAATGCAATTTCTTAGAAGGCAATCAATGTCTGGTGGATCTTGCTGATCTATAGAAGGATGTGGTCCAATGTCTTGTCGCCTTTGAGTTGGTGTTTACGCCATCCTTCTTTAATATCATGACACACCTCCTACTTCTTCTAGTCAAAAAAGATTAGTATTCTCGGCCCCTGTTCCTACACAACATGTTCTCCTTTGAGAGGTTTATGGGAGTACTAAAAAATATGTTTGCAACCATTCTCGGCCCGGAGAAGGAAGCATCGCCAAGGGCTATGGAACAGATGAGATCATTGAGTTCTGCGTTGATTTTATTCCCGATCTCAACCCGATTGGTGTTCCCGAATCATGATATGAGGGGCGATTAAGTGGAAAGGGCACACTTGGGAAGAAATATCATATTGGCATGGATGATGATTTTTTTCGTAAAGTGCACTACACGTCCTGCAAAAACTCTATCTTGGTGGAACCCTATATCAAGATACATAAGGACATTATACGATCTGAATTCCTGAAGGAGTAAAGTCTAGATTGCTCTCGTCAAAGACATGGAAACTTTCTCGCTATCGGTTGCGAAAATGATGTCGTGGGTGACGGTGAATATTGATGAGCAATTGTACTTGTTGGCTTAGGGAACCATCTTGGAATGCCCTAACATTCCAAGGGTACGAGATAAATGGCAATACATTTTACACGATAGCCCAAGATAAAAAGAGCACCAACCAAAACAGTGGTGTCCGGATAGATGCCATAGACCCAAACGGGAATAAGGAAATATATTATGATCGTATTGAGGAGATATGGGAAATAGACTATGAACCTCGTTTTAAGGTCCCTTTATTTCATGCCAATGGGTAAAGATGATCGGTGGTGGAGTAACGCTTGACCCTCAGTTCGAATGACAATAGTGGACCTCAACAATCTTGGGTGTACAAACGAGCCGTTCGTCTTAGCCAAGGATGTTAGTCGGGTGTTCTATGTGAAGGATATGTCCGTAAAACCAAAGAATAAAAGGGAAAACCAACAACGCCGTCTTAGACAATGAGCCAAAGCGCCACATAGTTTTATCAGGGGAAAACAAACATTATGGGAATTGAGGATAGGACTAACATGTCGGCCAGATTATGAGAAGAATGATGGATTTTCTCCCTTTGCAAAAGAAGTGACATACGCCAATAAGATGGTTACGGAAAGATCATCATGGTAAATGAGGAGGACACAACATGGTTACGGAAAGATCATCATAACCAAGGGACATACGTCAGAAAGAGGGATATGGTGTACCCACTTGATATTTTTACATATTGCCATTCTCGCCTTCTTATTTAAATTTATTTATACGTGTACTTGATGTTGATTTCATATATATGGACAATGTATGAGTAAAAACCAATGATCTACGCCAATAAGATGTGCAAACTAATTTTCTCGCCGAGAATCAACAGTTTTAACGATTTTTATTACTAGTTACATTTTTGCATGGGCGAAATTGTGAGTATTATTTTGACTATATAAAAATTATAACCCATGTAAGACATAATATTATATGTCACATATTTTCTTTATATGTGCAATAGCGCAAAAGAAGGTCTACCTTTTTTCATATTTTTGGCTAATATTCTATTTAATAGGCAATTAAAAGGTTACTGTGGTAATTTGAAATAAACATGGATATGAAAATTGAATTGCAGAATTTGGAGTCAAAAGGAACGCGCCAAAAGCACCTTTCTAACAACCGATTAATGGGGGCCTGCTTTTTGCCACACAAAATTTGGTTTTAGTCCTGGTGCCAATTCCTAACCGGGACTAAAGGTCTAGCTTTAGTCCCTGTGTATCACCAACTGACTAAAGAGACCTTTAGTCCCGGTCTCAATTCCAACTGTGACAAAAAGGGGGGGATAAAGGGGCGGGCCTTCCTCTCCTTCTACCCCCACCGAGCCAATCTTCCCCAACGCCAAAGGCCTAAGCACCAAGCGCGCCGGGCCGCTAGATCCCGCCCCCTGCACCAAGTTGCAACGCCATGGGCCTACATTTCGACGCCGGCGGCCCTCCCCGACACGCGCGCTGCCTCTCGCCCTCCACGACGCGCGCTCCTCCTCGCCTTTTTCCGACGCGCCGCTCGCCCTCGCCTCTCCCGACGCGCGGCGCGACTTCCTCGCCCCTCCCCGACGCGCCACCGCTGCTCTCCGTAGATTCACGCCACGACGCTGCTCCTCCTCGTCGTCTCCAACGCGCCGGCTCCTCGTCGCCCTCTCCGACGAGCGCAATCGCAGGCCTCCTCGCTTCTCCGAAGCACCGCAGCGGCCTCCTCGCCCTCTGACGGCGTGCGGCGGCCTCCCTCGCCTCTCGGTGCGGCGCGGCTCTCCTCGCCTCTCCCCACGCAGCCAGAGCCGCCGGCTCATCACCGAGACCGACAGCGCATATTCGGACTGGCGGCGTTCCTCAGCCTCCCAGACGCGGTGCGGCTCGGCCTCCTCCCCAAAGCGCCACCACATGCCAAAGACGTGAGCTCCAGGGCTTACCCACGAGCCGCATTCTTCTTCCTCCCCGCCAAGTTATTCAATTGATGTGTGTGCACTATTTTAGTGAATTTAACGCCTTATGCATGCTAATTAGTATATGTGTTGTATTAATTAGTTGTTAGTTTTTTGAAATTTTGACAATACTTGATTAGTATATGTGTCAATTTGTTGTTGTGTGTGCTAATTAGTATATGTGTCAACGGAATTAGTTGTTAATTTTGAAATTTTTGCGATTTGTAGTACATATACATATATATCTAGCTAGCTGTGTAATTTTTGATAAATGACATTATTATTAGCGTGTATATATATATATATAGTTAACTAGTTGCTAATATTTGGAATTTTGATATTATTAGTAGTAGATAATTTAAGTATGTGCTAGTTAGCTAGTTGCTAATTAATTTTGATATTATTAGTAGTGCATAATTTTGAATTTTGACATTATTAATAGTGCATATATATATATATATATATATAGTTAGCTAGTTGCTAAT